>VWZW01001321.1:581185-940630 GCA_013397115.1 Edolisoma coerulescens
AGGCAAAGCGATTAAAATGTTCCCAGTGCCACAGGCATCGGTGGCAAACACTGGAGAGAGAGAACCGGGGGAGACTGACTTGGCGGGATAAAGGCCGGTGGACAGAGGAGATCAGTGCGCGACTGACTATCGTAGTGAGTCAGGGATCTTGGCAAAACGATGTCCTCAGTTATCATAGAGATAACAGAACCTTGTAATAAAATGTGCTGAATTTTACGGCAACACTTTGGGAGGGATGTTTGTGAGCAGAGTTGTCCTTTGGAAATTACTCGGATCTCATGGATCGTCAGGATTTTCAGAGGACCTTCTGTTCAGAGCTCCAAGGATGCTCTCCCCTAGATGTTGGTGTGCTTGTTATCGGATGTGATAACACAGATAAGAAAGACATCAAAACCGTTCTCTTCAGCCGTACACTCATTGTTACTGGGTGCTTGATTAGCACACCGCTTGTTTGCACCAGCACCTTTTTGTGATAAGTTGTTCCAGATGAGCACAGAGGTGCATCTCCAGGACTGCCTGATGGCTGATCATTAGGACTTAGCTCTTTTACTGTCTCACTAATGAAATCAGAAGAGATCCTGGGTAAGGCAGAAAAAATACCTCCTAGTGAACAGGAGAGTGATAGAGTAGCAGTGATTGCTCCTGCTGCCTCATCATGGATGCACACTTATCCTGTCTGCTCACCCTGTGCAGAGCACCTCACGCTATTTCGAGAGTGGCAATGACAGAAGTGGAGAAGGAACAAGTTGCAACCTAAAAAAAAGATGCAGAGTCCCAGGCATTTGAGTCTAAGGACTTCTTGTGTGCTTGTGCCACAAGCAATGGGAACCAGTGCTGCTCAGGGCAGGTAACAGTAGCAGAATTGACCACACACTCTCTCGATGTATATCTGATAATTTGTGGGGAGGAAGAAGAGGGAATGGGAAAGGGGTGTCACTGGACTTTGAGAGGGATATAGATCTGGGAAATTTGTATTCCTTTTTTCATTCTGAAGTGGACTGAAAGGAGAAGACTGAATAAGCTATTAATGGGCATTTTCAGTAGATAGCATGTATTGCTTCATGGCCAGAGAGAGTATTTTCAGCGTCCTTCATTGGTAGGAGAGAGCCATTTAGCATCGCATTCAGGAAGAGCTTTAGAATAGGAGGTATTTTGTCCTTGGAAAAAGATGTGGACAAGGGGAAATGAAAGCAAGAACTCAAGAGATTTTACATGGTCAAAGACACTGCCTCTTTATCCCCTTCTGAAGTGCAGCATGTATAGTCATGAGCAGGAGGAGCAAGGCTTTAAAACTGGGCCATTCTCAAAGACTTTCATCTCTGGGTATGTGCGCAGAGTGCAGGAGCCTCTCTCTGTGCTTGCCCTTTGTTGCACCAAAGTCATCAGAAGAGTTTAATGTAAGCCTAGACACAATTAGTATTTAGCCCTTTGAATACAACTGTGCCTGGCTGTGGAAAGGAGGGGGAAGATGGGGAACAAAAGTCAAGGCTGCCAGGAGATCCACTCCATATCTTGTGTCATAGCCAGATTTCTACCATCCTCACTATCAGAAGGCCCTTTTGTGTATTAAAAATGACTTAAAAATTACATTAAAATGTCTTTAAAAAACCCTTAAAAACAGATGCCCAGGTAAGTTGAGTATCATATACATGTCTTTATGACTGCTCACAGAAAAGTGATTACACACACAAAAAATTATTATGCCCAAATAAATCAACTTTTTGGCAGGTGCAGATGAAAACTTAGGATGCTGGCATCCTAGAGGGCTGGCAAAAAGCCCTGGGAGTTGAGCCTGACAGGCCTCATTAAGCAAAATTTCAGGGTAGGGGAGTGATAGTTGAATGCAGCCCTTTGCAAAGTTATTAGAAGTGTTATTTCTCAAGGGCATAGGCAATGTGAAATAAATATTTAGAATAATGCTTTCAGATGGTGAAGGTCATTTTAGGGTAATAATGTGTGAGACCCTTCCTTCAAATAATTTCAGATAATATAGGACTGTGTAGCCAAGATTCTGGTGAAAAGGTGTTTGTGAAGTTGAAGACTGGTAATTCCTTCTTGTTGGCAGTAGTTCAGGTTTTTCTTTCTTCACAGAAAAGAAGCAGTCTCAGTCATTAGCATTATTTCTATATTCACAGATCACCTGTGTCTCCTTCCTAGACTGTGACAGTGACTCTGAAGATAAGGGCAATCTGCAGAGTGGGAAATACTATATCCATTAGTTGAAACAAAATAGTTTCGGTTTCAGCATCTCTGAGTTCTTCTGCCCTTGTAAAAAATAAAATGTCTCTTCAAAGTTTGATAAATGCAGCTATCAGTGATAGCTTTTGTGTTTGCATAACAAGTCTGAAGGATATCAGTTGGACCACATTGATGGTTGGACTAGATGATCTTGAAGGTCTCTTCCAACCTTGATGGTTTTGTGATTCTTCAATTTTGTGATAGTCTTCAATTTCCTTATCTGGCAAGGCTACAAAGCATATTCATGATGGTTTGTTAAGGACTGTATTAACTGTCCTTGATAGTTAACTATATTCTCAACTATCCTTTACAAACTAATAGTTTTGCTTTTGCTGAGTTGGGAGCTTAATATTGAATGAGAAGAGTGAAAGGTGTTCTGAAGAACTATCACTGTACTGAATGATATAATGGTCTAGAGGAAGTTAGTATGTGATATAATTAAATACTGTAGTAAGGGGAGCAGTTCAGTTCATACAATCTTGCATTTTCTAACTCTTAGGCATTTTGACTTTGCAAGTTAAATTGCTCGTCATTGGTTAGGCTTTCCAAATCCAGTAGCTCAACAGAGGGGAGGTTGCTGCAGCTCTGTGCCCTCATGTCCAGCTACAAGCCAGACTGGGCTTGTATTCCCAATAGTCATGCCGGCAAACACCTTTATAGAACCCACACGTAAGCACATACACACAGCTGGCCCCACAGACCAGCACAGACACGAACTCGGCACTAACAGAAACACAAACTGCACCAACAGCCTCATCCTGTTCCTGTCTGGCCGTTCGGGGTGAAAATCTGCTGGTGGGAATATATATGCATAGATGTGCACCACATGGCTCTCCTCAGTGAGCACCTGGGTCAGACACTCAGTCTGCCCAGTAGCTGCTCCCTGCATCCCAGCTGTTGGCACATGGACGTAGGAGCCCTGAGGCTGCAGCACCACTCCAGCTGTGGATATGGACCCACGTACAGACACCCAACACACACCTTGGGGGACACACTAAGGCCCCCTAGGAACCATTCTTAGGCTTAGTGTACCCAGGAGCTGGCCTGTATCATTCCCTTTTCCTGCCTGTGCCTCCTCCCTTAAGCATCTCGTGATACATTTTTGTGCAATCCCAAGATACTCCTCTACTGCATCCCATATTGCTTCCCATATCCCTAGGCAGTGACACCCCTCAGTCTGGGAGGGGCTCCAGGAAACCGCTCCCCTATGGTGCTGGTTATTGTGCTTGGCCTGTGGGGCTGAGGCTCCCCTGTGACAGCCTGGGGACAGTCTAGGGCGAGATCTCATTTCTCTGATGGCATTATTGGTGTTCCCTCACCTGTCCTTGTGCCCTAGTGCTCCTCCCTGTGTGAGGAGATGGGTCTTTTTTGGGCTGGTAGTTCCTCTGGTGGCTCCTGGAGTAGCCAGGGCAGAGAATTATTTAGGTTCCCCTACCTGCTGGTGTCTCTGTGTCTGTCCCTGCATTTGTGCAGATACAGATCACATAACCTGAGTCATCTTTGGTAGACTCACTGCTAAATACTGATTTCTCTGATATGCCAGAAAGGCAGCATTAGACATCGACAAAGGATGAATCTGTTGGAGAAATACTGTCCACAGAGACTGAGTGCTCTGCCCACTCACAGATGGTAATGTAGGGAAAAATATTTATGTGGCCATTAAGTTGGCTTTTGCTGAAGGAAGGAGATTCAAATAGATAATTTAAATAAAGTTATATACTTCTAGGAAATCCTCAGAATGCACTAGTGAAATATTTGTTATGGGCCTCACAGGTTCCACAAGGCATTCAGAAATAAACGGAAAACTCTGAGCCATCATAAATTGCCCTGTGACAAATAACACTTCTAAACGACAGTGCAATGCCACTTTGGCAATGCTAAAAGTAGAGTATTACGTGCCACTAAGCAAATGCCACCCATTACGTGATTAATGAAATTAAATAATACAGTGTGGCAGAATAAAGAGATGACTTTGATTCTTGGAGGGGAAGGACACTAGTGAAATCTCTACAGGATGAGCATGGTGATATCTGGCTTTTTGATTTATCCATGTGATTTTATTTTGAGAAATAAATTATTTTCAAAATCAAAAGGAGAGAGAAGATGAGGGAAAATGAGGGATTATGTTTTTGAGACTTTTCCAATGTGTGTTTTGGTTAATTTTAGAAATGAATTAAAGTTACAGAATTTAAAATCTGACAAGCTCTACTTATTTTCCAATGAGGAAATAGTCTCAGTTTGCTCCTGTGTGAAGTGTGAGCTCATGATTCTCTCCATAAACCCAACTGTGGGATCTTGTTGCTTCACATGTTTATCAAATTTTCCATTTCATTGCCTCTACCCACTTACATTTCCAAAACTTTTTCGTGGGCATCCTACATGGATCTGTTTTTAGGACTGCATTATTTATTCTGGCCTTCAAACTCATGTCCTGTTCCCTTTCAAATCCTTCCTTGTTTATTATTTCCTTTGCAGCCCTTACAAGAAGTGATAAAACATACATTTGATCTGCTATAGGGAAATCTGTCCAGTGTAACTCTACTGATATAATTGCTGTTATTCCTATTCCTATATGAATGCTCTTCATTTGAAATAATGGGAAGTTTTAAACAAATGGATAGTCTTACTTCTAATTATTCTTGCATATAAAAGTTAAAGATGTCAAAGATAATGTATATCTCGGTGAACAGCTATCCATGCACAGTTTGACCTTCACATTGTATGTTTATAGGGTCATTCTCACACAGACACTTGTTGTACCACTTGTTGGTTCAGACCTGAATGTATCATCATAGTGTGCATGTTCACCTGCTTCTTTGTGTCTTTATCAAATCCGTTCTTCATCTGCCTTACAAGGGAGAAGATGGGGGGCCATTGCAAAGAAAGGACTTAACCTGTGTCTCGGTACTTGTGCAAATGCTCAGGATGCCCCCGGTGTCCTAGGTCGTAGACATGACAGAATGGCTGAGATGAGGAGGCTGCTGCGGAGATCATGGAGTCCAATAGCCCACTCAGACCAGGGTCATCTACTGCAGGTTCCACAGGCCTGTCCTATCGTGTTTTGAGTAACTCTGAAGATGGAGACTCCACAAGTTCTCTGGGCAACCTCTTCCAGTGTTTAACCACACACAAAGTAATGAAGCTTTTTCTTATGTTTAAATGGAATTTCAGTTTGCTGGCTCCATCCTCTTTACACTGTCCTGTTAGGTACACACATTGGTAAGATCCTCCTGAGCCTTCTCTTCTCCAGGCTGAACTGTCCCAGCAATCTCAGTCATTCCTCATATACCAGATGCTTCAGTCCCTTAATTACTTCTGTGGCCCTTTACTTAACTGTCTCCATATGTCCATTTTGCCTTTGTACTGGGGAGCCCATATGTACCTCACCAATGCTGAATAGAGTGGCAGGATCACCTTCCTCCATGTGCTGGCAATGCCTGTGAGCCTCTGCCCCTCTGCAGGTAGATCCCATCTCTTCTTAGCAGTTCTTGATCCTCAAAGTGGGTCCCATCATGGTACCATCCCTAGAGTCATGCAGTCACTTCATCTGATACGTTCCAGGTCTCCCCTGCCCAGAACAAATCTGTAGAGAGCTATGTCTTCCTGACTTCCTAAAATTTTGCAGCTTAGCCATAGCAAATGAATGCCAAGTCTTAATAATGGTCTTCCCGAGTGATAATCTCAGTATTGGGATATGAATATCAATTTTTTGAAGTTTAGGTAGAGCACATATGGCAGCTGGCTCTCAAGGCAAAGCCATGATCTTCAGCCATTAGGAAAGCCATCTGTGAACTTCTAGGGTTTGAAAATTGAAAATGTTTCCTGGCTAATGGAAAGATGGAGAGAGGAGGGGAGAGGATTTGATTTTAACAGCTGCTTATCTTAGCACGGCTGAGGGTTCCCTGTACCACTAAGCATATTTATCTTTGTTGACACCTCTTTTAGTCAGATTCTCAGTCTTGTCTTTTGACAGGTAACAGTGAAGTTCTTCTTTTTATCAGAAGGAACATGGGGAATGGTCCAAAAGGAAAAAGGAGTAAGCAGTAGTGTCTTCAGTCACAGTTATTCACACCTTTCCATAGAGAATTTTTGATATCTCACTTCTCAGAAAGGGCTTGGCTCTGGAAATTGCTCTTCCGTGTGCTGGCCAAGATTAGAATATCTGTTATTCTAATCCTAAAGTTATGCAATTTAAGAAAAAGTACATGCTGAGTTAACTTAAAAAAGCCCCCTAATGAAAGCAGCTTAACCTCATAAGCTGCAAGCATGATATTAAAATTATATCTGCAACTTCCATCTGGATATCAGAAGTAATTTTGTTTTTTGATAGGAGAAACTGTTGCCCCTTGAGGAGCTGTATTTTGATGTGTTTCAAGAAGAGAACTTAAAATCTAATGACTGGCAAGGCTTTGGTGTATTTTCTTACCCTTTTTGATAGTGAGATCCTGATGTTATATGTATTGCAAAAGTCATGCTGCAGAAGGATTGCCATGTCTTTGTGTTAGGATGTTTTTCCTTTATTGCCTTTTTGCTATTTGCTCACAAAGGATAAATACACTGACACAAGATGAAAGCACTGAAAAAAATGTGCAGCTGAAGCTGACAGATGACAGCTCAGTGTTGTGACTTCCCTGGATGAGAAAGATGTACACTTTTTCTTCTTGTGAGTTCATGTGCAGCTGTGATATACTGTAAGGATTAATTAGATTTAAATATTAGGTGTCCAGCATCCTAATGGATCATCTTGGTAATGTCTCCCACAAAGGGATATGTTGGCTTTTGCGAACATTCAATGAGACTTTAATCCTCTGTGTTCTTCTGAAAGGACCTCTGAATGTCCTTGGTGAACTTCATTTAGGTTAGGGAGTTCACTCTTTCTTGCCTTCGGTTGCTGTATATACTCCTTTAATCTCAATATACTTTACTTAGGAGTTGTAATTTGCCTTACATGGACCCAAATATTATCCTGTATTGGACAAAAATATCAAATCTCAAGAGAATCTAGGCCAGCAGGATACCAGCATAGTTTAGGTGTTGAGGTTCAAAATTATGAACCTGTCAGTTGTATCCTGGATACATTTGAGATCCACAGTCACTTAGATTTTCACCTTCAAAGTTGCTGAGAAGCTTTTTGATTATGCTTAGATGAACTTCACCCTCCACAATATGAGACTGAGGATTTTTTTTGGTAAGGATGTGTGCTTTTTGGAGATTTCTGCTCCTGCTGCAAAGATTGTTCATGTATTTTGTATCAAGTGATAAATAGAATATGTTTCTTTTTAGGGGAAAAGAATTTTTATATGATATAATTATTATATTATAATTTATGTGTTTTGTTTCTTCTTCTTCATCCACTGAATTTTGAATTTTCTCCTATTTCTCAGACAAGTTTGGTAGGAATAGACTGCTTTCCACATGAAACTGCGGTTTTCATAGGGTGAAGGAAGGTTTTGAACCCAAGTCTGTCATTGTCCAGAATTCAAAGAATGACAGAATATGCTGAGTTATAAGGGACCCATCAGGATCATCGAGTCCAGCTCCTGGTCCTGCACAGTATACCCCAAGAATAACACCATGTGCCTGAGAGTGTTGCTCAGATGCCTCTTGAACTCTGTCAGGCTTGGTGCTGTAACCACTTCCTTGGGGCACCTGTTCCAGTGCTCAATCACCCTTTGGGTGAAAAACCTTTTCCTGATATCCAGCCTAAATCTCCCCTGACTCAGCTTCAGGCCATTCCCTTGGGTTCTACCACTGGAGACCAGAGAGAAGAGGTCAGTGCTTGTCCCTTCTCTTCACATCACGAGGAAGTTGCAGACTGTGATGAGGCGTCCCCTCAGTCTCCTCCAGGCTGAACAAACGTGGTGATCTCGGGTGATCTCAGCCCCTCCTCATAAGGCTTCCCCCAAGGCCCTTCACCATCCTCATGGCCCTTCTTTGGACCCTCCCTAATGGCTTAATGTCTTTTTTATATTGTGGTGCCCAAAACTGCCCCCAGCACTCGAGGTGAGGCTGCCTCAGTGCAGAGCAGAGCGGGACAATCGTCTCCCTTGCCCGGCTGGTGATGCTGTGCCTGATGCCCCCCAGGACACGGTTGGCCTTCCTGGCTGCCAGGGCACTGCTGACTCATGTTCAACTTGCCATTGACCAGGAGCCCCAGGTCCCTTTCCATGGCACTGCTCTCCAGCCTCTCATTCCCTAGTCTTTACCTACATCCAGGGTTGCCCCATCCTGGGTGCAGAATCCGGCACTTTCCCTCATTGAACCTCATACAGTTGGTGGTTGCCCAGCCCTCTAATTTGTCAAGGTCTCTCTGCAGGGCCTCCATGCCTTCAAGGGAGTTGTCAGCTTCTCCCAATTTAGTGTCATTGGCAAACTTACTTAGTATTCCTTGGAGTTCTGGAATCAGGTTGTTCATGAAGATGTTAAAGAGCACAGGGGTTAGGATAGAGCCCTGCAGAATCCCACTAGCCAGCCTGACATCACCCCATTCAGTATAACCCTTTGTGCCTGAACCGTGAGCCAGTTGCCCATCCATCATGTGTGGGTGTATGCTGGATATTTTGTCCAGAAGAATACTGTGGGAGACAGTAGCAAAAACTTCACTGGCATCCAAAAGGACTACATCTACTGGCTTTCCTAGACCAGCTAGGTGGGTTACCTTTTAAATCAGGTTCTACAAGCAGGACCTCCCCCTCATGAACTTGTGCTGCTTGTGACTGATGACCGGGATGAATTGCTAGCTGTTGTCTAAAATCAGTCTCTTTCAGCTTTATTTTTGAAGACAAAACTGTCCTTTTCCAGGACAGTTGGGAGAAGGATCAAGTGGAAGGTGCTACCCATTGTTACCTCTGAGTCACTGAGAAGGGCAGGATGTCACAGCTTTGTCATTGTCATTTCATGTTGTCTAACATAGTGGGTCACATCCTTGGCAGGCAGATTCGTGGGTGTCATTCAGAAGTGCCTAAGTCTGCTTGTTTCGTGCACAAGGAAAGAAGAACCAATGAACTCTTTGTTTTCTGTTTGAAAGCTGGACCACCTTGTCAGCTAAGGACACAGTGGTCAATGCTGTTGGTAGTTAAGTTGGTGGTTTAGCATTCTATATGTGTGTGAGTCTTGTCTCTAAAACAGTACTTTTGAATTCAAATAAGTCCTAAAGAAAGTATTTTAAATTTAAATCTTAATCAAGGAGTTATGACCTCTTTTTCTTAGGACCACTGAAAAAATTAACATGTTTTCCTGAGAAGCTGTTACCTGTACTTTTCAGATAATTATTGATTTTTAAACTCCTCAATGATAATTTGCACTCAGAATGCTTCAAATATAAGAAGTCAGTGGTAATACCAAATTATTTTATATATTTGTTAACACACACAAGCATTTTTTTTTGATATCAACAGAGATATACTTGATGTTAATGTAAAATGTTAAAATAAACTTACTTGAAGAAACTTCTGCCATTCAGAAAATCAAAAGAAATAGCAATGTTTCAGAGTATTCCACTGTGTATACTGTATGAAGTTGGCAGAAGATTTCAAAGAGCTAATAAAAATTATATTAGATATACTGTAAATTACTGTGAAGAGAAGCAGAGAAGAGATGAATTTCTTAGCTCAGCTTATGAACCTTAAATGCTAGATAAATATTTTCTAAGAAATGTGTTGTTTCTTGACAAAGAATAAATGTTATATCCTAGGAAGTTTTCTTGCTATTATTTTCTTTTTTTTTTTCAGTCCAAGTTGAATGAAATATATTAAATGGGAATAAAGAGAGAAAACTCTTGATGTGCCCTTCAAATATCATGTTTTCCCCCTCATGAAAGCATAAGCCAGAGCTGAGGCACCACTGAAATGAGCCAAAATAAAAATTCAGCGCACCTCCTCACAGCCTTTATCTCTCCATTCTTCCACATGCAGACGAAGCCCACTTTGCCACTCTATCTGCAGTAATTTCTAGGGAGATAATTTTAGAGGCTCATATAAATCATGAAAGCAGTGTCCTCACAAACAGCACTTGCAAAAGGCACTGGTAACGTGCCCGACTGAGAGCAATTACCTACAGGCATGCCATGGGCTTTGTTTTTTCAAACCTTTCCACAGTAAGTGATGCTGTGAAGTAAATTAATCTCTTTTGTCTTCCCAGTAAGTATCAATTAGTGTAAAATAAGGTCCTCTGTTTTCCAGCTCATAATTGTTGCTTCTTGCTTGATTTGTCTGCTCTGAGAATTGATACTCAAAAATGCTCTTGAAGTCTTTGTGTGCATTCTTGCTGTGTGCAGCGTGCCTTGCTTCTCTCAGAACGGAAGGCTGCCTGTTTTTGTAAGACAGCTCGGCACTTTAAAGCTTGCATGTAACAGATGTAGACCAGAAGACAGAAGTAGGGCTAAAGGCTAAGCAAAGACAAACAACAGAAAAGGAAAAGGCACACTGGAAAACTTGAATTCCATAAAGAGTCTTATGTCAAACTGGCTTCTCGTAATACCAAGTGTGGTCCTAGAAATCCCTGCAAATAGTGAGAGAGGCTGAACCTCATTTTGTGTTATTGAGTAGTAGGAACAATCACCTTGAGATGCAGCACAGCATGAGTTCATCAAATTCAAGTCATCAGTTTGGCCACAAAAGGCCAGTTTGACCAAAAGGTTTAGGTTTTCCATCACAGAATCGCAACTCCTTTCCAAAATGTAAAGTTCCATACTTCTGTTTGGCTGCCATTTGTCACTAGATGCTAAATATTTTGTATTTACAGTGTTCACTGGAATAGGGATTGGTATTAAAGTTCACCTCAGGAAGCAAAGCTTCTTAATTGCTGAACTGGGAATTATTCTTGTCCCTTTGCTCTGGCTAAGTAAATGGTTAATTATCCATAACTAAATGGAGCAGCTTCCAAAAAAGAGAGATCTTTCACCTCCTTTTTTCTCCCAGTCTCCACTGAACTATCATCTACTGTTTAAGCACTCTGCTAAAAATTGTGCTTAGGTCCTTTTGGTGTCATGAGAGATGAGAGCTCAGGCCTTCCATCTTCTTTGCAGGGTGTCTTGTTCTTGAGGTGCAGATTAGGACATATGAGCTGTTGCGGCAGGTGGAATGAGCAGCAGCAGCAGCAGCAGTGATTTATGAAGTGACATGCAGATGGTCACCCAGCAGTGGAAGGAGTTGTGTCCGTGATTTCAAATTGAGGGAGGGATCTCCCTCAAGTACTGGGTACGGGAACTTATGTCCCAGGGATGTATTCTGATTTTGGTGCTCAGATTCACTTTAACACTTGCAAATGCCTGCTTTAGGGAAACGATGGGGTTTGACCTCAACCCACACAGTGCTCTATAGATCGCTGTTGTGAGATAGTGGTATTGTCTAAATGGAGTATCTTAAGCAGAATGCTGATGTAATCTCAGTTTAGATTTATGACAGAAAGCAGGGCACTTCTCTTTCTGAAGTTGTTTACTTGAATTCGTCCTTGTCATACCTTTGACAAATATTTGAGTTTGCATCTTACAAGTATTGTATCTATATAAAACACAAAAGAAAGGCACTTACGCTTCCCTACTTATTTTTTCCTAAGTGTCCTGGTTTTAGCTGGGATAGAATTAATTTTCTTCTTAGTAGCTGGCACAGTCTTGTGTTTTGGATTTAGTACAAGGATACTGCTGATAAGACACTGATGTTTGTTTGTTGCTAAGTGGTGCTTAGCCTAAGTCAGAGACTTCTCAGTGTCTCATGCTCTGTCAGTGAGGAGGTGCATAAGAAGCAGGGAGGGAGCACAGCCAGGACAGCTGACCCAAATAGGCTAAATGGATATTCCATACCATAGAACATCATGTTCTGTATATGAACTGGGAGGAGTTTGCTGGAGGGGGATAATCACTGCTTGGGTGGGGGCTGAGCATTGATGAATGAGTGGTGAGCACTTGTATTGTGCATCGCTTCATTTTCCTGTGTTGTGTTCCTCTGTCTCTTTCTCCTTTATGATTAGTATTATGATTATTATTATTATTATTGCTATTTTTCAGTTTGTTTCAATTATAAAACTGTTCTTATCTTGACCCACAAGTTTATACTTTTTTCCAATTCTCCTCTTCATTCCAGCAGGGGTAGGGAGTGAGTGAGTGGCTCTGTGGTACTTAGTTGCCAGCTGGGGTTAAAATCTGACACTCAGAAAGCAGAATGGTCTTGGGATGATGCTTTTTTCACTTGTGGCTTGCCAGTTCGTGGGCTGAGAAAAGGGTGAACTACTGTAGCCTTGTTCCCACACTAATCCATTTTGAACAATGAACCTGGTGAGTGGAGATATTACAGGAGGGCAAAGAGTTTTCCTGGCTAATTTTTCTTGGAGAAGTATACCTGCTCAGCTTATTTTTTTTGCAGCAAGTACAAGAGAGAACATATGAACAGGTAATAATCTTTCTTGGTGCCATATGGCATAGGATTTCACTGAAACATGGTGATGTGTTATTGCATTCTGAGTGCAGTATTTGTGTTGTGAATATGTGCAAGCATGCAGAGACTCTGCTCAGTGAGTTATTAAACCTCTTTATCAAATGTATGAGAGAATCAGCAAGCTACACAAAGTAGATGTCTGAGTCATAGTTTTCACATTTGCATAGGAGGGATAATAGTACTACTTATGACAGGATGAAAGGTCGTAAGTATGTCCCATATTTATGTATGTATTTTTAAGCAACATAAAACCTAAAATTTGAAGTAAACTTTTATTTCTGATTTTTCTGATTTATGTTCTCTCTTCCTTCCTTTTCTATTTTCTTTTTAGTTGCAAGCAGTCTGCAGTTACTAAAAAGAGAGCATAGGAGATGATTCATTTCCAAATAACCACAGTAAGAGAAAGAAATCAACTTGAAGTGAAGCTTTCACACTTATCTGTATAATAAGCACTTGCAGTTTCTCATCAATTAGTGATTGCAAAAAGTAATTTGCAGTAGGATATGACATATAGGAAGATGACCTTTAATTTGTCGCTAAGATTCTGAAGGCTAACAGCCACTGGCAATAGAGAGGTGTCCTGTTAGGGTACACTGACTTGAAGTGATGGAAAAAAAGTCCTTGCATCCCCACTCCCTTAGATCGTAGGAATGATTGTTTATTGAAATTTCTATGATTTCAAACTATTGTAGAATATATTTTCTGACTTTGATTTCTCCCTTTCATGAAACATCTGTAGTCTATTAGGTTAAGATCTCTTGTAACCTCTGATGTGTGACTTTGTTGTCTTTGCCTCCAAGAAAAACAGAGTGAAGAAGCGTGTGCATTTTTTTGCCTGAGGTAAATGGGAGCACATATGGGGAATGCAATGGAAAGTTGCATGATGGATGACTGTAAACATGGATATTGTAGTTGCATAATTATTTTTAATGTTCTATGTATTTGAAGTGCTTGAAATGATAGAGTAGTAGTATCCGTGGTAGCCTTATTCTTGCCTGGTTTGGATATGCCACACTTAGCATCACATTCAAAACTTCTCCTTTTGTGGATGCCATTATCTTTTTGTACAATAAATCATTTAATAATAAAGAAAACAATGAGAGTAATTTGTCTTTGATATTAATGGAGCAAGTAAGGGATAATTCTGCTGAAATCAGTGGAGCTTCACAGGGCAACAGGAACTTGAAGAAAGACTTGTTGGTTATTGTTACCCAGGGGAACAGAATCTGTCTGCTCTGTTGATTTACTTAGAATGCAGGTTCTGGGAGGTGGGAAAGATCTTCCTTTTGCTAGAAGTAAATGTGTAGAGCATCAAGGAAAAGAGGACAAAGGAGGCACAATGGCAAAGGAGGTCACATGGAAAATAGGGAGGTAATTGGTGACAGCCAACATGGCTTCAATAAAGGCAAATCATGCCTAACAAATTTGGTGGCCTTCTACTATGGAGTTACAGCAGGGGTAGAAGAGAAAAACGCAACTGACATCATCTATGTGGACTTGTGCAAAGCATTTGACACTGTCTCATGACATCCTTGTCTCTAAACTGGAGAGACATGGATTTGATAGATCAGCTATCTGGTGGGTAAAAAATTGCCTGGGTGGTCACAGCCAGGGAGTTGCAGTCCACATCTCAATGTCCAAGTGGAAAGCAGTGACACATGGATTCCTCAGGGGTTGGTATTGGAATGAGCACTTTTTATCGTCTTTGGCGACAGCATGGACAGTGGGCTTGAATGCACTCTCGGCAAGTTTGCCAATGACTTGGGGCTAAGTGGTGCAGTCCACAAGCTGGAGGGAAGGGGTGGCATCTGGAGGGATCTTGACAGGTTTGAGAGGTGGGTCTGTGCAATCCTCATTTTGTTCAAGGTGAAGTGCAAGGTCCTGCACCTGGGTTGTGGCAATCCCAAGCAACGTACAGACTGCGTGTAGAAAGGATCAAGACTAGCCCTGGGCACAAGGACTTGGGGATGTTTGTGAACAAAAAGCTCAACATGCACTTGCAGCCTGGAAAGCCCACCACGTCCTGCGCTGCATCTAGAGCAGCGTGGCCAGAAGGGTGAGGGAAGGGATTCTCGGCCTCTGCTCTGCTCTTGGGAGTGAGTGCCCACCTGGAGTGCTGCATCCAGCTCTGGAGCCCCCAACACAAGAAAGACCTTGACCTCTTGGAATGAGTCCACAGGAAGACCATGAAGATGATCAGAGGGCTGGAGCAGCTCTCCTATGAAGAAAGGCTGAGAGAACTGAGGTTGTTCAACCTAGAGAAAAGAAGGCTCTGGGGAGACCTCATAAAAACCTTCCAATACCTAAAGGATACCTACAAGAGAGATGGAAAGGCACATTGCACAAGAGCATGTTGTGATAGGACAAGGGGCAATGGCCTTTGGCTGAAGGAGAGTTGGTTTAGGCTAGAAAGTAGGAAGAAATTCTTTACCATAAGGGTGGTGAGGCACTGGAGCAGGTTGAAGTTGTGGATGCCCCATCCCTGGAGGTGTTCAAGGCCAGGCTGGATGGAGCTTTGACTAAACTGGTTTAGTGAAAGGTGTCCCTGCCCATGGTGAGGGGGCTGGAATTAGATGATCTTTAAGGTCCCTTCCAATCCTAACCATTCTGTGATTCTATGATTCTATGTTTCTAGAGCCTTGGTCTCACAGAATTGGCCTGCCTGGGGCCACACTGCTTCATGCTGCATCCATACCATGACCCATAGTTGAAGGCTGTACAATAACCATAGTTGATGGTATAGCTGCTGTACATGGATAGCAAATGATGCAGGAGGTGGAGGAGAGAAGCAATGGATGTCCCTTTTTTGGCAGAATTTACTGCAGCAATACTTCAGAAAGAGCTTGGGGCACTTGTATTACTAAACAGTGAGCTGTGCTAATAGGAGACAATGGTAAATTCCTGACTTGTATTTTCGTTAATGTTTCAGTGAATCTGAAGCAAAAGGAAGTTTTAGCCTTCTGGAATAAACTGCTACTGAATTCCCTTTGCTTTATTTCAAAGGAATATGCTGACATTTCTCACTTCCCGCTGAAATGTTTATATACTGTCAGATAATTTCTTGGTTCTCTCTTGGAAGCTACTACAGTTTACTGAGGAGCTGAAGCATTCATTACATCTTTTATGTGTCTCAGAAGGGTATTACGAAGTTCAATTAACATTTGAGAAGTGTTCTGCAATTCTCAGATGACATGTACAGTGGAAGCATACAAAATGGTTATTATCCATTGAATGCATGATATTTGCTGTGTATCTATCTTTCATCAAGCTGCTCTTAGGTAGAAGTGTTCTCTTCTTGAAGGCCACTTGAACTTGTGCAGCCGTACTGGCCAAATATAGCATTAGGGGGTGTGAGATTTTGCGGCTCATTGAAATTGCTTACAATTGAAGGGAGAGTGACAAATCATTGTTCAAGACTTCATTTATATAAAAATCTTAACAATTCTCAGTCCCACACCTTGTAAGGACTTTTGAAGTCATTGTGAAAATAAGCACAAAGAAAAGGAAGTCTAGGAGGCAGGAACCATGATCCTGCTATTGTGAGTGTTTCACCTGCCAGGCCATGATTACCTTTGCAGTCCCTGCACCACTTCTGAGGTCGAGTAAGCAGAGTAATTAGAACATGAATTCGGAGTTCAGATTGTCCTTGTAAATTTGTGCCTTGATATGGCAGATTGTGGGAGGATGGGTTGCCAAAACCTTGATGTTTCATTAGTCCTAGAATGACTCATTTGCACAGAAGAAAGGCTGAAGTCAGTCTGCCCTCTTTGAATGAATATAGGTTTTTCATATTCAAGTATTGTGAAACTGGTTTCAGAGCACCCCACGATTCATGCTTTCCAATAGCACACTTGGTCAGACAGGAAGCCCTTCTGATGAAGCTCCCTAAATGCAAGTGCCCAGGAGAGCATTGGACCATCAAATGCTGAGTGGGGTTAGGGCATAAGCACAAAATAAAATGTAGGCAAAGGCATAGGGTCCTTCAGCTGTAATACAGAGGAGGTAATTGCAGCTGAGAATCTGTCTCTAATATAAATAACTCAGCAAGCCAGTTGGTTTATTTCTTCCCTTCCAGGTCCTTCTAGGAAAACTTTCCTTTGTTCATGAGCATCATAAGAATGCAGCAACTTCCAGTATCACTTTTCTTTTGGCACCTGCTGTTATTCCAGCTCATCCATAATGAAATTCCCTTTCTGCCAGGCACTGAAGAAAGAGTTCCAGTTCTGTAGGATGCACGGGAGGGATGGAGAGCAGAGCTACAGTGGGGAGAAGTAGTAGTGGCAGAGTGGGAAGTGCATTGAGTCATGTGCAAGAGGCATTTCTCTCTCCTGAGGAAGCCTCTGTCTTTCTGTTTCCTGTGTCCATGCTGGACCTCAAAATCCCTAACAGAGGTGCCTCTGTTAAGTGCCCAAGCAAAATGAATCTAGTCTTCAGTTTCATAAATTGCCAGGGGATAACTTGCCCATGAAAACATGTCATGACCTGTACCCTGGCATAAGTAGAAATTTTTGTTGACTGAAGCCATGGAGTTTATCCATCAGTTTATCTGTATCTATTTCTTTCCTTCTATGGCATTGTAACAATAAGTACCATCTTTTTTCTCTTTTGGGTGTAAATTGAGGTAGGTTTTCAGGACTTGTGCCTTTTCAATACAGCTAGTACTGTATTTTCTTGAATTAGTTCTGCTTAGTTTTCCTTTTAAGCTTGTGGCATAATAAAATATCAACTTGTTCCTTTGAAATAGACTCTGATGCTGCTTGTCCCAGCCCTGGAGAGGGGGAAAGGGATGCAGGTGAACTGCAACAACTGAGAAGGGGTTGTTTGGGTCTTCTGATCTGTGTGGATCTGAGAAAGGAGTGGGAGAGAAAAGATCAGTGGACCCACTGGACCTTGCTGATCAAAGGAGTTGTTTGCTATTCCTCCCTCCTGCTTCCAGACTACAGTGCACGCACAAAGGTATGGAATCCTGAACCGGGGCTGGGCACATTCCCTGTCTGGTGCCTTGTCAGACAGCTCGTTGCTGGTGGATCTGTCAACATGCATTTAGAGCCCAGGCTGAGCCCTCACGGCATTTAGTGTCCACAAAAGCAGCTTCCTGTTCTGACAGGTTCACTTTGGTGGTGCCAGGGCTGACTCCTCACTTGTTACATGCAGGTCTAAATTTTCTTCACTACTTTTTTGTGGTGTTCTATAAGCAACACTAGCAAATAAACCAAGGTATATCAATCACCATATCTGTCTTCAGGTGTTAGTGGATAATGTGTCTTCTCACCATAAATATCTTCCTATTTCTAACTATTGATTTGAAATTTTCTTTGATAATATAGAAAAATCTGAGTAGAATAGCTTTATGCAACAACAGAGACTTTAATTTTTAAAAGAGTGAAGGGATAATTTTGTCCCAATGTGCTATTAGAACTATCCAATATCTTCTATTTTTCCTCATTCCATCTAATAGATATTTGCGTGGCAGAAGCAATGAGGCATGATTACCAGATGTTTCCAGTCATATCGGGAAACAGATTTGTGCCCTGAAGGCTGGAAGCCTTTGCCTTTTTTGCCTTTTTTTTTTTTTTTTTTTCCAAAAGAGGCTAATTTTTAATCCCAGAACAGTGTTTAAGGATGTACAGGTGTGGGTATTATCAATGTTTGCTTTATGTGATCTTTAACATAAAGATGGATCTATATTTCTATTTTGGCCTTAACTCCCACCTCCTACAAAGACCACCAAACTTGTGAGACTTATTTCTAGCATTACGAGTAGAAGAAAGGGGAAAGAGGGAGAGGAAAAGAGACATATGTGGAGAGACATATTATGTATATGGCATGTGTCTTCCTTTGTATGGTCCTCCAGATAGAAGAATCAACTCCCTTGCCTCCCTCAGAAATGTCTCTCTAGAAGGACATTGTAAATGCAGTCAGAAGTCTATATTCCAGGTTGAAACTGGGGGCACCAAAAAATAAGTGACCCACCCTGATATAGCTAATTTATGTCTCAAACAACTCCACAAATGGAGAGCACAGGATGCCTTTTCAGTCTGGGCATAACACTACTTTAATTTAGAATACCTTGTCCTTATGTCTAAGCAAGGTTTGGATGTAATTTAGAAGTCCAGCAGCTAAAGACCAATTCACTTTAAAATTGCTTAATAGTGAAAATTTCAATGATTTACTTTTACTTGCATCTTTTCCTGTCTCCTTCAAAAATTCCTTGTTCCAGCCTAAATTTCTCAAGCCCACACAGAATCTCTGAGACACACAGAGTAGAAATTCATTCTCTCAGAGAAGCTTACAGTTTTAAAAAATTACTTTAATTTCAGCTGTATATGAAACCTGAAATTTTAAAATTTGCCAAGAAAGAATTTCCAGAAAAAATAATTTCACATGGAGCAAAGTTTTCTTTAAAAATGCTATTTTTTAAATCTATGATTTATTTTTATTAGTCTCATCTGCTCTAATTGAAATTTTAAAATAAATAGTTGAATCAATATTAGTTTTCAGTGCTGTCATGGCACTCTGTGAAATGTTTTAGCAATTCCAGAATCTCCAGTTCAGATACCAAGACCTTTTGTCTCTTTCCATCCCTCCCTACCATGAGGTTCACTGTATTCTTCTCTGCATGGAATGATCTTCTAACTCAGCACCATTGTACTGGGACTTGCTGTTGTTTCTCCCATTATATTCAAAGGGTTGGAATTACACTAATCAACCAAATGAAATAAATATTCAAGTTCTGACTTTCTCCAGTGCAGGTCCCAGGGCATATCTTATCCTCTGCCTTTTAGATATTAGTACCTTCTTGGTGTCCCAAGGCAGCAGAATATTTAAGTGTGCATTAACAGCTAAAAAAACCCAAAAACAAAACAAAAAAAAAAAGCTTTGTGAAATGTGTGCCACTCACTTTGAATTCGAGGGCTCAGTCTTGATGGGGGCTTTCTCAGTGGCAAATTCAGACAGGGTGAAGTTCAGTTCCTTGAACATAGACATCCGTGGCCATTAAAGATATCCTTTAAGGTGTTCACATGGTCTCCTGTTGTGTCTTCAGAAAGTCTTGTGTCATTGCTGCCCCGTGGTGTCCTTAGACAGTAGAAGAATCCTGTCCTTAGGGTTTACTTAAAGTGAATCATGGCAGCAGTTTCACTGAACTCAGTATTAAGCAGATGCTGAAGTTAAGATACCACCTAGTGACGCGTTTCTGCAGGACTCAGACCACTGAAGGATCAGGGCTATATTTATTTGGAAAAGCCAGAATACTATTTATGATTCACAGAACCACATACAGAGTAAGAATATAAAGATGTCAGCCTAAATCCTGACTTTATTATTGATCAGTAGCAGGTGATGTCTGTAACACAATAGTTGCAGGACCAGCTTGTAGTAGTGCTTCCTCAGGTTTTCTTATGGTTTCCATCAGTTTTCACATAAGGACTTCCCAAGACAGGGAGGATATCTTTGCATTTGCTAAGACGTGACTTAGACCTTCCCCTNATGAATACCATAATAATGAGCTATAATAATCCATGAGGAACTGTCAGTGAGCCTTCCCTGGCTTCTATTTGTAACCTTGGATTTTTTCATAGACAAGTATGGTATGCTAATGTTATTTTCTACTGTCTGAGAGCCACCTACACCTATCTTTATCCTTACACATTCATCAGAAATCCACTGTCAGCTGTAAATAACAACAAAATTGAATTGTAGACATTATGTATTTAGCCCTGTCTTGTCTGAAAGACATCAACACCCATCTGTACTTAATGTAATATTTTCAAATGTCAGTGTCTCTTCCTCTACCCCTTGCATCATGACTGCCGGTAGGCAATAGAGTTCAATTATTTCCAAAGATAGAGCACTATAATATTAGGTATGCAGATATTTTCTTCAACAAGTCATATTCCTTCTTGTATGATTGTCTGCTCTTTTTGGCTACTGTTTGCCCTCCACTACATATGCACTCTTAACAGTGACTTGCTGATCTCTAATTTGTATTCTGATTAATCTGAGTTTCCTGACTGCTGGCCTGCAAACAAGCACCCCCATCATCTAGTTTCTTCAGCATACATTACATAAACATCTAGTACTATCTGTGTGAATAGTTTCTTCAAGGGAAATACATTTTTCCTATTCATAATTTCTGCAGTAAGGGAAGTAATTATGTTGGTGTGCTAAAGGTGCAACTACTCTTTGCTCAGCATTGTCCTTTACCATGTCAAAGCTGAGTGAATTTGCTCAGTATGTCCTCATCTGCTGTTGCATTAGGAGAACTCCTGGGAAAAGGCATGAAAAGCCAGAGAGCCTTGGGGTTGTAAAAATATTTTTGTCAAAGAAAACAAAGTGCAAAAACAGAAAAGCAAGCTCTTCTTTTCTTTTTCTTTTTTTTTAAGAAGACTTTACACTTCTTTTTCTTTTTCTTTTTCTTTTTCTTTTTCTTTTTCTTTTTCTTTTTCTTTTTCTTTTTCTTTTTCTTTTTCTTCTTTTCCTTTTTCCCTATCCCACAGATTAAGGATAACTGGGTTAGAACTGCTGGTCTTACCTACTTTGGTTTCTTCTCAGGAAGAGAGTGCTGTTTACTGCATGAGCAAAAACCCAGTGATGGATTAATTTTTAGTGTTATTTGAATTGCTCCCTGGATTGTAGGAAAAAAAATTGAATCTCTGGGCACTCTTTATGAATGTTAAGCAAGCTGTGACCTTAGTTTATGAATTCCTGATTTTCAATTCAGCCACAGAGGTATTCATGCATTCACCTCCTATTGAAATTACCCACTTTAGGTTAATTAAATCAGGACTAGATCTAAAAACACCCAAAATACGCAGTTCTTTATGTAGCTGTATTCTTTATGCGTTTAAACCAATTCTTCTAGCAGGCCTGTGGCAGTTACTGTCAGATAATATAGGAGATAACACATGATAACCACTGGGGACAGAATAAGATGTAGGTAGCTCTGCAGCATTTATGAGTAACTGTTTCAAGTGGTTTGTGTCAGCATAGCTCTAGTTAAGTCGCAAATCAGATGACTGGAAAACTGACATGAGAAAAAGAGGTGAGCTAGGGATTTCCACTGGTAAGAAAAACAGTGGAATTAGCTTGACTGCAAAGGATGCAGTCTATTTATGTTATATCTTATTTTGCTAAAATGGTATCCAATCGCCTAATATACATGAAGATGATTTTACACTAGTGAATAAGATAATAAAAGAATAGTCCTTTGCGAAGGTAGTGCTCCTTTGGCACTGAATTCATATACATGCTGAGTTTCCCAGAAACTTTTTTCTCATGTTAGGCAAAATTTTCATGGAGTGATAGAATATCTGAAATTGGAAGGGACCCACAAAGATCACCAAAGTCCAACTTCTGGCCCTGCACAGAACTAAGAGTCACATCATGTGATTGAGAGTGTTGTCCAGATACCTCTTGAGCTCTGTCAGGCTTGGTGCTGTGACCACTTCCCTGGGGAGCCTGTTCCAGTGCCCATCCACCCTATGGGTGAAAAACCTTTTCCTGATATCCAACTTAAACCTCCCCTGGTACAACTTCAGGCCATTCCCTTGGGTTCTCTCACTGGCTCCAGAGAGGAGGTCAGTGCTCGTCCCTTCTCTTCACCTCATGAGGAAGTTGTAGACTGCAATGATGTCTCCTCTCAGTCTCCTCTTCTCCAGGCTGAACAAACCAAGTGAGCTCACTTGCTCCTCATTATGGCTTCTCCTCTACACCCTTTACCATCTTCATGGCCCTCCTTTGGATGCTCTCTAATAGCTTTATATCCTTCTTATTTATATTGTGGCACCCAAAACTGCCCCCAGCACTCAAGGTGAGGCTGCCTCAGTGCAGAGCAGGGCAGGACAATCCCCTCCCTTGCCCGGCTGGCGATGCTGTGCCTGATGCCCCCCAGGACACAGTTGGCCCTCCTGGCTGCCAGGGCACTGCTGACTCCTGTTCAACCTGCCATCAGCCAAAATCCTCAGATCCCTTTCTGTACTGCTGCTCTCCAGCCTCTCGTTCCCCAGTCTGTCCATACATCCAGGGTTGCTCTGTCCCAGGAGCAGAATTCAGCACTTTCACTTGTTGAACTTCATATCCCCAACACAGGGAGAACATTGACTTGTTGGAGTGAGTTGAGAGTAAGGCCATCAGGTGGATTAGGGAGATAGAGTACTGTGGATGCTGAAACGTGGGTTGCAGAAAGATTTTCCAGCTTTCTGGCTCTGTCTACGAGAAAGTCTTTGCTTTCTCACAGACACTGGCTGAAAACAGTTAGAAGTTTCTGTAAACTAATCCCTTTATCTTGCAGGTTGTTTTGCAGTATTGTTATGGTTCTAACTAGAAAATATTTAGAAATAGGTGTCTTAGAATTTGGCCAATCCCTTCAAGGGGTTGATGGCCAAAGGACCAATTACCTTATGCCATTTAACACACTTTTGTGAACTAACATATAAAAGCCTTTAGAAAATTATTAAAGTGCTTCCTTTTATCCCTGAGTCTTGGATTTTGCATGTTTCTTCTCTTGCCGTCCCCGGCACAACAGTGACAGAGTACCTCTCCTCTGAGGAAAGGCTGAGAGAGTTGGGGTTGTTCAGCCTGGAGAAGAGAAGGTTTTGAGGAGACCTACAGACAGATTAATTTTAATACTTATTTTTTTCTACCATATAAATACCAATGATACGCATTTTAAGTGCTATCCAACGCATCATCAAGTAACTAGAAACAACAGTAGAAAAGAGATGCTTTGAAGACTGTAATTACTTTAACCCTTTGCTTTTCTAAATTTGATAGCTACAGATTGTGTCTATGTAATGTTCAGTGCCTGAATTTTATTCAGGTAGACTTCCAGTTTTTAGAGGAAAAGAACATTTTTGGAATTCCCCTCTTCCACTCAATCATTTTAGTAGCCTGGATAAATAGAATAATTGATTTAAGATAATTTTTTACATTTACTATGGTGAGATTCTTTTTACAGCCTTTCTTGATCTGTGGGCTTGCATCTAATGCGGGGTGGAAAGTTAAAGGGAGGAGGTTTGGTTTCATTACAGTGGTGTTATTTGTATTTAATTGATTTTTATTGGAATAGCTGAGCTCTTTTTTAAGTGAAAAACCTGTAAGTAACTTAGTAGTCAAAGTGTAAACTTGCTCTTTGAGGCACACCCTGGATCTGAGGCAGTAGAATGGCCTATTGCTCTGCCTGATGCTTTGGGGACTGCTGTGTCACAGGCAAGACAGGACCTCTCACTGTCTGGAACAACTCTCTGGCCCTGCAGTGGCGTGTCTTGCTTGGGGACAGCTAACCCTGGAATAGGAAGATCATGGGATCTTCAGCATGAAGAGTTTTAAAAACCTGCAGAGTAGCCCACCCATCACTCATCAACAACTAATCCTGACTAGGAAGGCATAGAAGAGACGACCTTCCAATTTTAGGGTAATTTTTAGTTTAATCTTTTTTTCCTCTATTCAGTCATTCTGAGTAGTATTCTCCATAATTTCTAGTTTAATTTTTTTCATAACCAGGGGTAAAAGTGGGTTGTCATGACAGGTTTTGGCTGAAATTCTTAATTATCACATGGGATGCCTAAAGCTTTTATTATGTGAAGTCAGAAGTACACTTTTAAGGGAAGAATGAGAAGGAAAAGAAAAAGAAGACTCAATAGGCATACTTTTGCTGTCCTTCCAAAGACTTCAGGCCAAGGTTTTTTTGAGAACAGGATGGACCTGGTTCTGATACCTGGGGAAGGAATTGCCACATGGGACAAAATTTGAGATTTCAATTCAACTGAATGTGGTGACACCTGCAATCTCCTCACTGGTACATGAAAGTCAAGTGCTGATAGCATGCCCTGCCCTTTAAGAAATTTTAAACAATGAGCTGACAGTATATGTTGTATGTCTGACAGTTTTTAAACAAACATAAGAAATGAATCAATGTTTTTCTTATGTGCAAGTAATTCCCTTGGAGATCAAAAAGCTCTCTGCAGACTACCTGAACTGTATGTGGGTATGGAGCACTTAGAGATTATTTGAGGGCTAGTTAGGCTTTCTGTGGATATGATTTTTGCCATGTTTTGGCAAAATAATTGTAAGAGGAGAATGAAGTGCTGAATCCTAGGTAGATGCAAAGAATGGTGGTGTTTGTGACAAGCAGAATGTTGTAAATTCAACGTTTACAGTTTATTCAATATACCATAAATTAAAGAGCAAAAGAAGGTCATCTTATGCTTAATTTCTGTAGAACATCTGCACAATTTTTTTGATGGTTGTAAAATATTGAAAATGGGAAAAGTAGACTTCCACACCACTATGGCTATCTGTTGTGCATGACTGAGAATAATATTGTATGGAGGTATATGTGTTATAGAAATGCTAGGTTATGGCAAGGTCTGAGAAAGAAATGTGGTCATCTGAATTGGACATTGAAAGGCTCAGTATTGGACTTTGGCACTGACTAAAAGTTCATTTCAGCTATCCCCACAGACAGCTATCTGAGATTATTAAATAAAACAATTTGTATCCAGTTGCAATCTGTGAGCTGTTAGCAGCTTTTCTCTCAGCTGAGGCACTGTATCAGACTGTGGCATTCTCATTCTACTGTAAAATAAAGGAATCCATATGAGATCTCATTGAAGGTGCTCCTCCACCTGTGTAGGTTGAGGAGTTTGATCTTGTGAGCAATTTGAGAGCATGCTGCCCAGCTTGCAGGTGACACTGCAGAGACCATTGCTTTCTTTCCAAGTTGGTGCCCCCTTGCTAAGCAAGAGCTCTCTGGTTACAACACATATACAGAGTTCTGCCTCTCCTGACATCACTTTCCATTTCCCTCTGAAAAAAGAATCAGTATTTTCCTTCTCCAAAGATTGTTTTTATTTCCTGTTTTTTGTTGTTGTTGTTGTTGTTGTTACAGTTGTCGCATTGATCATAGGATTTGAGAGTAGCTGTGAAAAAAGGTTTAAAAAAAAGTCTGGTCTTTAGCTACATATTTTGGCTGTTCACCTGGGAGATGAATCACATGGAGCTCCTGTTTCAAAAATCACTTTTGTCAAGCAGTCTTTGACTAGAGTACACAGATAGTATGTAAAACAGGGTGGGAACCTAGGTCTCCTCACTATAATCTGAATGCTCAAACTACTAAACTATGAAGCCACGCTTACTAATATTCTATCTTGGCTGCCAATTCAACGTTAATATTCTTTTCCCAGAGGTTACATTCACTAAGCAATTTGTAAACAACAGCAAATCAGATAAAAAGCCAAAAGCTGCCTTCCAGAGTAATAACAACAAACAATAAAAAAGACACAGACTTGCCAATACTATCTAGATAAGATCACTTTCAAAGTGAGAATTTCCACCATACAATGAGTTCTTTTATTGAGGTGTTCTGAGAGGAACATAATTACTACCCAAGTGACTGTAGACAAGCTGATACCTGTGATACATCAAAGAGAATCAAAACTTCAGCCTTGCTGAAATGATGTATTATTACATACAGTATTGTACTGTAGTCTATGGAAAAAAATATTTGCTAACCTTACTCTAGATTAACTGTATGTTAACTGTAGAAACTATGGTAATACTCTTGGAATGATGAAGTGTTTTCTCTTTTTTTTTTTTAATCTAAAAACCTCTCAAAGGTCTATATTTAAGGCACTGTGCCAACAGAAGGCGAGCAATAGTTGCTGACCATTGAAAGCCAAAGGTAAATAGACTGATTAGGATCTGTAAGGAGTGAGAGATGAATACACAGGGAAATAAATTTACATCACAGAATTGTAAGGCTGGAAGGAGACTTTGGAACATACTTAGTTCTTCCCCAGTCCTAAGACAGAGTTAAATATGCAAAGTATACTTGTGGCAAATGTTTGTATATCCCCTCAATACTGGGAGGAGGTTTCTGCTCCAAACAACAGGGTTCTGGGAACATTTTCCAGGAGCAGTAAAGGGATTGAAATGCTAAATAGTGTCAGGATTGGAGCTTGGCCAAACTTGACCAGGTCTTTGAAAGGGATCTGTGGTAAAACAGCTGGTACTAAGAGGAGACTGGAACTGATCTCTGGAAGAAGTCTGTATCTGCTCTATAGTCTTAGAAGGAGATGAGTATTCTGCCACGAATAATATTTCATTTGATTCTGGTTCATGCAGGCCAAAGCTCGAACTAAGTGTAAATTTGTTTGCAGAGTAAGTTTAAGCAAGATATTGCAGTGCAAATCAGCACGGAACACACCTGGGCTCACACCTTAGCTGCTCCTGCCCTTTGACAGGAATATAGGGAGGAAAACTGGGAAACACAGACTAGAAGAGACGGGGAGGGGATTGAGTCATTGTCTAGGGCAGACAAGCTTCTTGTGTGGGGGATTGAATAAAAGCATGAGTGTGAATCCAACTCCCTCGATGTCCCCCTCCCTCACCGGCAGCCAGCCTGACCTTCCAGGACCCTGGCATGGGCACAGGAGGTATCCAGCCTATGACCATTGGTAGCTGCCCTGTTGCTTTGGGGAACTCCTTACATCACCTCTGCTGAGCCATCACTTCCTGCTTGTAAGCAATCACCTTCAGAGCTGGCAGGCTGTCCCCACCTAGCTGGCCCAGGAAAAACTTGTCCTGATGGCTTGGTGCCACCAGCAAACCTCCCATGCCTTTTTCTTTTCTCCGTGGGCCATACCAAGTCCTGATGGCATAAGACCACCTCTCAAGTGCTGCCACAATAATATTAGACTGAATCTTCTAGCAGTTATGCCCCTGCTTCTCTCCCCTTCATCCCTGCTAATGTGATTTTCAAATGTGAGGAAAACCTGCATGGCTCTGTTAGGGCTGAAATCTGGGGTTTTTTAGCAGATGTCTAATCATACTAGATACTGGTTCGTGTTCAACTTACACTTGCAATCCAGATTTCCTGATATGCCACATCTCCAAATTAGATATTGTCTTACATTCCTCAGGGGTGAAATAAAAATGTTTTCAGAATAAAACTATCAAAGAATGATAGCTTTATTAGCAGTAACAAAAATGGAAAGCAAGCTGTCTTGAGTGTTTGCAAGGTATAAAACTTGGTGAATGCAGTTAAAAGGACAGATTTCATGCAATGACATCCCTAGATCAAGAAACTGAAACAGATAAGTGATAACCATACAGAAAACATCAGGTTCCTTGGTATTAAGACAACATTAATTTTATCTTGCATACACAAGCAGAACTGAAGAAATTAAAATATTAAAGAAAGACTGGCAAATGCTGAAAATCATGTAATATATTTTGTGTAGATTTACTTTGTAGTATTCAATTTCTCTTTACAAAGTCCTACCTCAGTTTGCATCAAATTCTATCACCAAATTAGATAACTTTGAATGGGTTCATGCTCTTTTGATTCATACACAGGCAAAAACTTAAATGGAGCTCAGGTTGGAAACATATCTAAATAGTTTAAGTTGTAATTAACTTGTATGAAACCAGAAATAAAAAATTGAGAGAATGTATTATTAGATAAGTGAATCTAGACATTATAAGGTATGAAAATATGTTTGTTGAGCTAGGAAGTGTAGTATTACCTCTTATAACCTTTCCAAATCCTCACCTGATTTAAAGGCTGCAATCCTGTTCACTAAGTACTTCAGAGGTTGCCTTCAATTTTTCTTCATTCATCACTGATGAAATGACCTCCTTTGGAAGAAACCTTCACTTTCCTCACAGTGACATTGTGCAAAACCTACAAGGCTGTGTTTGGGTAACTTGAATGTTTGTTGATCTAAGTTAATTTACACTATACTAATTTTTAAATCTCATACTGTTTTATCTCCCACTCCTTGATGGTCTTGCTATAGGAGAAGGCAAGAAATGTTGGTAGGGATCTGGGGAAGATGATGGGAAAAGATCGGGTTTGTAGCACCAACTTATTTTGTGAACTTTCTCCCAGTTTGCAAAGAAAGGTTTTAGCTCAAAGCAGGAAGGATGAGAACTCTCAGTTGTGATGGAAGGCAGGAGTGTGTTTATACCCTGAGGTGGGGTACCAGAGGAAAGGACTCCATCGTGTTTGCTTTAAACAAGCTTGCTTGGGTGCAGGAGTGCTGCAGCCATGGGAGCAGTGCAGGGCAACTACTGTGCTATTTCCTTGTTACCTCTGGCCTGGGAGGATAGCCTTGGGTCCTGCCAATGATCTTCCCAGCAGCATTCCCACAGCAGCATCTGAAATTGGCTGAGAATCCAGAAGGGCTTTCACATTGTTGTGTTGCAGTGGGATGATAGCTGGTGCCCCTTGAAAATAATTTACATGGCAGAAAGGATTGCTGAGAGACATGCTAGTGTTTTTCCTTTGAGTTTCCTGTGGAGATGGTGCTTAGGAACTTAATGTAGTGTTATCTTCTTCAAAGTGTTATCTTCTGTCAATGCTTCTTCTTACCTTCAGTACTTCTCATTCTGTTGTAATCTCAAAGCCCACTGAAGTCCATTGCAGGATTCCACTAGCCTGTGTGGGTTTGGGACCATATTCTAGCATATAATTTATCTCCAACTGTGCTAGAATTGGTCAAACGTGAGCATAAGTTATGCCATGTCTCAAGCTGAGCCACTTTCCATTCAAATTAAGTGTTTTGAAAGTGGATAAATGACAACATTTTAAAAAAAGAATCTGAATGCATTTGACATTCTCAATGAATTTACCATAGCTAATGGCAATTCTAAGAGTGTTCTGCTTTTCATCTTGTACCCTCATGCATTGTTTGGATCATTGAGAGTCCCCCCCTTACAGCTTTTGAGCAACATGATTAAACCAAATGTGTATCTTATTACTTAACTCTTCGCAACAATTGGTTCATTGTGAGCCATGAAGTTTGTAGTGTTGGATCCCCAGCTGTCACAGCTCAGCATCTTCAGGTAATATTTGTTACAAATGACAGCCTTATGACACTGTGAAGGTAGTAGCTATGAGAAATCAACTAATGTTGTTGTCAAGTGAACCAGTAAGATCGCTATTGCTAGTTACAGGTCACAGGCCCTACACTAATTTTGGATTGTGAGGAACAATGCTTTAGGGTTAAAAATGCTTCACACAGGTATATGGGTCAGAGGCTGATCTAATTTTTATTCATTGGCCTCTCAGAAGGAAGCACTGAAAAACACTTTAACTTTCAATGTGGCAGTGGAAAATATGCTCAGTGAAAAGGCAGATTTATCAAAGTAGAGGGAAGGCAGTAGTTGCCGAGAGATAAATTCATTGTTTCTGAAGATCCTGACTACCCCTCTGCATATGTGACTCTGATGAGATTCTAACTGGGCGGGGTTTTAGACTGTGGAAAGCAGGGGACCAGCCAAATGATGAAGAGCAGTAACAGATCAATTTTTAACAATGAAGTTCCATAAATATTCTTTTTTTCTGGCTGTAGGAAACTGTCTGTGCTCTAGGTGGCTGTCTAGAAAATGGAGTATTTTAAAGAAAATTGCTGTCCCATGATCAAGGAGAGCTGTGAAAACCACTTGGCAAACAAACACATGGAGTAATTAATGCCAGAGATATTTATGTGTTATTCCTAAGGAGAAAAAGAAGTCCTGCTGAGTGTATTCGAGAGTCTAGCACAAGTTGCCACACAAGTTTTGTGGGGCAGAAGGGTTGGGATGTAAAGAGCTCATAAATTGGGCTCTAAAATTGTATTTCCCTTGTCATTAAGAAAATAAATGTGCCTCTCATTTTTGGTCGGTCAGATCCACTCTGAAACAAAGCTCTTTTAAAGAATTTTATGAGTTTCTGGGTCTTATTTCTAGTGTGGCTAGTCAATTCCACTGCCCTCAAACTTCACCACCTCAAGGGCTATACTTGTTGGGATTTACTGTCACACATTTTTTCCTAGAAAGCCATCTAAGAAATGGAGGCAAAGAAGAAACTACAGATCAGGATTTCTTTTATTGCCTTATCTACAACTTTCTATGTGCCGAATCCCCATTTTGCCCAATTCCTACCTCTTTGTGCATGATTTTTTTGTAACCTACTACCTTCTTCCATCTGGCTTTGCCCTCTAGCTTAAGAAATATCCACATTGAACCCGAGGGGTCTAGTCAGGCTCATGGTAATGACTGAGCAGTAGGATGAGCTCCAGGTCTCCTGAAAGGAGCAGCAGGGCAAGCCAGTCAAGAGTTTCTTAGCGGTAGGGAGCATGATGTCAGTGTTTAGACTCATCTCAAGGTGATGCCAGCAGCTCCCAAGGTGTTTTGGACACGGAGCAGCAAGGTGTGAAAGGACACTTCAGTTTCCTCCTTTGCCATTTAGCTCCCTGTCTCCTTTTTTTTTTTTTTTTTGCTTGAAAAGAAATCACAAAAGCAGCGACAGAGATGATAGCTATAGCCTTATCCCTGTTGTCTCCTTTGCCTAAGGAGGGAGACTTGCAGCCAACAAATTTCCTCCTGTAAAAATCAGAGAGGAAGAGAGGAAAAGTAGCTGCACCGCTTGATTTCCTCACCCGACTTGTAAATACCGGCTTAAGGTTTGCTTACTTGAACAGTGTGCCAAGAAAAAACCAGCCCCTGAGGAGCAGGCTGAAGCGCCAGGGACTCTGAGCGCTGCGGGGGTGCAGGTCCGCCGGGTCCTGGGAGGGACCCAGGGAGGGAGGCAGGACGCGGGCAGAGCCGGACCGGCCGGGGCGCTCCGGCAGCCTCGCCCCGGGCGTGGGGCAGCCCCGCGGGGCTCCCGGCCCCGCAGGTGCCATTCCAGCCCCGCAGGTGCCATTCCAGCCCTGCAGGTGCCATTCCGACCTCGCAGGTGCCATCCTGGCCCTGCAGTTGCCATTCCAGACCCAACAGGTGGCAATCGCCGCCCGGCTCCGCTTCCCCGCCTCCACCGAGCACCTGCACAGAGGGCTCTGTGACTGCCGAAATCTCCACTCCCGGCAAATCCGGCGCTTAAAATGCAGCTTCCTCTGCACGAGATGCCGCCTTTCAGGTTTCAGAAAATTTCCTGAGCCTGATATCGTTCTCTGCTCCATGCCAGAAATCTGAAGTAGAAGTAAACAGCCATAAACTATGGTGAAAGCCATGATGTTGTCTCAGAGACATTTACCTGGGTTCACACCGAGGTCCTCAAGCCTTTGTAGGTTTTAGTCTGACGCAGGATTTGCCTGTCTTGTTCTGTTTTCATTTCCATATTTTTTCTTGAGGTATGAAAAAAATAAATAATCTCAGAAAACGAAAGAGTGTGTGTGTGGAGAACAGTGCTGTTAGTGAAGCTAAGAGTTCATGCATTGCCATGGCAACATTCACATCCTAGCAACAGCTTATTGATAGCAAGATGACATGGAAAGACAAGAGCTGATGCCTTTGACTCATGGGAAAACAAATTATCCTGCATTGCTACTTCTCTACCTTCTTTTCTTTTCTAAGAGTGTATAGTGGGGTAACATAAAAATTCCTAGTGGACATTTCTTTTCATGATTGTTTGTGGTTTTGTGTTGAAACATTACTTTCTAAGAAAAGTTCATACATTTGAATTATTTAGTTGTCTATTTGACAAAAAAATTTAAAAAATTAAAATACAGCAAAGAAACACAAAGGCATTAAATTATTTTTTCATTTAGAAATGTAGCAAGATGTTATTTGATTAACTGAAAACATGTAGAAGGTCAATTCAATGTTTTCTGTCCATTTCTGCGTTTTCCAGAACATTTGCTACTGCTGAAATCATTAAGGTGTCATTTGGTGGGATGCAGGGTGGAATCATTTGTGGTACGGTCGGCATTCCTGGTGATGCCCAGGGAATGCATGTACTGGGCAGTACTGAAAGTCTTTATGTGCCTTTGGGTTTGGGTGGGCAGGGCAGCACATTTGCTGAGGGGGTGCATTTCCTTTATTTTCCTGATACACTGTGGTACAAGAAGCTTCACCCCGTGAAGACAGAGTACCACAGCAGTCTCTGTGTGTGGAAGGACCTATCTTTGAGAGCAAGGATCAGACTTGTTAGCACTATTATTATTGCTAGTAAGCACAATAGCTTTGTGGAGCTGTAAAGCAGTATTTAAATGTGACTTGTTCCACACAGATGCGGGAGGTGTTTTTACCTAGGATAAGTTTGTTTGCTGATGTGGTTATTCATTGCTATGTTATTCACTGCTAAGAAGAAAACCCAACAATTCCTTTATTAATTATGTGTGTGTGTGTGTTTGTGTGTGTGTGTGTGTGTGTGGTGGGTGTATGGTTGTTGGAAATGTTTCTGTCAAAGTACGTATTCCAATAACCCTCTTGGAAAATCAAGAAATGTATTATTTTGTTTTGTACATAGCATTACTGTAGTGTAAACATTAGTTTAAGAGCTTTGCTGAACTGGATCCATATAAAGGACTCCCTGAACATTACATTTGTTGTGAGAATAACAGTGAATCATAATATTTTCACAGCTAATAAGAACCACTTTTCACAAATGTGACCCTTTACCTGAACATGAATTAAAAATGGAGCTAATGAAATATCCCAAGAGAAATTAGCGATTTCAGGGTTTACAAAACCTGAATTTATAAACCCTGCTTATTTTCCTACCTTTTATTTTTTTAAAAAAATAGACTTTTGTGCACTTTTTTTTCCTTCAGCAATATTTTCTCCTTGGAAAATCACCAAGGACTGCTTGGCTGATCAACAAGCAGGCTGATGTTTTGATACTACCATTGCATTAGGTTTACAAGAAATGAGGAAACTGGTGCTGTGGAGCTATTGTGGGAGCAGTTAGAAGTGTGTGAAGGAGAGGAAGAATACAAGAATGCCAGCAATAGAACTGGGGATTTTCATGCCTGCTGCTTAGGTGCAGGATTTCTAAAGAGAGAGAGAAAGAGAAGCAGCATCTAGAAAAGGATGATGATAATTAAAGCCGGATGTAGACGGAGCCTATACTGTGGCCATTGTTTTCACCCTAAAGCAAACAGCACTTGAGCTAACCTGATACCTCCTGTTCTGACCTGGAGTTCCTTCAGTGCCAACTCTGTTGCTGCATTTCCAGAGCAGGATTTACATGAATTACAAGGCAGAGGACTCTGATCAGCTCCTTATTTCCTTCCCAATAGTAACCATAAATCAGAAGTAATCCTGAGAGCAATGAGACTTGCCAGGCTCCTCTCAGTTGGCACTGATTTTTGCATGGTCTTTCTGGGGCCCCTAGATATTATTTCAGCTCCAGGTTTGAGAAAGTTGGAAGACATAGAAGTGGGGATTGCCCTAAAGAACTGTAGGGGAGCCTCCTGGATTTCCTCAATGCTCGCAAAGCAACAGGCACGGTGAACGGTGGACCAGGGTCTGCCATGATTTTTACTCACTCATTCTTGTATTTGAAATTCTTTTTCCCATTCCCTCTTCTTGGATGAATTCCTCTTAGAGTTAGGGGCAGGGAAGGCCATGGTAAAGGCCTGTCAAGGTTAAGGGCAGGTGTGCATGTATTTGTGTGAATCTGTGTAACAGCATGTCATCAGGTAGCTTAGATTAAAATGCATTTTCCCTCCACTGAACCCTTTGGAGTCTTTACAGATACGTGTTTTGGAAAGGAGCAGGCAGGCAGGGAATAGCTGAAAATTTTGCTTCTCTCTCTCCAAAGAAGAATGAGGAAATAGTTCTGCATGTCAAGGTTCATGATTTCTCCCTCTTTACTGGAGAATAGTATGAAGAAATTCAGTTCAGGCTTTTCAAGAAATGTGATCAACAGTATTAACTTTCTTGCAGGGGCTGCTGGAATATTAACTTTTTGAATAGAAGTAATTTTTGAATTCTAATAATTCACGTTAATTCAGGGCCTGTGGTACATAACTAATGCTTCTGCTCTCCTGATTTCTCTTGATTGACTTCTTGGGACTGATTTGGGAAAATGTCCTTTTCCTTTCTTTCAGTTAAAGGTGTGTTACCTGTTAATGGAGGATTGATTAGTCACCATTAACACCTGGGAATGCCTTTACTTTTATCAATTCAAGCAAACATGTCTACAGCTAGAGTCATAATTATGTGCATTACTGAGACACTTTTTTGCTGTTCTTTTACTATATTTTGACAGAAAAGAAATGTCATGGGAGTAGCACTTGCTTTTTAGCTCTGAAACATTTACATTTGTTGTACATATTTGTCTCTCTTTGTCACGCTATCCTTTCAAATCTTCCTTTTGCTGCCTTGTAGGTAGTGTCTTGCCACTGTTTTATGAATTAATGTCAAGGATTTATACAAAGATTTCATGAAGAGCAGCTGCAGACTGTCTTCTCTGAAGCTGTAAACCATCTTTGTTCAGTTGCAAAGGCATGAAGTCCACTGGAGCTTTAATAATTTATCGCAACTGCAAAGCTGGTCAATCCCTCTAAGATTTCACCCCTGGCATGCATTTTTTTTTAGTCAGACACCAGTGGAGTCTCTCTCCTGTGTGTCAGAAGTAAGAGGCATTAGTAAGGGTTACACATGACTTCAGGATTAGTGTGAGTATTTTAAGTCTGTTTTTCTGGTGTTTACTCTGATATGTATCCCAGTTGTTTAACTGGGAAGAAAAGATAAAAACTGGGAATTCCAAAAAGTAATTCTGAATTTTTGCAATAAGAAGTAACATCTCTGTCTATTTGGGCTGCTTTTTCTGCAACAGCCGAGGACCAATCTCATCTGCAAGCATTTTAAATGTCCAAGATACAAAGCAAAATTTAGTCTGGGCTTGTACCAATTTTTTAATGAAGGTAGAGTTTGTCCCATCATCAGCAGTCATTTCCATATTCAAAGATGTGTTTCTAAGAGGAAGGCTCACTGTTACAAAACATCCCAAGCAAATTAAAAGAACCCAGCTGGAAGGGGATATAGGACAAACTGTCACTGGACTTATGACAGTAAACAACATCTAAGTAGCTGTCAGTGAATCCCAATTGTAAGAATTAAGTCATGTATGGCACTGTTTCATCTAAGCTGTACTGAGAAGCTGATGCGAAGAACTCCATGTACCATGCCATTTCCTCGAGGTGTTACGTTACTTGTAATTGAGAAATTCTCTGAGGGAATGACATACCATCCCTAAGTGATGCTGATGCTTTGGATGTCACATTTCCCGTAAAGTTATTACTGAACCATAGCCCCGCTGGGATGTTAGGAGACACGGTATTGCTTTGGAGAATTGTCATACAAGGCACAAACTTCAGGATCCTTCTTGTTTGTTGTCCTTAAAGGGGCTGCTGTCCCTTTTAGAAGCAAGCAGGCATTCTTCTGAGATTTCTGCATGCAAAACCATGCCTTTTATCCCTAATACAGGCTTGCAATTCAGGTTGACCACTGATTTGCTGCTAGTTCTTCTTTCCTAACTTCTCTTCTTTCTAGCACACAATCTGGAACAACACTTCAGAAAGGTATTGTAGCTAGCCTACCATCCCCAGTCCTACAGGGCTTAAGATCATGGTTTCTGCAATAAAAAAAAAATTGACAGAACCCCAACTGAATGAAAACATTCCACACCACACACTCTATTAACCCTTTCTTCACTCTCTCAAGTTGAATTCTTTCTATTTGAGCTGGAAAAATAGCTGTTGATAACAGCTATTTTAGTAAGGCTCTTTCTCTCTTTACAGCATGCCTTCAAAAATGGCCATTTTCCTAGCTGTGCTAGCTGCTGAATATTTAGCTTTAGTCTAGGGCCCACCACTGAAATCAGCTCAACCAAGTTCAGTTGGCTCAACCAAGATTGCATGTTGCTTCATGGTGCATTGGACCATTTCTCTGCAACATGTACTTATGAAAATTGCATCTCCTGAATGAAAATTCCAGGCGAGGTTCTTGGCAGTGGCAGAGAGAACCCTACTGAACTGAGTGGAAAGTAGGAATAAAAAGTGGTATGGAGAGAAACTGAAGACAGTTTTATGTCCTGCTGGTTTTGTTCTCACTGGTTTTTTAAATGCAAGAAACCTAACTAACATTTAGTGACACCCATTACAGGGTTTCTTAACCTTCATTTTTCCTGCTTTCCCTCTTTCCCCTGGTATTACCACCTCAGCCAACCAAGGCTCAACGTTGTCCAAAAGTTTTCCCCAACCTCACTGTTCCCTACCTTCTTTCAGGGAAGGTGCATTAGGTCCATGAGCAACTTCAGAGGAGTTGTAAGATGGAAGAGGCAGCAGGAAGGCTCAAGTACATGGAAAAACCTTTTACCTAGCAAGAAGATGTAAAAAAGAATGTGGCATGTGAAGGACTGCCTACACAGAAGTCCTGGCATCAAAAAAGAGGACAGTGTTAAAGAGGATAGGGGAGACCTTTTGCATGGAAATATGGAAAATGGAAATGTGGGACAACAGAGCTGAAGATGAGCTGTTTTGGAGGAGGGTGAAGAGGGGAACCACTTGGATGAGACGGAAGCAGAGGACGGGGGTCAGGTGTCATACAGGGAGCTGAAAGAATAAAAAGAAGGAAAGCAGTGAGCCCCCGCTTATGCAACACTTGCTCAACTTTCAGAAGCTGTGATGAGCATGATCTTCTAGGACTGGGACACAAATGACAGCTGATTACTGAGGTTCCGGATGGCATGAAGGGTAACTGATTGTAATCAAGTTTCCACATAGTCCTTTTGAACACTAGGTTTGAAATCCACTTAACCTCAAGTATTCAAAGATGTGTGTCTAAATTTCTTTTCTACAACCACATTATGCTGTTGAAAGTCAGTTGCTTTTCACCTTAACAGGAAGAGAACATGCAAGGAATGAGAAAACACAGGATGTCAATCAGCAGAAAAGTCTGAGCAAATGCTCAGTGAGCAGACATTTTTACGCTTGGTGAGCAGACATTCTGCTTGTGGTTCTTGAGTAAAGTCTTTTTCATGCTTGTCGTGACAAGTGAAAAAATAAAAAGAAAACTTAGATTTATTTTTTAATGTCTTTGGGATGTCTGAGAAAGTGTGATGGATTGATTCATAGGTATTTCATGCCTGGCTACTTAGAATACCAATGGTATATGTTTAAATTTAAGTAGACGAGAAATAGATGCAGCCTTTTCTATGACAGGTTATCGTAATACTTTTATTCTAAGCTGTCATTTAGGCTTTTGTGGAATTGAAGTCTGAGATTTCTCTTGTGAGTCAACCCTCGTTTTGATAAATCATTTAAACAAATGAGGTGATTTTTAGTGTGAAGAAGAACATTCAAGTGTTGTAGAAAGCAAGAATGAAAATAGAAAGGAAGACTTGTGTTAAGTTTACTTCAATGTGAATTTCTGAGTCATTTTGGGTCAGGGATCAGAATTTAATGTGTAACTGAAATATACTCTTGCACTTTACACAGACTCATAAAGTAAGAGATCACTGTCTTTGTTCTATGTACAAAGCAAATGCAGTTGAAGATCTTGTTTTCCTCTTGGACTTTGCTAAGTACTGCATTTGAGGCCAGGGGAAGAAAAACAGATGTTAATGAAAACACTTGCAGGGACTAAGCCTTGATCTAACCCACACAGCCTGAAAACAGTAGTTTTTCTGTACATGTATTTATGTATGTTTGGGGAAGGGAGAGTGTGTTCCTCTTATGGCTTATGTAATTCGAGGGAATAATTTTTCAACTACAGTAATTTCATATTTTCCATATATTGTTCAACCTCCAACCCCAAAAAAGGGTTAATGCAACCAAATAAGTTAAAGCTGATTTTTCCCAAGATTTGAAAGCAAAAGTGATGTGCAAATTAGATTCCACGTATTATCTTTATCCTTTAAGTATATGTACACTTTAAATTATGAAGGAAAGATGCAGGCTTCAATATACGGTATGAAGGTTGGGGAGAGCATTTTTCTTAGTTCAGATGTGTAAGCTCAAATTGAGTATTTTCCTCTGTGAGTCTTTTGATTTGTGGTTTAGGTTTGGTTCATTGTGTTGAGGGACCAAAGTGTGAAATATGGATTCCTATCCTAACAGGGATTTCATCCTCACAGCTTCTCCGTATCTAGTCCATCATTCTGCAGCTATTAAATAGTGAGATTAACTCAAGGGAGAAAACATTGCCGTCCTGCAAAAGGAAACACAGGGGTTTAATGCTTCTTAGATAAAGGAGGAACAAAACCACAAACTGTAAAGGATAACACATAATACAGAAATTTATAGAAATTTTATAGCTTTTTATAGAAAGATCTAAATCAAATTTCACATGTTTTTCACTTCTGGGGGCACCTTATATTCCAGATGAGCAAAGGTCTTTTTGTCTACAAAATCTTCATGTCAACCTCATTTGTCCCGAGTCCTGTGAATTTGGTACAGAGGATTTCTGTTTATTTGAATTTTAGCTTGTACTTAACACAGTTGGCCAGAGATGGTGCTGAGTGCTCAGATATTGCAGAGTGAAATGCAGTGGCAACTTGAACAGAAGTGATTTGGGACATTAATCATAGCTATACTCAGCTGCCATGAGTTATGACTTTGAGTGAATTAAAAATTAGAGAAAAGCACCCCGCTTGTAATACTTAGCGAAACAGCAGCAAATAAAATGATTTTAGAAAATGAGAAAGTGGTTGGGAAGATTTAACACAGGAAAGAAGATTTATCTGTTTGGTGAATTTCCTGATATTTTATTGCTCAGTGAAATAAAGGTAATCTTCCGGAGGTGAATTCGTCTAGCCTTATCAGACAGGTAGAAATGGAAATAAGCTCGATTTACTAGTAGCACCTGCGGGTTCCAGCTAATTTCTTGCTGTGTTTTCTTAATTGCTCTCTTATTTCAGCTCTGTCCTTTATTCCGGTATGAAAGTCTGTGCAGTAGTGAGGCACTCAGACCACATGAAGAGTTGTGCTGTAAGTGAAAGTCAAACACTGGAACCCTGTCCTTTGTGATGGGTTCTTATCCAAAGCCAACCCTATTGCAGTCAGTGCCAGGGTTCACTGGGGTAAGGATGTCCAAGAGTTTCTGAGATGAGGCTGGAGAGTTAACCTGCTTTGCCACTTACACTGCTCTTTTTTCCAGCTCCTTCTTACCCGTGATGTTTTTTTCTCTAATAATAATTTTTCCGATTTAAGTATAACCAGGATGTCAACACAAAGAACAAACAAAACCAGTTGAAAAGTCCTGTTCACACTCTGTTTTTTTCAGTTTTTATTCTGTGTTTGCTGCTTCTAGCAGCTGGGTCAAGCCCTTCTGGTGCTGGAGCTAAGTTGTTCATCTTATTCATCAGTAACGTGGGCATGCTGGGTGCAGCTGGAGGGTGTTCCAACAGATCAGAAAGGCCCCAATGGGATGGGTATGTGGGAGTAGGATTTCTTAAGAGGTTGTGGAAGCGGTGGCCCTATCAGCAGAAACTGTATTGACCTCAGCTGTCATCAGCTGTTATACCAATGAACAGGGGCTTCTCTCCCATATTAACAAAACTTTTTGTGGATTTTTCCTACTGAGCACTCTTTGTTTTGGTGCTGGGGATATTCCAAAACTGGTATGTTTGTGCTTTTTCTTGGGAATAGAAATCAGAAGCATTGATTCAGGAAATCTTAAGTGGCACAATATACTCTTTATGAGCTCAATGAGCAGATGGTACTGTCATTAATACACGATCTTCAGTTTATTGCAAGAGCAAGCAAAAAGAAAAGATGGAAACTGGGGGAAACCCCCCCCCCCCCAGATTACCTATGTATTCTTAACTGCTGGTAAAGAATTGACCAATATTCATAAAGGTTAATAAAAATAAGCAACATAAAAGCAGAAAAAAAGTTATTAACCTTTTAGTTAATGAACAGTGGTGTTTGTTATACTTAAAGTGGGTTTTTCATTGAAAATATTTGAGAATCATTTTCCTAATTAATAAGGCAGGGTTCATATGATGAAACTGAAACTACTTCCTACACTTTCTATCCGTGAATATTTTGACTGAGGGAAAGCCTATTCCACATTCATGTTGCTTTTGAGAAAATGACAATTTTAAAGCTCTGTGGAGCATTAAAAAGGATTTAAAAGGATTAAAAAGCTTCGTGGAGCATTAAAATCTTCTTCCCCCAACCCCTTGCCCATGCACATTACTTGTTAAAAATACAGAAACTGAATTAAAATAAGACCTATTCTAACTCAAAGATCTGCATCAGGGGGACCTTAAATTGGGAGATATTTGATCTACTCACTGTGTCTAGAAGGTAAACAGGGAGCAGAGATCAGTATGCATTTCAGTGCTGAACCATTAACTTCACCTAGTAAAATGAATCATAATTGGACAGATGAGTGGAAAACATGATAATGAAGTGCCTGATTTGATCACACTCTTTCTGTTGTGTATTTTGTCCTGCACACCATGTACACACAAATAACAAGTTAGGAGGGGGTAATTATGACCTAGAGGGCTGTGTTTTGTGGGCACAACATGGAAGGCTCTTTGATGCTAATGAGTAATCCAAATAATTTCCTACTTTGTCAGATAAATTTAGATACCTTTTAAATCCAAGTTTGCATTCCTTGACAGGCATAGTACTGGGTACCAGATAAATAGTGCATGAATCACTCACGTTATTTTGACACGTGTGAGACAGATTATGATATGGAGGGAAGATTTCTATGAATTAATGTATTTGGTGCTCCAGTTCAAATAATAGTTAGAAAGACCTTCCAGCTGTCTTAGAGTATGAATTAAAAGCCTGCTCTGAGATCTTCTGGAGTTGGTGACCCCCATAAATTCACTGTTTTCGATGTCTAAGAGAAGTTGGAATATACCACAGACAAAGTAATAGTGGACTGTGTCACCTGTCTCTCTGTTTTGTAAAAATTTCATTACTTTACCGAAATTTTGTACTGAGCTGGCAAGCAGACCTTCTTTTTGTTTGTTGATAGCTTTGTCACTTGTCAGATCTTCCCTGATGAGTGTTTTCTCCACTGCTTATCTTGTCGATTGTGTCTCTGACCTCTTGTCAATGCAGAATATAATCTCTGACACTTGGGACACTTTCCTGTGTAGCTGTCATCAGCCTTATTAACTTGCCTGCTTTTTTTAATCTGAAAATATATCCTTTTCCCTTGACTAAATTCGTGTGTGGGAAGGAAGGCATGTGGATTAGATTCCTAGATTGAATCTTGAGCTCAGCTGGTGCCACTGCCCTCCTTCATGCCCAAGGTGTATTTTGGCTGTGCATTTCCTTACACACCCGCCTCTAGCCTGTTTCAGTGCAAGGTAAATTGTTCAGAAGGCACCAGCAAGGACTCTTTGTTGACCACAGTCTGTCTTTCTCTCTATGTGGTCTGAGGAGCGCTGACAGAACCCTGACAGAACCCTGACATGCCCTTACTTGTAAGAGCCCATTTTATAGCTGCAGGAGTCGTCATGTTAATACAGATTTTTCCAAGATGCTGTGAAAGGCATGTGGGAGGATAAAATTATATTGTCGTGCTGACTACAGATGACATACAGATGCACAAGGCTACCCAGTTTTGTATTGCTGGGAAAAGTGTTCAGGACTCAGGTGTGTAGAACAAACTGTTTTGGGGGAGTTTTGTGGCTTTTCCTTTATTTGATTGTAAAGCCACTACAGTTTCAACTCATGTTATCAGGGGGTGGTTAAGGCCTGCATTCTGTAAGGGAACAGCAAGTGTGAGGGAAGATGTTCAAAGGAGCAGCTCAGGCTGCCAGTGCCCAGTGTTACCGACTGTGATGAGTGACTGCCGGTGCTCGCAGCTTCTGCTGACCAGCTGTGGCCAAGGACAGAGCCAACACACAGCTACCCCATGCCAGAGCACAACATGAGCAGGTGAACTCTAGCAGTCATGCTGTAATTTCAGACCCTTGTTTACCACAGGACCCTATGTGTGTGTGCCTGAGAGCACCTGTAAGAGATTTGAATTTGGTCATTTCCACGGAAAACCAAATGCATTTAATGTCATATGCACAGAAATGAGGTGAAGTTCTTATTTTTTTTAATGGAAGCTCGTTTAGATATTTAAATTAAATTTAAATTTACATTCCATTTAAATTGCTGCTTCTGCTTTAAATTTTGTTCGGTTAAACCTATTTAGGTAGCCATATGTAATAAAAATATTATTAAACTCCTTTATTATGCAATGTCAGGACCTGAAGTCAAAGCAATATTGTCCTCCACAGCTGTGGATGGATATTCTGCCTCCAAAACAAAACAGCAATAATTCCTCATGTGGCTTGAAGAGTATTTGTGTCAGTGAGATTTGTTTTCACAGCTTTTGCATAAGCAGACCTTTTGAACAAAAGTGTTTGAAAAACAGTGTTTCAATCTGGAGGAGAAATAATAACATGTTGTGCAAAGCAGTATGATGTTTTAAAAAGTGTATTAGCCACACAGAAGCTGGAAGAAAAAGTATGTTCTGCATTTATATGTATTTTAAAAAATACTTTCTGAGTGGAATTAAAATCCAATTAGCTGCAAAATAAAAAATAAAACAGAAAAAACATACTATTATCTTTTGCCCATGAGCCAGAAAACTGACTGAACTCTCTCTTATTGTGAAGCGAAGAGATTTAAACAAGAAATGCAAGGAAAGGCTGTCATTACAGGTGAACAAGATAACAAGTGTCTGTTCCTGTATTTTCGATTAGAACTGGTGGCTTTATCACCTCTGTCTTCTCAGCACCCTGTTCTACTCTTAAAATATAAACCACATTTTGTGCAAGACTGTACATGTTTAAAATTATCATGTTAAATAAAAATAATGTAAAATCATTGCTCTCTAATTTGTATTTAAAGTTCTCTGCTTCTTGATAATTTCTGAAATAGAGCTTCTGCCTTCAACAACTTTTTTTCTTTTTCGACAATAACAGCTGATAGAAAAAAGGGTGTTACTGCTTTTCACAAACTTTGTCACATTTCTAATATTTAAAATATTTTGGAAATTAGTTTTATCTTTCTTTAGTGCTCTGTATAATAGAAGTAACACTTTCCTGGTTGAACATTCAAAGCTAATCTGAACCCTTTCCTTTTCCATCTTGGAGAAATACATTTGTTTATTAGCATACCCAACTTTTTGAGACTGGAATCTTGAGAAAGAAAGCTTGGATTTGTGATGGACCCAATATGATTTTTAGAATAAGGAGGGCAATATGTGCAAGGATACACACTGTCTATGCTCTACAGTAAACTTTAATCCTCACGTGTTGGCAGTGTAGTTATACTCAGTTGACTTTCATTTCTCAAAAGCCATTTCCTATCTGGGTTATGGTATTTGTATTTTCAGCTGTCTGGAAGCCTTTCTGGCATCACCTGAGCTTGACACCATTGGCACCCCATGCAAGTCGTGCTGCCATCTCTGGAGGATGTGATGCCTGACATATGAGCAATGTCTCATAAATAACCTCCTGGGAGGAAAGGACTTCCCTTACACTCCTGCCAGGAAGTGCACCTGAATTTGCACGGCACAATACACCCCATGGACCCCACTGCTTGGAGCTTATTCACACATCACACTCACCTGTGTGAATCAGGCTGCGTGGGTTCCTGTCCCTCTGCGTGAAGGTGCAGCTGGGGAAGGAGCAGGATATCTGGCTGCAGTTGCTATGGAAGAACGTACACCTGTATTTTTCTTCCTTGTCTAACTTTCATTCCCATTTTCGAAAATACAGCTAGTTACAGTTTAAGGGAATAAATGAAACTAAAAGTTTGGATTGAAGGGATTATTTTTGTGTGATATAGTAGGAGAGGAGGTAGCAGCATGCCAAACACCTCACAGAACATATGTATTTCTATGTAAGTTGAGGTGGAAGACAGAAAAGGGAGTATCTCGGGGCTCTATTAAAGCTCTTAGATAAACGTTATGAAATCTCTTATGTCCTGAAGGTGGGGAAAAAAGTGAGGTTCTTAAACTACCATGGATTTTTTGTTAGACTTTTGACTTGTCCATGTGGGTGGCATGGATTTCTTTGGCACAATGAAAGGAGAAATCCTAATGATTTAATGGACTAACCTGTGCTACAGTAAGTCTGTGCTTAGAGCTGGTGGAGGAGAAGTAGAATTACCAGGCGTCAGATATAAAGAGCATCCTGATGGAGTTTGCATGTATAAGCCCAGTTTCCAGGAGTCTTTGTGCAGCACGTAGCCCAGGGATCGCTGCAGGCAGAAGAAAATTGCACGTACGAGTTAATCACAGTTTACATTACTGGGAAGACAAATGAACTCTCATATTTCATGAGATGTTTTTTCTTCAAGTCTTCAGCTTCAGTAGAACCAGTAAGGTTTGTTATATGAATTTAATTAACATGAAAATCTAAATATATCACTTGGGTTAGGAAATAATTATTAGGAGCAATTCTACATCATCACTTATGCATGAGTGCCCCAAAAGGAGGAGCACAGGGGCTCTGAATCACAAGTGGCTGTAATTGCTCTATCTACTTTGATATGAACTTTCTACAAGCACTCAGTTCCCGGAATTTTAAGTTGTCTTGTCTTAGAAATGAACATACCTAGGAGCATAATAGTAACATTTAGCAAAAATTCCTGGTGCTGTTAGGCTGTCTTATTCTGGAAGAACACATTAGGACTCAGACTAACATTTTCTTTGAGATTTTCTGTAGTTCTGTCCCTCAAATGTCTCTCAGCAAATCAATCATTTTCTTTAAAGAAAATAAGTCTCAAACACGAAGTATCTCTCTAGAGAGCCTATTAGATGAGTGAAAAAGTCTTTCCAAGGTGTGGCAATTCTGGTTTTATTACGTTTTCAACTTCTATGGTTTCAAAGTTTTCCTCTTTGGGTTTACATGACTCTGAGGTAGACAGCTTACTGCAGATTATAAAATGAAATTTGCAGAATATGATAAGCATACATTGCACATCTGCTGATGAAAGATTTCTGCAAATGCCATTAGGCACTCCAGCATGTACTGCTTAGCAGAAGGGAGTGGCGAGCTTCCACCCCTGCTTCCCAGTTACTGGGATAGAACAGCAAGGCTGTACAAAAGTAGGTGATAGCACTGTATGAATCTCTATTCATGCCAAGTGGATTTTCTCGTTGGAGAGGAGATTTCTGCTCTCGCTATGGCTATTAAAAGGAAGGCCATAACCCCTTGCAGTTACAGAAGCACTAATATTTTTGCAGGAAAGAGCAGAATGCTGTTGCCAGTACCTGCTCCAACTTTCAAAGTAAAGTGTTCTCGGCTGCACGGCTGAAGTTTTGTGCTTTCACTTGCTTTCACTTGGTTTATCCATTGCATAATACCAGTAAGTTATATGGGTAGATGGGTTGTGCTTGCAGTCTTTCTCTGATCAATGAAGAGGGCTTGGGACTGCTTGGAGTCTGATTCATTGGCTGCTTTGTTTATGGGCTTCACTGGGAGCTGTGATCACAGGACAGGTGTAGATCTTAGGATGTAAATCATTTATGGATCTGTTGGGCCAAAACGTAAATGTAGGACCATCACAGCTGTTCTCTATATGTAAAGCTTGATTAAACCACTAATGCACACAAAAAATAGAACTGCAGAACTAAAATCATGCCTCTCAAGCTGAGCTGCTTAATTCAGTTAACACTTACTTTGATGGATCTGAAGGGCCAAAATATTTTCAGAAGTTTAGTTAGGTGAATTATTCCTCAAATTCAATACCTTCTCTGCAGACTACAAAAAAATATTATAAATTTTTGTCAGTAGATCATTCCCAAACAACCTCTTTTGATCCTTGATATTCATCATCTAAGCTGTACCACATGTTATTATTAGTTAGAGTCATAAAGTTTATTTTCATTACTTTGCTTGTTCAAAGACAAACCTAACATGTAAACATCTTAGAGCTTGCTTTCCTTTAATGCTCTGTGAGCTTTTCTTCATAGTCATTAATTGGGGAATCACTGATTTTGCTAACAAATGTTTATCTGTAAAGTTAACAAAAAATCAACTTAAGCCATAGAGGCACAGGCAAACTCAACAATTCACTTGTCCAGTTTACAGACACCAGCAAACGCTGGCCCCCCTTCAACACTCTTTATCATGTCTTTATCTGCAATATCACTCTGCAGTGTGGCATACTGAAATCACTTTTAAAACTTTCAGCAATTCTTGAACATGATATCAGATGAAAGGTCTTTCAGAGTAAAAAAAAAGGAATGAAAAAAATGTGACTAATCAGAAGGATTGAAATAGCCCTTCATTAAAAAGCAATACAGAACAGGTATTTTAATTGTCAATTGTAAATGGAGATGCTGACTGTCAAATTATGTGTATTACGTATCTAAGGACAAAAGGGATGCAGAAAAAGTTAAGGGGAACTGAGAAAAAATGTTGCTATAAACTTTTCTAGATTGTTATGTTGTGAGAGGGATAATGTTGCATCCCAGTGTAATCTTAATTCAAGGCCCTCTTTAACACCTCAGAATTTCCTTATCTTAGTACCCTACCTTCATCTAGAGGGATCCCTAAAAAAACCAGGTCATAATCTGTTTTTAGTGACTCAGTCATAGAAGATCCTGCCCCTGAAAATTACCTTGGAAATACTAGCAACTTTATATAAGCAGTCAGTGCAGCCTGTACTAAAAATGTTCATATGATCCTTGGGTGTCTAAATAGGTAAGCAGTGAGGTTATTTTTATGCTGGGACTGGAACACTGAGTATAACCCTACTATCATCACTATAAAAGGACTTTGAAAATCTGGAGGGAAGGCAGAAAAAAAAAGCCATGTATTTCTGGGATTGAGGGGAAATGCCTCTGACAGTGGAGAGTTTTCAGTCTACAAAAGGCAGTGAACTGTGATTCCTTCTTTAGGGTGTGTAAATCTTTTCACTAAAGAAGATAAGAGGATGTAAAATGCTACTTACTATGGCCTACAAAGGCACACTGTGAACTTATGGCTGGAATCTGCAACCTGAAAAACTCAGAGCAGAACTTGAGCAGAATGAGAAATCCATTTTTGACTGTGACATTGTTCAGCTGGTAAAGCAAATGATGGAGGGAAACACTAAAGACCTGTTGATACACGATACATTTTCTGAGGAAAGCTGATAGAAAACTGGACAACAAATTTAAGCACAATAATTAAAATAATAAAAGGAAAATTGCTGTAAAGAAATTTAGGATGTGTGCTTCCTAGATCATACTGACTTTGAAATATAGATTCTCAAACCCTAAGCTGCTAATAGAAATATTGTCCTTTGCTGCAAACTGATTTAATGTTCATTATAATTTGGTCAGTCTTGTTTCTTTATCAACATAAATATTATTATGAGCAAGCCAGATCCCATAAAGTGTTTTTGCATTGTGAGGCATCAATCTGAACTTTACAAAACTCAAGAGAAAAAAATGCTATCAGTAAAGAAGTAGTTTTTTTCTGTTTCCTTTATAGGGAAGTCAGTTTGTTAATAACAGAAGCTCATTTAACAATGATGAAAGAAAGTTAAGTAGCTGAAAAACTGCTGCAGGTCAGAGTTTTAGCTAGAGCTGTATGGCAGTTAACAATAAATCAGTTATTACTTTCCCCTCTGGTAGTTTTACACAAAGCAATAACTTAGACCAAATTAAAAGTCATTCAGGTGTCCATGAGTAGAAAAGATGGAGCCACTCTCATTCGTCATTTTTGCCCTGCAGACACCACAAGTGTTTCCAGTAAGGCCTGCATAGAGTGAAGAAACTACCCTGGAAGTTCCTGGGGCTGAGGTGGCTGTACAAGGAAAGCTCTCCCATGGATATAGGTAGGAGAGAGCATCTCCCCACACTACTGACCATCCTCTCCATTGCTGCTGACTTCACTGACAGCAGGTTTTATTCCAAGCATTCTCCAAAATCTTAGCACTGAAGACCAAGTGTGGATCACCATGGGCTTAGTTTTCTAAGTGTGATTAACTGTGTGGCAGGCAGGATGTAAAATGTTACACCCAGCTGTTTCAATCCCTTTTTGCCCTGGTGCTTAGAGGTTTGGCCAGATCTGTGACTGTAATCCTAGAAGCTGGAGCAATTGATAAGAGTATTCTGTAGAGTTTCTTGCAGTCATTAGATTCCAAACAAGAGAACTAGTTTTGGTTTTTGGGGGGTTTTTTGGGTTTTTGTGGGGGTTTGTTTTTGATTTTGTCTTGTTTTGGTTTGGTTTGGTTTTTTGTTTGTGTTTTTCATTTTTGCTTTTGTTTGTTTTTGGTTTTGTTTTTTTTGTTTTGGTTTGGTTTTGTTTTGGTTTGGTTTTTTTTGTTTTGGGGTTTTTTTGTTTGTTTTTTTCTCCTTTTCTTTTTTAAAGGGGAAAAACCGCCCCCAAACAACCCAGAAACACAGATTACTATACAAATTAGACAGTGGTTAAGTGTCTTACAAATGTTACAAAGTAAAATAGCAACTGCTCTTCTTTCAGCAAGATGACAAGGAATAAAACTGTGTCAGTGCTTTTCTTCGTTTGCAGCAAAGAACTTGAGTCCCTAATGTCAACAACTTACGGAATGGAAAAAAACCACTTAATCACTGCCAATGTGTCTATTTATTATGCAGCACATAGAAAGCATCTGTGAATTTTCTCATCATTGCCTTTGAAATTACCTGTTATAAAGTAAGCAGCACAATTACTTCTTAAGGTGATAAAGTGCTCAAGAACTCATATTATTCCTGGAAAATGTATTTTGAGAGTCTTCAGTCTTCCAGAAGGTTTTCTCCTCTCTCACACGATTACTTAATTAGGAGATCAATTAGCATTTATCAACTGTATCTCATCATGCTATTTTCAAGACTCTTCTATTTAATATCTAATGGCCACCACTACATCACCTAAATGAAAGCACATGGGTCTCGGTGGTAGTAGACATCAAATGTAGTACAGTGCAAGTATCATTATATGGTATTATTATGTAAATAAGTACTGTATAGTGCCTTTCAAATGCACTTCAAAAGAAGTTGGAGGAAAAGCTGATAGACTTGAGAAGAAAGTACAGTAATATGAGGCAGGAGTTTCAAATGTGGTGCTCTCGACGTACGCATATGTCAGTGTCTCGCAAATGCGCTGTCAGGTTGTCTAGGTGATGTTCTAGAGAAAAAGAACAGGGAGGTAAGAGTGCCATACCTCTAGTAAGTGTGATTATTTTGAAGAGATTACTCTCTGATTCTAAGAGGATGTTCAGAGAAAACTTACTGAAGAATTTCACTGTGAAAGCTCTCCACAAAGTAATTCTGTACAAACTGCAAGGGACAGAATGCCTCTAAGCACGATTTTGTAGGGCATTTTGTCCCTGAAGTGAAAGTTAGCTGAACATAGTGTCATATTTCAAACTATATCCAGAAGAATCTAATTAATTGAAGATAGTATTTTGACAGCATATGTTTCAGTATTCAGGAATTATTTTTACCCAGACCCACTGAAGAGCTGAAGTGCAAAACCAATTATATTTTAGTAACACACAACCACTCTCACCCAGCTACTTCCTTTAGTCAGTACCTGAGAGCTGAACTAATCTTCCACTGGCTGTATGCTTTTGACATTTTGCAGAGTTTGACGGGAAAGTGTTGAAACTCTAAAGCTGAGAAAGGTCAAGGTGAACCACAGCAAGTGTTTATGTAGTTATAAGTTCCAAGAAACCATTTCCAGAAGGAGAACAGAACAGGATATGTGTTTTACTGGTTTTCCATAAGGTGGTAGATAACCCTGGATAACTATTATGGCCTCAGCAATCACCTGTTGGGGAATCATAGAATGGTTTGAGTTGGAAGGGACCTTAAACATCATCTAGTTCCAGCTCCCCTGCCCGTGGGCAGGGACATCTTTCACTAGACCAGGTTACCAGCCCTGTCCAGCCTGGCCTGAAACACTTCCAGGGATGGAGAATCCACAACTTCTCTGGGCAACCTGTTCCGGTGTCTCACCACCCTCATTATAGAAAAAGTCCTTCGTTGGATCTGATTTCAATCTACCCTCTTTCAGTGTAAAATCATTACCTCTTCTCTTGTCAGCACATGCCCTGGTAAAAAGGCTCTCTCCATCTTTCTTCTAAGCTCCTTTTATGAGTGAGCTACAATCAGGTGCCCCCAGAGCCTTCTCTTCTCCAGGCTGAACAAACACATCTCTCTCAGCTTTTCTTCATTAGGGGAGGTATTTCAGCCCTGATCATTTTTGTGGCACTCGTCATGTCTTTCTCGTGCTGGATATCAGTCAATATTAATAATATGAGCAATTAAAATTATTACTGTTTTATAAAACTATACTTTAATCATTATAATTCCAAACATTTTAAAAAAATATTGATTTTAATTACAGCAATAAGCAGATAACTCCAGGAATGCCAAATATTCTCTATATTCATCCTCCCTCCCTTTGTCCACAGATTTTATGTAATAAATAATAGTGTACAAAATATTTTATAGGTTTTTTTTTCCCCTGCAATGTTCTGTGGTCCTTAGGCTAATGTTCTGAAAAACACAACACCAAAGTATAGGCATGCAAAAGTTATGCTGACACTAAGTAACAGCAGCAAATGGAATGGTGCTTATGACTCAGAAGAATTCATTTTTTAATGTTCATCATTCAAGTATAATTCATCAATATTCTGTCTATTAATAAAAATGCCTTGTATTAACATTAAAATCTTACTAAAAATATTTTTACAGTGTCATTTAGCTTACTGGAAGTGGTATTTCCTATATGCCACCATTTTAGTGGTGAGGTTTGCCCATTGTGATAATTCAGTATGCTTGTTGGTTAAGATCTGAAGTTTTATTTAAAGAAGACTTGGCCTTTGCTTCAGCAAAAGGGTTTGTTTGAGAAAGAAGGATAATTTTTCTTAATGCTATCTAATAACTTCCCGTAATTTAATTAATCTACATGGCATATGTCTTCAATGCTTTCTTAAAAGTAGAAACTTTTTTTTTAAGACAGATTTTTTTTTGCATTGCATTTGAAGAACAGGAGGTGGACAGTATTTGTGACAAGTTAACAAGACTAGATCCTATTATTTTTTTTCTTCCAGTTAAAAGCAAACTCAACAAAATATCTTCTCGTATTGCTTCCATATTTCAATGGAATCCCCATTTCCACTGTAAGTCTTCCAGCTGAAGAATGGTGCAAAGCATAATAATAAAATTGAAGAATCTTGATGGTCGTGAAAACTCTGAAGTCTCTGAGCTGCTCATTTATCATGAGAACTGCTACATCCTAACAAAATTCCTCAACAGTTCAGAGTTCACCTTTCAGACAAGAAAACACAGCCAGGTGTGGAGGAGAGCTGAATTCAGTGTCTAAATCTGTAATACCCTTCTCTCAGACTCTGCTGTTGGGTTCAGTGTGAATGGAAAGGGCTGACAAGAGTCAGCAAGAGCTCTGCCAAATGTAAATGTGGCATTATAATAGCCAAGGAAACTCTTGAATGGTGATTATATATCAATCTAATTTTGGGACAAGGCAGTAAAAAGCATTTGAATTCATCCCAAGTATAATGGATGCACACCAGCATATTTTTTTTCTGAGGGCAGACTGGAATATCTTAATCATTTTATTTTGCTCAAAATGATCTGTATACAAAAATTATGCAGACAAATGGCATGGCTGTGTGATCTGGCAATTGCGCCCAGACTGCACACCTCCAGCCTGTGGCCACTGTCTGAGCAGAGTAGCCTGTTCATTAAAAGACTTCCGAATGGTATTGTTTCATGTTCTTCCTTATTGCTCTTGGTGATTTCCCACTGACTTCCCACTGTACCAGAGAACTAAGTAACAAAGGAATCGAGGGAAAAAAGGAGGCCCTGCAGTGACCAAATACTTCCCCTAGACTGTACGTTTGTCTGTAAGTGCCTCCGCTCCTGCTGACACCAGTGACTCCTGAAAGGAGGACAGTGTAAAGAACAAGTTGCTGGGAAAATTTCCCCCCCAGCTTGCTGCTGATATGCTGGTGGCACTCTGATCTTGCTGTTGAGCTAGGTGATACTGCTTTAAACCATACCATCTATGTTCTTTCCTTATTTCAGTTTTTTCAGGGCCCTTTGAGGATGCTTACTGGGGCTGTCTCTGTGGTGATACCGTGAGGTGGGGCACACTGCCTGTGCTACACTGTGCTGTCTTGAGGCAGATACAAGTGCCCCAAGAGCTCCGCATGCTACACTGTAGATACCCAGAAGACTTTATTAGTCTACAAGTGGTCACTGAACATCTCTTCCTGCTTCTCAGCACTTCTCAGGATGCCTCCTCACCCTGCTCTGTGCCCCAGCCAGAAACTGTTTGAGTGGGGCAGGCACTCAGTGCACCATCCTATGCAGTATGATGGTAGAACTCCAAGAATCAGGCAATTGGTTCTTTGCAGTGATTAACACAAAAGTCATCTCAAGATAGGATCTTTATAGGAGGCAACAGTTTGAACTGAGACTATAAGCTTCCGATTTTAATTTCTGAGCAGTCTTTGCCTTTTTCTTCAGTACATTTAGGGATGTACTGGCAGCTGCAGTAAGGTACAAGAAGTAGCTGCCCTGTGATCCGGCTGTCCTAGTGCATCACTCCACTGCTCCAACCTGGTGGGGCCAAATAACATTGCTTTGTATTTTCTGTCCATTTTTCAACTTAGGAGTTACCTGGAGCATGGATTCATGTTTTGAAAGGCAACCAAGAGGTCTGCAGCACTTCAGGCAGGCAGTGTTCAATGTAACATAACAAAACACCCTCCTCCACCTTTTCACCATCCCCAAAAAACCCCAGAACTTTAAGATGGTTCTCATAACTGCTGAAGCATTGTCTGAGGAGTTCTGACTGCATAAAAAAAGCCATCTTGAGAAAGAATTTTTTCACTTTTCTGCCTCTTGGGCTAAATTCTGGGTACACCTTGACACACTGACTTTAGGCACTTCCAAATTTATTTTAGCAAGCTGTTTTGCCAGGGATAATGCTGTTTTCTGCTCAGTTTTGCTATGAACAATAAAATGCACAGCAACATCTGAAAACAAAGTAAGATTCGTAACTGCTGCCAGAGCAGCAATTCCACAGGCTTCACTACAACTCATACATCTTTTTTGTTGACATTTTTGCTGTCTCTGGACGTGTGCGTCAGAAGCAATTTAATGACTACAGCATTGGCAGCATGACTGCGAATGGGAAATTGTCACCTTTATATCCATTATGCTTTCTTTCTCATTAGCTAACCATGGCATAAAGCCATTGCTATTACAGGAGACTTTAGGAAGATGGAATTTCAATTTTTCAAGTTTCAAAATTTGAGAGATATGATTGACTCTTGAGAAATAATTTTCTAACTCATTTAAATTGGCTTTGAGGAAAGGAAAAAAAAAAGAGCAAAAAGAAAATCTGCATATTTCTAGCTATCTCCTGTAGAAATGTCTCCTATCCTTCTGTTTTCATGCCTTTCCTTTCTAAATAAATGTTTAAAACTTTTGAAAACGCAGTGACTTGAAATCACTTGGCCAGGGAATACTCTGCAAATTCTCTTCATGCCTCTGATCAGTAGCTCTCTCGTATAGGGAAGGGATCTCTAAACTCTCCGAGTCTGCCTTGTGGCCTGAAGTTGGTGAACTTTGCAAGTAACTGCAAAGATTTCTGTGACCAAAAACATATTGAGATTGTTTTCCCTCTGTACTTCCACCCCATGGGAAGACACAGATTACCTGAAATTTTACCCTTTTTGGGACCAGAAATTATGTTTCAGTGCATTTGTCATTTAGAAATGCATGGAAAGCTTTTGAAATGATGGTAATGTTTCTTTTGAGATGGTAATCAAATCAGAATCTCTGTCTCTGAAATAATTTATTTTTTAGGTTAAAATGTTCACACTTAAAGTAAAGAACTGAAATTAAAAAAAAAAAAGAAAGAACCTGTTCTTTCGGATCTTTAATTAAAACTAGACATTTTGTTCCTCAGTTGTATCTTTAATCTCTGTATTGGAAATGGAATGATTTCTGCAGCTGTTTTACATGGCATTATGTGTTGTGAAAATCCAATTTCTTTTGTGAGATAATCATAAATACCACTGTAGCTGCACTATAAAATGCCAAAGAATTAAATTATGGAAAAAGAGGAAACATTTTTCTGTATATATTATATTCTGAAGTTTAGTGAATGTGTTCATGAGTTCAAAAAGATAACAGAGATTGTTTCTAAAGCAGTGTCATGGAAATCCTACTCTAAATATCTATTATTTTAGGCTACGTGTCCTTTGAAAAGGTGCTGAAAGACAATATAAATCACAAGTTTTCTTCTTTAGTGAAGAATACTCTTGATCCCAGTTTTTGCTGGCCTCTCTTTATGCTCAGAAAAGAACATAACGAAAACCAGTGGTGGTTTTCCTCCTTTCAGTAAAATGTCTACTTTAGTCCCAATTTTTCCAAGCATTTCTTTTTGCAGGGTATCTCCTTATCTCATCAGGAATCCTGCCGAAATAGTGCAATTTCTGGTAACTCGGTTGGATTCTAAAGAATAGCAGTTTGGTGCTGCTCCTGTACCCCACACTGGATTTTTTGCCATCCACAGCAGTCCTGTGTTGATTTAAAGCAGTACATTAAATGACTCTTCCCAGTGTGAAGGCAAGTGGTGCTGAATTGCCTGTGTCCATGTCCTCTAAACTGTTATCTCCCAAACTGGGTTATCACATCAAAATGTCCTTTGGGAAGTTGGCCTCAGCCAGTGTCTAGACCCAAGCAGGTCTTGGAATCCTGTGACTGAGTATTATTTAGCTAAAGCTGAAATTTAGCTATAGCTAAAAGCATGTAAGTGTCTAGCAATTTAACAGCAGGGATGGTGGAGTTCCATTGCCCTGAAATATTCTCTGGCATGACCTCAGGTGCTGGTTTTGCTGTGGGGCATGGGGATCTGCCCCAAAGCACGTGTGGCCAAGTGCTTTTGTCTCCCTTAGATATGTCTGTGATTCCACTGCTGCAAGGGGTGGTAGATGGTGCCTTTGCTTTTGGATGGAAACTCACACAAGTGCTTTTCAGATCTTCTTGTGAATAGCGCTTGCATGACTGCAGATGGCATGGCTGGCAGAGGTGTTGTTTTTTTTCATTTGCAGTAAAAGTGCATGTCCTGTTCTGCACAGTTGAGAATGAAGAACTGGCTCAAGGCTACGTGTGGTTGAATGATCATCCTAAATACAGCCCACCTGGCCAGCATATGGTAAGTGCCCACATTGACCTGCTCTTACACCTCAAACACCAGCTACACTGGCCCAAGTAAGAGAAGATACAAGTTCCTGCACAGATCCATTTGAGACTTTGATACAGTGTGTTAATTTACCTGTGGGGAGAAGGGAGAGGTGGTTGGGGTGTACCTTGATGAGTGTGCAGCCAGAGACCTTCTGGATGCCGTCTAACCTGGGGGTGTGTATGTCATGCCTCATTTATGGACTAGCCTGAGATGTTAAGCTGCTTCTTTCTGCCTCTAGTTCAGGCTGTCCGCCTTCTCCTTTTTTTTTACATCTCTTTTACTCCTTTTACATCTCTTCTTTTACTGTCTTACCCGACATTTTGTGGCAATTCTCTCATGATAACTTCTTTTATTTAAGACTGATTATTTTATGAGCCTTTCATTGGCCCCAGATAAATAACTTGGCTGGCATTTACTCTTTCTGTCATTCTGTTGTTCATGGTATGGTTATTTTTGCTGAAGGCTGCTCATTTAAGTGATCACAGACAATCATGTGGAACTCAAAGACCCAGGGAAGACTGGAGGAACAATGACAGGCAAAAGAACCTTACTAACCCACCCAGTGGAAATGGACAACTCAGCTGCTCCCTTAGACCATCCAAAGGGTGGGAGAAAGATTGACCCTGGAGTGAAACCCACTGAGATGAGTTGGTGGGAAAGGACAAAACTGGGGAAAGAGAGGGAGCAAGGTGGACTGAGGAGGAATGAAAGTGGAAAAAAAAAAGAAGGAAAAGGGTAAGAAGGGTAAGAAGGGTTAACTGAGTAAAGGTCAGGGAGCTTGTCTGACAGAGTCCTGGACTTGATGAGCACAGTCTGCTCTCTGTTCTACTTCAATCTGATTTCTGACTGCCTTCTTTGTGGCTGTGCTCTCTGCTCTAGATGTGCGAACGCTGGCAAACCTTAGTCCCCACAAGCTGGTGAGCATGAGAGGTCTGTGCCCAGCAGCAGGAGGGAGCCTTGAACCTCAGGGGCTCGTGGGTGTGGGTGCCAGCAGCTGCAGCATGGCAGGGGCAGTGGGGGCTGCGCCTGGAGAGACTGAGTAGGCCAACAGCAGCCGTGGCCCATATATTGTGCGTGCCACATGGCACTAGGAGAGAGATTCCAGTCCTGATGAGCAGGAGAGAAGGAACAGGACTGGGCCACCTGTGCTCTTCATGTTCACCTGAGGGCTGTGTGAGGCAGTGCTTTCTCTCTGTGTCCGCCTGTGTGGCTGGGTGGGTGGGCAGTGTGAGTGCACATGTTCGGCTGTCAGGAGTGGGTGCTCAGCCTCTCTTCTGCCTGCACTCAGGGAGAGGGAGCAGCAGCAGCCCCACATCCACGAGGCTGAGACAGGAGGAGAGCCCCTGCCTCCCACTGCCCATCAGGTTCAGTTACGTCTAACACAGATGAAGTTTTCCTCTTGCCAAACCCATGAGCACTGTGAACTTTTATGGATTCCTTGCCAGCTTAGTAAGTTAACTTCTGTCTGTCATCACTCCTAACCCACTTTTACCTGCCACTCTCTATGCAGGGGACTCAGTGATCTGTGACTTTCTTACTGCCCTGCTGAGGTGTCTAATCATGTCTTTCAAATAGTTATCTGCTTAATTTTCTGCCTGTTTTGTCTTACCTCTCATCTTTTTTTTTTTCCTAAGAAAACTGCTGCTGCTAAGCATACAAGTAACTGAATACATTAATTAAGAAAAAGAAAGAAGAAGCAAGACTCTCCTGAGGCACCTGGGATAAATTCTGTATCTACAAAATTTTACTGGAACAGTATAATTATTATATTTTAATTTATTTATTATGAACTTTTTTATTGTTTTCAAATTCTCATACATTTCCTTAGTATCCTGGAGGTACTGTTGTACTTTTGAACTGAGTACTGCAATGTAAAGAAAGAATGCCTTAAGTCTCACTTGCAGACTATTATTTAACTTTTGAACAGCTCCTTCCCAGCTATTCAAAAGCCAAATTCTGGCTCTCCACGAGCAGTAATGTGCACATATCATCGCAAATAAATTTAATAGATTGCCTTTGATAGAACAGCAATGTCTGAAATGTGAAGTTAACATCTAGAAAGAATATTTATTGCCTTTAAGAAAAGGTGAATCCTGCATACACATCAGCCTTGGTGAACGGGTTTTTTCACAGAAATAGCATGGCATAAAAATGAAAAATATGTGAGTTGTGACTAGATGAAAAAAGGTGTTCTGGATGTGTTCGGGACAAACTTGCCTCTGATGAGAACTTTTTCATGCTTGATCATTTAACCCAGATTCCATATATTCACAGGGAAATGTGAGATTACTCAATGAATGCACTGAAAGATGTGGGGGTCAAATGAATGACATAAAGCGTGTCAGACTTCTGTGTAAAGTTCTCAGTCAGATATAAAAAAAATTTATTTTCTGCCTGGAAGCTAAATTGTGGTATTTTGCTCCAGTGATTAGTTCCAGTGACTAGAGAAAAGTTAGTTCCACCAATTTGGACTGTAAGGTCCTGAAGGGAATGAACAGAAGGACTTGAAACCCTGCTGGATCTGTGGGAGAATAAATAATTGCAAGACTCTGGGGCTGCACACCAGGAATGTAATTGAATGCATCAACTTATCTCAGAAAGAATGATAGGAGTCCTTAAGAAGATAATGCCTTTCAGACACACCTGTCAGAATTTCTAGAACAGTAAGATTGCCCCTGGCTGTGATTTGCTCTTTATGGATAAAGGTATATATACATATTCCGCTGACTCTTTAAAGTGGTTTCAACATTTCTGCCTTTATGTTTTATAAAATTCACCATGAGTGAAGCTATTAAAGTCAGAATCAAAAGAAGTTAGCTAAGATGCTGCAATTCAGCATGCTCATAGATCAACTCAGTGTGCTTTGATGTTGTTGCTGTGGCCCGTTCTTTTTTATCTCTTCTGCTTAGACTATTGGATACATTTTGTTTCTTATTTGAGAGTGGTTAGTAACTTATATTTATGTTCCCTGAAAGACTTATTCCATATACAATCACATTAAATAATTTAATTGGAAAAATAAACAGGACAAAAAAGAGATGGAAGAGAAAGGTTGAAAATGAGAAAGGCAGGCAAAGGAGGGATTGGAAGGAGCATAAACTAAGAAGTGGAGAGGGAAAACTAAAACTGAAGAAAAGAAAGAGGTGAAGAAAGTCAAGATCCCATTCCTTAGTAACAGAAAAAAAAAAAACGTGGTCCAAGCAGACTCAGTGAAATAGAATCAGAGAGTCCAGGAAAACCCCTTGAGAAAAGTCTGAAAAGATATGTAAAGGGACAGAAAACCTCAAAAAAACACATTTAAAACAACTTTCATGTGAAAGTTGTAAATATAAGATTTTGCATAAATTCATCTGAAAGACTTCTAAAACCAAAAGGCCTGGTCTGATAACCTTTATAATCTCTAAATATAAATTAATGTTTTTCCTGAATGAGTTCCTGGTTTAATGATTTTATGGAAAAAAAAAAAAAAAGAGAAAAATATCTTAATTTAAAATGTTATAGTAGATGTTTCCATAAAAGTATTGGCAGGTTTTTTTCAGAGGCCTATTACTCTTATTTTTGCATCTCTTTCAGCTTCCAATGATCTAACTTCAGCTTCTTCTCAAAGCCGTGTCAAGCAGAATGAAGAGCCCTCGGTAAAATTTCTGTCCTTATGAGGTACTTAAGCATAGATGAAGTACTTTCTAGGATAATAAAATGTTTCAAGGTTTCTTAGTCTTGCTGTAAGGCATGTTTTAGGATCCATTTCATGACTCCCTCCTTGCCTGCACCTTCATCCTTCCTGTTTGTTAATAGCCTTCTTCAAATGGACACGGTAGACTGGTAGTAGGTGGGGATGACAATCTTTTGGGATTTTTGCTAAGTATCTCCCAGTTTACACACCTAAAGACATCATTAAGCTTTTGGGAAAGGATTTAGGTGTAGACCAAATGCTGCTGAAGGCAGCCCTGGGTCTCTAGGCTTTGGGTTACAAGCTTGAGGCAAGTGTGGCTATTGACCAAGAAAATGGAAGGAGAGGCAGTTCATGATCATTTTCACATGCACCTGAATACAGAGCTGCCTTCCCCATCCTTTACTTAGATAATAATTTTGCAGTAGCAATGCTTGTCCTAGCAGTATGGCATAGGGACTTTATCCCTGAATTAGATGCCTTTTTACTTGAGTGTTCCTTTTTGTCGGTGTCAGGCTGGTGAGATAGATAACTCTATCTACAGGACAGTACAGCATCAACATTATTCTCTTTGTCAACAAACCTTGGACTACAGATTCAATTAGTCAAATTTGACTATAACTTTCTTTTTTTCCCCCATAAGCTGTTGCAAATCTGTAACAGTAACTTTCCTTCGATGTATTTAGCTGGTCTTTTTTCAGCCATGCCATTTATTTTGGTCAGAATTGTCTGATATTAGTCTGAAAGACCTAGAATTGAGCCACCATAGCCTAGCTAGCTTCTAAAATAGATGCCACAATTGTCACATATCTCCAGTGCTCTGGATTCTCCAGAAGGCTTGGAAACCTACTGAACGTCCCTGTTCCTGGCTCAGAAATCTCACTGACTGCCCCTTCAAGGCTGCCCATACAGGGTCTCATGCCCTGCCTTAGTCATCATTGCTTTTGTATCCTACTGAGTTATTATTAAATTACTGTCTTTGTCTCCTAGTATTTGTGTCAAATATTTCTGCTTTTCATTTAACTGACAGTTTTGTGGTTTCTATTTGTGTAGCCATTAACATCGACTGAATTTAATTTGCTCAAATATAAATGTCTTTTGTTTTCTTTAACTTCATTTGCCTGAGATTTTGTCTTTTCAGCTTTTTATGTGTGTGAGTTCCCTACAGCTGCGAGACTTCAATAGTTCTAATTTTGATTCCCAGTTAAGTAGATTAAGCAAACTGTTACCTTTTAAATTCTGCATATGTTCATATCCTGTTAGCCACCACCATCCTCTTCCTTCATGCCAAAATAAATCCTTCACCTAAGTATGATTTTGATGCAAAGATGTGTATTGTATTTGGTAGCAAGATTATTTTTATAACTCCGTTGTCATGCATTCCTTTTATAGAGGGTCCAGAGCTAATAGTTCAGCTGCATTTCATAGAAAATTAAGGATGGAAAATTGCTCAGGTTTGTGAGCTAAACAGCAAAACCCCCAATGCCCATGAAAACAAAACTATGGACTGAACATCCTTTTGCACAACAAAATCATGGGGCGAATTTCAGGACAGAATAAGAAGAAGGAGTAAGGAAGTTTTGCATGGAAACCTTGCTGATGGAAGGATATACAAACACGTCCTGGGAGGTGGACAAAGGTTCTTGGGCTGGCATGACAATGGACTCAGGTGTGTGTGTGTGTGTATGTGTTGCCCCTGGGTGGATATGGGAGTTATTCTTGTCTACCGTCCCTTAAAAACACTGTGTTGCCAGACTCAGTGAAATGCATTTTTCAAGGCTAGCATGGGAAGGGTAGGGGCAAGGCAGACAAGCTGCACTCTGCTCGTTGCTGCCAGTTTGCTCCTCATCTGCAGGAGGGAAAACTTGCTTTGTGTGTTGCTTTTGGCTACAAAAAGAGTTGAAGGCAAGTTACTTGGAGCATGAAGTTCTCAGTTGCACTCAGCAGGATAGGAGTATGCTCTTACCAGCATAAGCAAGGCAAACCTGAGGCAATTCTTAACTTCTGCTGTGAGATATACAGAATGAAATGCAAGAGAAACTTTGAGGTTTTCTTCTCTTTCTTTCCAACACTGGCATCAGAGTCTGTTAATGTCCTTAACTACTGTTTTAAAGAGAAAACGTATCGGTGCTTCTATTACATTTCTATTTATTTTATTTGTGGTTTTAACCCAAAAAATCCCACCAGACCAACCCACAAATCAAGAGGTAGATTATAAATGCAAGATTCCTGCTACTTGATATTGCTTATCTACGGAGTAATATTCCCACTAGTGTATCTCACGGGCAATTACAGAATGTAATTGTAGATACAGTTGAAGGTCCACTCTGCAGGAAACATGAGATAGGCTTCATCTCCTCCCTCAAATTCCAGAACAACTGTTCAGTGGCAGACTGAGATGGACTGACCAGGCCTTCATGTCTGTGCAGCAATTTTCACGTACACAAGTTGGGGTCTCAGGTCTCCAAGAACCAGAAACAACACTGGTGTTAACTATTTTTTCTTGGCAGGTTTGCCTAAAAAGTGAGATCAATAGAATACAGCAAGCAAGTTTCATCCTTGGATGGATATACAGCAAATAACTTACAAGTGTGCAGCACTCCAAGTACTCATGGACATTAAAATGCTGACAGAATGGATAGGATGACACTGTAGGTCATCCAGCTTTGATAAATAAGCAGAACATCCTTAAATGATGATAGCTGTTACCCAGGGCACGGTAGTCAGTCAAGGTCTGACTGCCAGAAGTTCAGCAATCCATCACTTGATGAGAAGGCCTTGGTCACCAGATGAAGCTGGTTAAGCAATCATTGACAAGGTTATAAAAGAGCCCCCTTCTTTAATAAACCTATCATCTGGAACAGCAGAAGGAGAACAGCAGATCTGATGCAGAGGCTGTAATTAACTTTTACCTGGTGAAGTGTCTTCAGAGTGGGTGGAGAAGGGAAAGGCAGAACAGTCAGAGGTGTGTTTAGCTTCTGTTTCACTATTCAGTCTTTACTGGAAGGAATAGCTTTTTATAAATTCTATGCAAAACATATTTGTGTGATGTGCTTTTCCTCCTGTCTCTGAGGAGATAACCAGTGAACTTACAGTCCCTTAAGATTCAAGCTAGAGATTCCCAAGTATTAGTGCTGGACCCTTATGACCCCTGAAGCTTTGGAGATCAGGCAGGAAGAGCACCCCCCCCGTGCAAGCTCAGACACTTCCACATGGTTACAAGGTCTGACTCCTCTAAATACAAATATAAAGATTTCAGCTGCTCCCTGGCTATGGTCTAACTCTCACCAGTTCTTCTGCCTCATTAGCTAAGGAGGATCAAAAAGGATCATTGGGATTTAGGCTCATTTGACTTCATTGTGGAAATGCATTTGCCTTTTAATTGAAAAGGGTGCCTGGTTTTGGTTCCCTTTCTCACAGTCAGCTGGCTATAAATATAAGGCCTCTTTCAGCTGGAAACCAGGAGGTGTTTCCCTGAAATGAAGGTGGTTGCAGCAGTTTAAATTCCTTTGTGGAAACGGGATTGTTTTAGCTCAGATTCTACTTCATATCAAATCACTGAGAGCAATATTAAAGTTTATTTTATATTACTACAAAAATAGCTCTTGTGACTATCCCTGAATAAACCACTCTGCTGAAAGCACACCAGTAACTCGGCAGGCTTGGATGAGCAAAGCCAAAAATACAGCAGCAGCTGTCCCATCAGTGTGTACTTATTCAAAACTGTGCACATCAGATATTTTGTACAGAAACAACCATTTCCCAATTCATTCACAATTACATGGGGGAGTTGGGTAAAATTTGAAATGTGTGCTTAAAAATGTGTGCTTAAAGCGCCCTTGTCCCCAGAGTGCAGCATTCCTGATAAGTAATTAATTGAAGATTAAGTTCTACATCTTGAAAATATGACAAGTTTGCAGGAGCCGACCATTGTACATATCCTGGGTTATTTCCATGTTTGTGTCCTTTGCTTAAGCAGACACTGTTTTGAATTCAGATCACATTATGTGTTCTGGGATCAGTATATTTTCTAACCTTATTATGCAATTACCTTCTTGACTGCCACACGAGGAAAAATAAGTTGCATTTTTGAGCAGAGGCTCTGAGCAAAAGTTGCGAGATCTCGGGATTGAAATATAGTCCTGTTATTACCAAAATACTTTGCATTAATTTTCCTTTGCTTTTCTTTGCACAGGGATTTTGTCAGTCACTGGGCATTTTGTTCCTTCTGCTTACTGATCACAACTGCTTCTTGCATATAACTTCTTTTTGAACGTCTATTTCAAAAATATTCTTTATCTATCCAAAATACCTGTTTTCTTACCTATTAGTCTGTAGTGTTTATTGCTTTGTCCATTGTTTCTGCTCTGTCTTTATCTCTTGAAGAACCATCTTGGCCCATGCTTGAAAGGGAAGGGGAGGGCAGGATGGCCAACTACAGTATTTTCTCTTTCGTTTATTTGGCCAGTTTCCTCTCAAGCATTTCTGTCTGCCCTATGAGTATCACTTGTTACAAGAAAAGTACGAGCTGTGTGATCACGAAGACATGAACATGTGTTCAGTGGCCTCCAATAAATGACCAGGCATGTACTTTTCCACAGGTGCTAAAGGAACAGCCCATCTCCCATTAGTAATGCCTGTGGGCTCAGAGTTGTGCACTTCTAAAATTTTCTTCTTTTTTTAAAGTCTCCGATAAAAACACAGAAGACAACTCATGATTTTGATAACTCGACTCCTTCTTTTTTTTCAGACAACTATCCCTTAACCCAAAATGTTTGTACATGAGTCTGTAAATCTATCTCTGCCAGCAGAACCCAAAGCTGGTTAGTAAAAATGAGGGGCAAATCTCATTGAAGTCAGCAGATCTGTGGTATTCAGCATCTCAGTTTCTATGCACAAATGACTATAAACAGCCTAGTGTTACATCCAAGCACTCCTCAGGCTTTACTTAATCTTTTTTGTTTCAAAAGATTGAGTCTGTTTAGCTCAGCTAAATCAAAACCTTTAAGCTACTCCTTTTAGAACCCTCAAGCACCTGGAGGATAAATAGCTTTTAGTTCTGGTAACTCAAGGGTGATGATCAGCTCCTTCAAAGATTGTGTGTGACAGTACAGAAAATGTCTCTATTCTGTCAAATCCAAAATTATCTGCTTGCCTGGAAAATAAAAACCAGCCTCCAAATGTATTAAGAAATGAAAAAAATACTTTGAGTAAAACAGGATAAATGATGGATTCAGGGTAAAGTAAGGTCAGAGTGTTTACTCAGTAAGGCTGTCCTAATGTCTGAAGCCTTAAAGTTGATGTTGCAATTTATGTCCATTGTTGGTGCAATATGTGCACTGCAATAATATATGAAATAAAAATATGTGCAAAATTATATAATAAATATTCCACTTTTCTCTTAGTAAGTAGGTAAGCTACAGACATAAAGAATCTGTTCATAATAGGTCCTGGGATCTATATACATTTCTTAGCTTTTAACCTGAAAGACTGTGTTTTCTTACAAAGGATTTTGAAGACTGAAGCATGTATGTGTCTCAGTGAAAGACTGCCATAAAGAATGAGACAATTTGATTAAATGACAGAAAAGGTTGCTGTACATAAGGAGACCTGATCTCCTTATTTATATAAATACTTGTTTTATGTTGCCATAGCTTTTTCAGTCTTTCCAGACTAAATGGTGTTAGCAGGTATTTATCTTTGCTCATCAAAGGCATTATTCAAAACTAACTTTATTTTCCCTCTGCAAATCTCCTTCTGTCTTATGCTGAATTACCCCATTATGCTGTCACTGACTTGGAGATATTTCTTGCTTTGCATTGTTCATTTATCTCTAAAGTCCATTTCCTTTTGTTTGTTATGACTGGTTTGGGGTTTTTTTTGGTGCTGTTTCTTCAGAATTTCTGCCTTACTTCACTTGCTTCACCTTCATTAGCTGATGATTTCAGTGACCAGTCCTGGAATCAAACAGTCAAAACCTCTTTTACTATCTACCTAGAAATTTATTTTTCCATTTTTTTGAAATTTCTTGAAGAACTCTAAATGAATTCACTGATGACCTCAGCTTCCTGGTTTATCCCAAATGCATTTCTTTGATGTCGCCTTCATTCCTAGTTTAACTAAGGCTTTCTACAACAGTGTTGTGTAGAGCCTGTGTGGTGCAATATGTTATGTGGAGCACGGCAGTGGAACCAGGAAACATTAAACTTACCGTTTGCTTGAAATTTTTTTTCCAGCCGTACATGGCTGATTCAGGGCTAGAGAAAGGTAGCACTCACACTTTATGGCACAGGCCTGTGTTCTGAGTCCTTCTTCTGCCTCTGCATAGCAAGTGTGTGCACTGGCATATTCTTCAGGCTTGTTGCAGAGGTACAGAACAGCTGTGTGTTCGTAGAGCACAGGTCTGCTTGCTCTGAGCGTGCATGGAAGTGTTCCCTTGCCCGTGTGTTTGAAGACTGTGGCATCTTCATATGCCTCCATCTGCATGGGCTCCAGAGTCTGTGCAAGATTCCAAAGGCAGCTATCCTTTAAGAAAACAGAAATGGTGCCCATTTCCTTCAGAGTGCTGTAAGAGTAGGAACATCTCCTAGGAAGCAGAAGCCAAGGTGAAGTATCTTCCTCTGGAAAATTTGAACGCATTTCTTTTGCATTCAGGACAGCAGTGTATCTGTTGGCATGGATGAGAACAGAATTTCTTTTTCCTGTATAAGTCTTCTGGGAACACGACATTGTTTGGGACAGAGGGAAAAAGGTAAAGGAAGACTGTCTGCATCATACACTCCTCTGGGAGAGGAGATTTCTAGGTGTTAGTCCCCGCTCTTATTAAAATGTCTATCTTTTTATCCATTGTCTGAGAAGCGAAATTCCCTTTCCCTGACTTTTAAGGTTTGAAAATGTTGGCTTTTGTTTATGCTTTGCTTTTTACTGTTATGGCTAACTACATAGGAGCATTCAATCCACTCTATTATCCACAGCACCCAGAGGGAGAAATTGCAATTACTTGAATCCTGTCCGTGAGTGCTTTTGACACAGTGGTTGCCATAATGTAGCAAGCAGATGAGACAGGAGACCTGCAGAATTCAGCTTGTGCAACAAAGTCAGAAGACAGTTTTGAGCAACAATAGTTAGTCTGAGGCTTGCATGTGCTTTTTAGGATATCCTTGCCCACAGTCCTCTGTATGGAGACTGCAGATCTGTGGGACAATAGGCAATTTTTTCCTGTTCAACTTTCTGTGGAAATGAAGATACAGGAGGGAGAATTATTATGCAGTGAGATTTTGCCCAAGTGTGGGATGAGGGGGAGTCAGGCATGCATCCAGGCCCCTGAAGCTGGGAAGTACCCCACAGTCAGAGCTATAAATGAAGGAGGGAACAGAGCGCTACAGCTGTGACATGCTGCATTTAACTAAAAAAAACAACCCTTAATTTTTAATAAAATGTAAATCGCAACACATTTTGGTACTCAACTTCTCATTAATGACAGTTTTTTGGAGAGACACAACTTGTTGTGGTCTGCTCTGACACACTGGCCCTGTCTTTACTTCCATGGAGGAGTCCAAATCTGTGTGTGCCTGTGATGTTATGGTCCCTCTGTATTTCCCTTTTAGACCTTGTTGTAAATAAAGACACAGCTGGGCAGGCAGTGGAAACCCTCTCTCCCGGGGCTTTCAATATGCTTGGGCTGCAGGCAGTAGTGTTGGCACTCTCCCATTACAATGGGACAGTGGAAAGTTCAAAAGTTGAGCCTGAGGTTGTGCAGAATAAAAGATCTCATGAGTCCCACAGCTGATCATATTTTTGAGTGACACGTATATGCTGGTCTGGTGAATTGTATCAGTTTGTCATCTTTGAGTGATAAATATTTCCAGATTCAAAGTAACAACGTTCCATAAGCCTGTTTTCCCTGTTAAAAGGAATTGTGGGTGTTTCCAAATTACTAAAAAGCCTTGTTTTTTCTGTGGATGTGCAAAATAGATTCAGTTTTAGCTTTTCTTCCCACAAAATACTAGTACATACCTAAGCTTCTCTGCTCACTGTTAAATTGTGCTTGGTGACTTACTGTCATCCCTCTCTGTTCCTGTGAGAAGTGGAAACTTAACAGTAGCTTAGTCCTTGTGCTCTCTGACCCTCAGCAGCCCAGAATCTTTGCTGTCATTCACACCACCTCACTTTGCACTTTGTCAGGATACACATAGAAACTGCACACTGAACACAGTTTTCAGGGAAGGAGAAATGGTAAACAAAAAAATCAAACTGAGCTGCTCTTATTGTCACTAGAAAAAGTTTATGGGGAAAAAAGGCAAAAGTAAGTGCATAAGAGGTTTGTTTCCAAGATCCACTCATACTGGCAAGTTTTTTTGAGCCTTAGAGAAAGAGCAGTCCAACATGTCTTGAGTTGCAGCTGTAATCACAACTATAAATAACTGTTTGAAAATCTATTCCAGGAAAATCTCACATATTTGGAAAGAAAGAAAAATGCTCTTTTGCACTTCTGTCTTGCATGGGGGTAAAACTGAAATATGAAGAAGCAAGCAATTTATAACACTTCTTCATGTTGATCTGAAAATGTCTGAGTACAGGGGGATGCTGTGTCATCCAAAAGAAAATCTGCTTCCTCAAACAAGACAAATCAAAGAAATGCCAAAGTGAATATAAATACAAAGAGTATTCTCACAAAGATCTCCGAGTGTCCGAGGGAGATGGATGCTTGTAATATGTGATTCTGCAGTAAGAACAATGGAAAAATCAAGGGTCATAAAGCAAGCAAGCAGATGTTCTGCAGTACCAAAAAGAAGGAATGAAGAGTGTTTAGAATTTGGCTTCCGAGTCAAGTCAGAAAAGAGCTCCTGGTGAATATCAATACTGAAGGGAGAGCTTCAGAGGGTATCTTAAAGATCACAGCTCTTTCCAGAGAGGGAGAAAGGGTGGCATTTTGAGACATGTGATTTAGATTCACTGAGAAACACATCCCTTTAAAGTTTCCTCCTCTTAATGAGTAGTATTTATTAATAAATAGCATTGAGACTGTGAATTTCTGCTGCATCTTAACTATTTATAAAGGAGAAAAAAAAATATGCGCATGATACTGATTTCTGTAAATAAGACACTTTGGCAGGTGTGAGGAGTGACACACATGATTGTATTTGGAGTGTTGTCTTTAAGTGAAATGATGAAGTAGGACACTCATGCAGTTGTAAACAGGATGAGGTTTCTATCTGATGAACAATGCAATGTGTATGGATTCATTTCCTATAAATACTTTTCATAGCTGCTTCATCTGGGTTGTTTATAAATTAATCTGATTTTATATGAAGTCAGTAGGCTTCGGGTACTATCTGTTCTCCTCCAAAGAGATTTCAGTTAAGACATCTGGATCTCAAAAAAAAAAAAAAGGAAATTGAAAACCAGATGAAGTTCTTTATCATAGCTGCAATCACAAGGGAACTGCTTTTCTCCTGTATTAACTAGTCAACCTGCTATTCAAGTTGGCAGCATACACAGGGCCTATTTACACCACCTTCTCTTTTTCAGTAACAGACATCTATCTTCTGGGTAGCCAGAAATGAAGGCAAAGCCAGACTCTTGGAGGTTTGTGTTTGAAGGACAAGAGGCAGTGGATACAACCTTGGATATAGGATTTTTTATCTCCCCTTTGCCCAAGAATGTGATTCTCCATCCTCAGGTCTTTTCAAAATGCAACTGTAGAATATCTTGTGCAACCTGCTTTTATGAGACCATCTGCTTTTATTATACCCATTATAAGCAGAAGATTGGATTGAATAAGTGAAGGAGGTTCCCTTACGATCTGCATAGTTCTGTAATTGCTAATAAAGAGTTAACTGTGAGAAAGTTACAATAATTTACCTAAATAAAGTGATGGAACTCTTTTCTTTAAACATTCTCTGACATCTGAAAAATGTCCTGTTTATTAATGTGCTAAAGCTTTCCTTTGCAAATAGCAAGTAATTAATTTTACTATAGTGCAACTTTCTGTTGTAACAAAAGAGTCTGTGACAGTTCCTTGGAACAGGGTAAAGTAATTAAAACATTTGTTTTTCTGGTTAAAGAATCTGAAAGTAACGGTAATGACTGACAAATGACTCTGCACTGCTGTGCTGAAAGTGGTAAATAAAAAGAATACGAGGACAAGTGCCTGCAGGACGCTGGAAGGGTATCATCGCTTGAGGCGGAAGCATTTTCTTAACAATTTTTTTTCCTATGTGTGTTTAGTCACTTTCTGAACTCATGTAAAACTAGCATTCATAGTTTCCTCGAGTGAGAATTTACTGCTTATTGCACAGACAATCACCTCTCTGGATGTTTTGGACACAATATCTGAAACTTCCCTAAATGGCATCTGGTTTTGGTACTATTTTACTTTGGATGACTATTTACCTTTCTTATAACATGTGGTTTTGCAGATCTCTCTTTTATCTAGCTTATCAGCCCTCTTTGCTCCAGGCTAAGTTGTTCTAGGCTATTCTTTGTATAAACATCCGTATGTCTGTGTGTGAGGTCTTGGGAAAGATGGTGACCACAGCTGTGGGCTGATATTGATGTCTACTCAACAACAACAACAAAAACAAAAGACTGATTTGAGTAGGCTGAATTCCTAGAAGTCAGTAACTGCCAATAGATTTGTATTTATTTTTTGAAGCCTGACAGGAGGTATTCTCCAGCCCAAGAGCCTCCTAATCTTACTGCATTGTGAGAGTTCCTCTGTGTCAGTACAATCCACCATCTCAGAGGAACCATTAAATACTTCCTATGCTGGTTTCACAGTGGTGGTCTTTGTTCGACAGCACCAAACAGGCTTCCCTGTAAACTAAACAAATGCTTGTTTATCATGAATTAAGGAATCAGAGTGAAAAATTAATACATAGTTTGGAAAAAAAAAATCAAAGGTAAAAAAAATGAAGCTTTACTCTATGCTTGCAAATAAGAATCCTTTCTAGCATTTTTTACTGTCTCTGTCAAAGTGTTTGTCTCCTTTCCTCCTCGTTTGATCTGTCTTTTCTCCTTTTTTTTCTGCCCCCTTCTAAAGCTTTCCCCATTTCTCTTTTCCTGTGTTGTACCTTAACTTGCCTATCCTACTACTCATGCAATGGGTAGGGTTTACATCTCAACTAAATCTTGAATCTCTTAATGTCGCCCCAGTACTTCCTCCTTTGTTAGAGCAGAGACAGTTTTTCTGAACATGGTTCTTTTGAAGCAGCTCTGCTTAGGGATTGGGACTCCAGTTTAGATTTTTCTCTTTCTACCCCTGCCTGATGAATGCAAGCAGCTAAAACATACTAATGAGTGTTGTAGGCAAAGGGCATGCCAAATCTGTGATCCATTACAGCTTTTGATAAGCATTACTGCTTATACTGCAGTAAGCTGAAATGTGATGCACTATGACTCCTGAAATAAACAGGTTTCTGAAAGTTTTTTTCTTGAAGAAAAAGATAACTCTGTAACAGTAGAGCACATAGCAATTGTGTGCTTTTCTCTGTAGATCATGATTTTTATTTTTCAGGATTGGGCACATAATTAAAAAGCATGTCCTTTGGCAGATAATGATGAAATCTGGACTGGTTGGTTTGTTTTGTGGTTTTTGTTTGTTTGCTTGTTTTGGGGGGTTTTTTGGTCGCTGAGGAAAAAAAAAAACTGTTATGGTCTTTAAGAGCAAAGGAAATATAATTTCTTTTGTTGGCTCAAGTTCAATGAGGGAGTGCCACACGACAAGATGGATGAGGGAAGCAGCAAGAAGATACATAAGTGTGTATTTCTAGGTCACTTACTTGAATCTGATCCAGGTCAATCAGATTTCTTGCAAGTTGGTAGCTGTTTAGTTGAACGTGAAATGACTTGGCATTGCCTCTACTAGACTGTAATTTCTTTATCTTCTTTAATTTTTGAAGCTGTAATTGCAGACATTGCAAAAATAAAAGCAACTGCTGGTACAAGTTTTCTGCAGTTGAATGAATGCCAGTCTTTTATCACAGAAGCAATTCTCTCAGTAAGTACTATCTGAAAAACTGAGCCTGCAGCCAGGTCCTAACATCCCTGCAGAGATGGGGATTTTATAATTTGCTTGGGTAAGCAACTCCTAACCACAGGGTGTGACACCATTTGATGTGAAATTTTATTTTGGAAAGTGGATAGATAAGATCTTTAGCAGCTGCAAGTGTATTCTCCATGTAGGTGGTGTCTGGAGTACCATTTCATGTGAACCCTCCTAGAGACACAAACCCCTGACACAAAGCTCTACCCCCCTGTTCTCATGGCACAAAGCCTAGCTTTTCTCAGAGTCTTCTTTCCAAAGTGTTTTCTGGACTTCAAGGTATCCAGGTGTTCTTTCTCTGGGCAGGGTTTCCTTGAAACCCTATTTTTATTCATCAAAGGGTTTCCAGGTTGGTTGTGTCTGGAATGAAATTTTACTTCACTGGAAAATTTCTGACCAGCTGTTCTCCCAACAAGCTCTGTTTCTAAAGCTGCCTGTATGAAACGCTAATCTCTCTGAAGCTGAAGAACCCAGATGATGGATGAATACAAAATGGTGGAACTAATATGGTGCATGCTCATCTTCTTGGCTCAAACACTAGTCCTTCACATATCACATCCTCTAGCCGTCATCTGATAACTGCCTATTTTTTCTGGCTGTTTCAATTGTGAGCTCTTTCAGGCATCTGCATTTTTCACACTCAGCACTTTTTAAAACTTTAATAATTGCCCTTGTTACTTCCATTGAATTCTTGTGACTAAAAGGAGAGAAGATTTTGCTCTAGCTTTGTGCTCCAACTCTGGCAGCACTCTGTGCCTTTTATCCAGGCACATCCCATTTACTCAGCCCTTAGGTAGATTAGATTACAGGAGAGGTAAGAGAATATCTATAACAAATGATTAATATATAACATGTTCTCCTGATCTGATATGGAAGAACATTTTCTTTAAGGCCTTATTCAGGTACAGTTTGGATTTGTTGAGGTCCCCAGAGTTACTCTTTACTTTCTAGAGTAGGCACAATTTGCTGACATCCATGTGAGGAAGTTCTTTCAGGGTACCAAAATTTAAAAAAATTTAAAAAATCACAGGAGATCATCAGTTTAGAATTGCTCTGCTCTGGTAGTGGAAAAAACAGTGCTGATCTCCTCTAAAGTATATCTAAAGATCCAGAACTGATATCTTTTACCTCACTGACATCTTTTACAGCAGCCCAACCATGATGATTTTATTAGGTTTGCACGTAATTTACCAAGTGTTTGTTTTCACAGGGCAGGCTATGCAAGCAAACTCTAGCTTTGTGCTCAAGTCCTCAATTCACAGGTAATGTGTAGTACTGAATTGCAAATGATTTCTCAGAGGGAATTTAGGATGAATTAAATGTTTGTAGTGGAGGGGTAACAGGGATAAAGGGCTATTAAAGGTGATTTTGTGCATGCACTGAGAAAAATAACTTTTGTTCTCCATTTTGTTTTAATTTCTTCAAGACCAGAAAAGCTCAGAACTATTTTACTTAGTACAAACACAGCAGTTATGAAAGAAGACTGAAATAAATCAGAAATCTCTTCATTAAAAAAAAGTGGTTCATAATTTGAAGAATGTGTAGGAACTTCCAAAGCTGAGTAGAGTTCTGTGGATCAGGGTCGCAGATGCAAGAGGAACTGCCTGTAATGGGGACCATCACTAGGCACATAGGCTTGTGCCATGCAGCTTATTTTCCCCAAGGTAGTTTCAGATCTCTGGAGTCAAGCATAGTTGAACTTTTAAGAAGGTGATGGCCTATTCTAGATGCCCGTTCTCTGACAGAGGGTATTTCAATCCTACTGCAATACAGCATGCAGAGAAATTTGCAATACCCTGCAAGTTCCTTCATTAGCAGAGGTGAAATGTACTTTACTGGTACTACCAGGCTGTCTGATCAACTTTGTACAAGTGAAAGGAGGGTGATGCCCCAGTTGGGGTGAAGACCTTGCGGCATTATTCTAGGTCTTGGTGTCTATTTCAGGACAAAATCTGCTTAGAAAGGTGTGTTGGCCAGTGACCTGCTGCAGCACAGCTCAGTCTCAAACATGGTCTGGCCCGTCTGGACCCTGTGGGCTAAGCTTTATATAAAGATGTTGAATCTGATAAAATATCAAATATCCACTTGTCACTTCTACTCTGGAGTGACCTACATAATTTTGTTAAAAGGTAGAACAATAAGAATCACTCTGCTGGGGAAAAAAAAGTGAAGAGTCAGAAGAGGGCAAACTGAGTGTTCACCTTTTATTTTTTCTTGGAAGTTTAAACTGCAAATTTTTCTAAATTTATATGTGTGTCTTAAGCCAATACCAGAATATTGTCCTGTGGAGTGCCTGACTAGTTCAAACATAGGATAAAAATTCAAGAACTTGTTCTCTTCCACCCTCTGTAGGTAATGCAGTACAATGATTTGAATTTGGTATAAACCTCAACCTGCATATATATTCAAACATTAATTAGAAACACCAAACTTTGAGCTTCTTATTGATGAACACTCTGGTTAATAATCCTGCTGAAGTGGAGGACTTCACAGTGTAGCTGTGACCAGAGTACTTCTGAGTAATTTCAGTGAAATACAAGTTAAGTCAGAAAAATGGATGCATTAAACAAAAATTTCATGTCTTCATCCTCATTTTCTCATTAGCCACTGGCTATAATTTAATGTAATATCATATTTTATTGTCTTCCAGAAGATGTGCAAATTTTTTGAAGAATAAGGGGAATTTATGTTTTGCAGAGGTAGGTTGTTGAAATCAAAGATAAATGCTTCAAATTATTAGGCCTCAGCTCTTCTAACTTAATGAATAAACCATAAAAACAAGATGAGAAAGAATAACTCAATCTGCTGAAAATTGGATGCTTGTAAACAAAGGAAAAAGGTGCCATAGTGCAATAGGCACTGCTCTTCCTTGAATATGAGCTGTTGAATTTATCAAACTGGCAATAACATACCAGAGCATAAGGAAGATGTATTCCTCATATTATTAATGGGTGTAGGGTAGGTAATGAATACTTTCCTGCAAAATAAATACAGTAATTATTTTAATGAGTTGTTGAAAATTTTTAATTGCATGAATCTACTGTGTGTCTTTTCAGTTGTGGCTGTTTTGCTGTCATGAAGCATTCACCCTCAGAAGAAAGACTATAGGAAACCTTCAAACAGACAACCCATTATATTTTCAGGAGAAATTATCACCCATTTCACACCTAAATCCTGAAGGAAACAGCTGATGAATGTGGGAGCCTGCTGGTGGGGTAGGTGGGTGCTCAGGATGGTGAGTGAACACCAATGAGGAAAGTAGTGAGCGGGACAAAAAAGTCTTATTACTGAAAATAAAAGGAAGAAGGAAGTTATTTTAGACGAAAATATTCAGTCCAGTCTACAGCTGGCAAGGATTTCTCTTGCCAGAGAGTACAGCTTTGTCTGCTGGTCCCACCAGCCATGAACCAATGTGCTGCCCACTCTGGGGCCACCCCAGTGTCCAGCCAGCAGCTGGCTTTGTCTGTTGAATTTTCACCTTTTTTTTTTAAAGTTTGAGTAATCATTGTCCAAACATTAATTAAAACTCCCATATGCCTGCTGAACTTGGCATTTTGCATTGGTTATTCTGTCTCTGGTTCTCAGCATAATGACAGATCAATTTGACTTCTAGACAGTTAGCATAACTGTCATCCTGTACCTATTTCAACCTGTTAAATGAATAATTTTAATTCATTTAAAGAACATCAACGTTCACTTATTTTGTCTTGTAAATCTAGAAAGTACTTTGAACTTTCCAGTTTACTATTTTATCCTTCTCAACAAGAAGCAGGAAAGAAACTTCAATACTGACATTTATATATTGACTTCTTTTCCTGTTGCTTATCTGCTGCTTAACATTAGTTTAGGAAAATGAATTTAATTTTGCTTGTATGGAATTGTTTTTCAGGTTCTTCCAATGTTTACAGAAATCAAGTGAGTTTCGTATTACTTTTAAACAGGAGGGAATATCCATCTTCTATAGCCATAAAAAATGAAAACCTGTAAGAATAGATATCCCTGGAGAAGTGTATGGCAGGTGAAAAGAGTGCTTATGGTTCCTGTTTTTCACTGTTGTGTTTTATGTGCCAGCACTCCAGCTTAAACAATTTTTTACAAATATTCAGAGATGTAAGTGCTCTACATTGTCTATGCATTTGAAAATGCAAACACTGTCTGATGGGCCCAAGGGGAAAGCAAGGGCATTGCTCCACTGGCCTTTGAGCTGAGATTTAAGTCCCAGAGATGATTAAAGAGCCTTACTGTCTTATATGCAGAATGCAACGCTTGCTACCAATACTTTTGAACAACAGGTAAGCTGAAAAGGCTCTCTGCCCTGGAGCTGGGAGATAGGATGTAAACAACCTTGGTGAGCATTGGTTAAGGACTGTGATAATGGACACAGTGAACTATGTCAATGTTGTTGGTTGGTGTTGTTTTTTGTTTACATGTTGTCACAAATTCAGTGTTGAAACCAGAAGTGCCTGTCCCAAAGGGTGCCCAGTGAAAGGACAGAGGGAGGTTTGTCTAATTAAATACAGCTCATCCTTGAAGGAAATGGAGATGACTAGTTGGATTTTAAAGAGTGACTTGAATTGCCATTTAGGAAAACTTAGTTTGGCAGATACTAGTGAATAAAGTAGCTGTGCAAAAAGTGTGAATTCTGCCACAAAGACTTAGATTTTCACCGAAACATGCAGAATCCAAAAAGTGCTTCTGTGTTGCCTACAAATGAGATGCAGAAAATTTGATGAGCCCAAATTATAAACTTTTCATTGCATAAGTCAATAATGTACAAGGTGCATCAGCGAATTCTGGATAATCCTTGATTTTCATTTGTACTGCAAAATGCATGGAATGCATAGTTATAATACTGTCTTAGAAAGGGTTTGCACAAATTCAATGTTAGTAATTTGTTATTCTTACTTACCCAGCTGATTACAAGAGTGAAAGAAGTATGAAGGAAAATTCTCTAAGTCAATATAATTTTGTTTTTAAGATTTTTTAAAGATTATATAAAGAATCAAATTAACTGGTGATTGAATTAAATAGAACGCTCTGTTTGTATTCCTTATTTTCTTCCACTGTGAAAGTCTGTGAATTTTAATTGGCCTATTAATTTTTTTCTGTGATTAAAAGCATATATTAGGGTGAGTATATAATTTTGTGTCATTTCCATTACTCATGAAAAATTGCTATAGGAATACTTAAGGCCAGAATAATTATGGTTTTAAGAAATGATTTATTTTCTTGATTATATTTTCATATGGCTAATAATTTTGCAAGCTGCATTTTAAAACATCTTAATTTCTATAGCTGAATTTATTGACTAAACAATTTATGGTGGCATTATGTTGGCTACTCATTAGAAAATACCTGGAAGCACTCTTCCACAGCTTAGCTATTTGGAACTCCTTTTATTCATTGCAAAAATATTGATCATGAACTGAAAGAGATGTGAAGAGGGAGATGCTGAGCTCTTCTCCCTAGAATCCAGTGATAGGATATGTGAGAATGGTTCTACACGGTTCCAGGTGAGGTTTAGAGTGGACATTAGGAAGGACTTCTTTGCCAAGAGGATGGCCAAATGCTGGACCATGCTTCCTAGAGAGATATTTGATGTCCCAAGCCTGTCAGCGTTTAAGAGGTGTTTGGACAATGTCCTTAATAACGTGCCTTAGCTTTTGGTCAGTGCCAAAGTGGTTAGGAAGTCTATTCTGTTCTAATAAAGGTAAACAGAAAGGTGAAATAGCTGGGATTCAGTTAAAGGATCCCACCTTTGGTTTAGGCTTTAATAGGAGGAAGGGCTTTGCTTTTATGTCCATCTGGGTAGGTTGATCAAATTTTTTAAAATGGAGTCCTTCATGTACAAAGACTTATATACAAAATTGCATCTGTCCATACTAGTTAATATGTACAGATATCATACCTAGATTCACAAATTCTGTAAAAGAATACAAAAATGTTATTTCTGGCTGCTCGTACAGGGAATTATCTGATTTGCACTAAAATCACAATTACAGTTCTGTACAGATAGGGCTTTTTACCCTTCTCGGGTGGCATGAGAAAAGTCAGGTCCTCTATAACTTCCACTTTTTTTTTTTTTTGGTGTTACATTTTTCCTTTTCTTCTTCGTGAAGACGTTTCCAGGGAAAAAAAAAAAAAAAAAATTTCTTCTTACACTGTCAGACTGCGTTGATCCTTCCTGAAAGCCATCCCAAATAGCAGTGTGTCAAATGTTCTCTCTTATTGCTTTCTTATTCCATCCTTACCTTCAATTTGTCCTAGTAAAATTGTACCAAGTACTTCTGTGGTCATTATTTTAACATATAACAGAGCAAATAATTACAGGTTTTCTTGCAGAATTTACTGTGTAAGTTAATTACTACTACAGCCTGGCTTGGGGCTAGATGTATCAATCTAATAAGCTTTATCCACTGGGTTTTTATTAAGACATCTTTCTTAGTTTGTCAACAGTTTTAAATATGAGAATATCTCATAAAGAGTAGCTTAAGTGGACTGTTTTCACCCTTACTGAATGAATATGGCATAAAGCAGGCCTGGATTACAACTGGAGAAAGTTTGAAGTGGAGTAGCAACGGCATGGCTTGAGTTTTGCAGTTGTTAATATTGCACAACTTGCCCGAGTTCAGAGAGATTGTAGATGTATGTAAGTTTTCAGGTGTTTTATTTTATTTAGCTTTTTTGCAAGTCAACAAAAGCTACAAGAAAAATGGAATGAAAGGTTACTCACCATCAACAAGGTTAGATTTACATATTTTTGTTCCTGAACAAAAATAAATGAAGCATTGGTAATGAAAGCTAAACAAACTCTTACAGCAAGTAAAATTAATACATTGGAAAAACTATTCTGGAAATTTACACCGTGATAGCAGAAAACTGATGGCAAACTAGAATTGTCAAAATCCTCTAACCGTTTTTAAATATACTATCATGCACAATTTGCTTTCATAAAGTGTTTAAGTAAGTTATTTTAGGTGCCCACAAGGCAAGCTAGTTGTACGTGTGTCCAGCCGGTATAAAAAGGAAAACCTTTAATGGAAAGGTAATTCATCACGCAAAGGTAATCCATCACATAACTAGAACAAGATTGATATTATTTATATTAATATTTGATGTTTTTCTAGCCAACTGCCTTGCTAAGATGGTCTGATGGCATGAGCTAATCACTTTTTGAAATAGTTTTTCAATCGTTTTTTAGATCAATTTTTTTCGCTGTAAGTGTTTCTTCTTAGGAAAGGTTCAAAGAATCATAGAATTTATTCTAATGAAAACTACTTGTGTGGAACATGGTGGAAAGAACTAGAATCTCAATCCTAAAACACAGAACTAGAGAGGTTATGAAAGGGGACAAGAAGGAAAATTTGAAATTTTGGAGTGAGTTTGCAGACCTGATCACTTCCAAAGGACTAACAGATCCATGAGCAGCCTATTGTTTCCCAAAGCTGTTTATCATAAACCTAATGTGAAGGGAATATTTCTCAGAAAAACAAAATGGGCATGCAGCTCCCATATTTGCTTGGGTTTTTTTCAGTTGTGCTGTTTGTTTTGAAACCAGGAAGCAAGTTAAGGCTGGGTGAAATCATCAGATCCAGGTGCAATGAGGCTGGAGGTGATATTAACTGAATGGAAAATCCCAGTGGAAGACAATTTGCCTTAGAGGTCCTCAGTTGCCTGAGTCATGGGTGGGCTGAATTCTTATGAAAATTAATGGAAATTTCTAATCTCAGAACTGTCATTTTTTTAAAGTATCTCAATATGTGCTCCTGCAGACTTTTGATAGCCAGTGAAGGACTGCCTTTACTACCTGCTGGTAGCTGACGGTGGGCTGAGGTTGGTTATGCCTTCCCTGCAGGTCAATTGTATTTTAAAAGTGAGGCACGGGTTCTGCATTCAACCCAGCAGGGTGCATCTTTAGCAAGTGAACTGCCACCATTCAGGCATACAGCAAAAGCAACGAGTCACTTTTGCCATGTGGTGCCATTTGGCAGGAGTTAGAATACAGCTTTTGAGAATGTCAACAGCTGTTCAGAGATTTATTTGTCATTTTGCAGAACTATGGTTGTATGAAGTTGCATAAACCCTAATTCTCAAAGAGATGCACCCTCAGCTGGGTAGCAGTTTCTAAAGTGTCCGTGACCCAGTGGCTTTGAGCAGGGCTTTTGCTCTTAAATCATCCACGTGTTTTTGAAAATACAATTCTGTGGTGCCTAGGTATAACCTCAGGAGTTTAAATTTATCTCCCTGGTTTTTAACATCTGCCTTCACTCCTTTAAGCTTTGGCTGAGTCAACTTTCTCTTTTAGTTTGAAAGTGTAGACCTGTAGGGCTAGCAGGTTTTCCCTTAGATACCCTCCCAGATTCACAGTGATAACTATGCATTTGTTTGTACTCAGCAGTTTCTGTCAAATAGGCTGAGATGATGGCATGCTTTTTCAGTGCCTACTTAAATGCTTTAATGTCAATTAGTCAGTATCTACTCTCCCAGCTCTAATAAGTACATTATCAATGCCTCTTCCAGTCGTTTAAAAAGCCAGGGGCCACATCACTTGGTAGCCTGCTATGCAGAAGCAGCATAGGAATGGAGAATGGGAAGGTCTCTGCGTCAGTAACTCAAGTCACCTGCCAGCACCTCCTGAAATCCCCCTAGAAAATTTTCAGGCTCTGTCTTAGAGCCTGGATAGGTTTTCTTGTTCTTATTAATTCTATGAGGAAGCTGTAACAAAATGTTGTGTTTGAAAAGTTATCCCTTTAATTGCCAGTTAAAAATTATTTATGGTCAGTTGTTCAGCTGCCAATGTTGTAAATACACATTCACAGTGGTGTTGATTAGTATTTTAAACATTTTTTTTCCTGTCTGGTTTGTACCTGGACATGTTTACAGAGTAATTAAATGTTTCTGTTTTATGAGACTGAGCAAGGTTCTTCTCCAGTTATTCTGAAGCTTCTTCTTAGGCTTATTGATTGATTATATGCCTATTCTTGGGATGCATAAGCTATGGTTTTAAATACATATGGATGTACAGGGCTTAGGACCCAAGCTGTCTGGCCAGCTGTGGTGCTGCCTAACTGTTTGGCTTATGGGAAGAAGAGAATCAGTCACTGCTTTTCTGAAGAAAGAAAGAAAGGGACCAGTTGTTTGGAAAAAAAAAATCAGTGTATAGAAGAATGGTTTGAATACTGATTTCTCATAGATATTAGGGTATAGACAGATAAATGGACAAGGGATCACAGTGGTGAACTTCAGGCACATGCATTCCTCCATTCATCATTTTGTGTTGATTAATAACAGCATCCCACTGCTTAGCTGGCTGGAATTCAGAATCACATCCAGCTCCCTGTATTTCAATGAACAGAGAGTTTAAGCATTTATTGCAGCCTTGTGAATTTGATTTATGGAGTTGAGTATCAAATTTGGTCATTGTATCAGATATCAAAATGCATGAATTCCTGTTTGGATATCCCCTTCTTGTGTGGGGCCTGTGCTAGTTTATTTAACCCATCTTTGGTGAAGGCTACTTTGGCATGTTTCATATTGTCTGTGTGTAAGCATTTGAAGAATCTTTTGATGTTACTTTTTTATTTCCTCTTATTGCTTTTGCATTTTTCATCTACATTGTGTAATTGGTGAAGAACAGCAGTTATTATTTTGAAAGATTTCTACTACTCTCTCATTTCCAGAATATTCCCTCAGGGGACAATCCATTTAGTTCAGTCTGTAGCCTTGTTTACAGACTGAAAGTGGAAAATGATAAATTAATTTGAAGAGACACAAGGAGTTTAGCTTTTGAATTTTATTATTTAATTGTATGTCACTGCACAAATCGCTCTGTTTAGTGAGAAAATTCTCTCTCTAAACTTGGGATAGGGATGTTTGGGAAACAGGGGGAGTTGTGAGACTAATGACTATCTAAGAATTGACTGAGAATTTGCAAATGCAAAGGACTATACAAAATTACCATAAGTTACTTCTATGGGATGATTATGGCTAAAATTTGTTTTGTTTATAACAGAATTTATTCCTACACTTGCTGTCATTTTTTTTCTTCATGTTCTGGGCCTTGCTTATGGTGAAATTTGTACATGTTAATCCTGTTTAGAAAAACCCAGACTAGTTTCTACCATGGTTGAAAGCACTGAGGCAGTATTCTGCAATGCTGCCCCTCCTGGAGCATGGAGTGCTTGTAACTCCATGGTTAAACAAATATCAGTTACACCATAAAGAAGTTTATTCTAGAACTTCTGAAGTTTCTCTTTCTTCTGTAATGTTGGTTTTAGTGTGGTGGACAGAAATTACATTAGGACTAAAAGACTTATGTGGAAAACACATAGTAGAGTGCATGAAAAGGCTTGGAAGGGTCTATTATTAGAGTTACAGGCTTTATGCATTCATATATCAAAACATAATCATTCTGGGGTTACATCATTGCAGTTCAGTGCAGAATTCATCTGATGATTGCTTTGAGCCTAAGTGCAAATTTGTGAACCTTCACAAGTCATTGCAGTGAAGGAGAGGTTAATTAAATGGCAATGAGACAATAGTATGGAAAGATGAGAAATCTTGATTGCTGTTTGTCACTGGTTATAACACTTAGTTGTCTATAAGTCGTTCCAAAGTAACAAAAATATTGAATCATTACCATAAAAATGAATCTCATTGAGCCAGCGCTACCAATGGAAATGGACAATCTTTGTGCCAACAAACTTCATCAAACCCTGAAATAGACCATAACAGGAGAATTGATGTGCAAGCAGAAAAATTTTAATTTACTTCCTCTAGGACCACAAATTTTCTGATTGGTGTGTGGAGGTTCAGCAGCTGCTGCTCAACAGCACTTTGTAAAGTCAGAGCCATTCCTTTCCTACAACAATCTGAAAGATCATCATGGACTATCTGTGTTTGAGCTGAGAGGCCTCACTGGAACCCAGAGAAAATTCACAGAATCTAAACTGCATGAGAATATCTTGATTCAGCCCTACCACTTCAGAGAGCTTAATTGACAGGCACAACTATTCTCTGCAGGGAAATCAGAAGGCTTTTACTGGTTTCTCTGGTTCTTTTCACCAAGACAGCCAGAAGCATCTCTGGATGAGACTCTTCACAGCACATGAACATAATGATGCTGCTTCCAGATGGGCACCAGCATTGCTTCATGGCATTGCATTGTGCTGTGGTGGGTCTATTAGCTCAGTCCATTTCCTGCTCTGTATTCTACACTGGTGCCCATCTTTGTGACATATTTATGTTAACTTCTTTTATTTTTCTGCCATCTTCAAGCAGTAGTAAAAGGAAGAGGAAAACAGCAAAAATATTAGTTTTAGTCCATGTAAAACCTACAAATAAAATATTTCCTAGAAAAGTAGGAATTTGAGATAAGCTGGGTTCTGTATAGAGTGATGTCTCTTGTCCAGATTTGTCACTTAATTCAAATTATTCTTTGCTCAGTGAGATGCTGACATGACTCAGTGTAGACTCTAGTAGAAAGATACAGAGGAGTGGAAGACAGTGTGTTCAGAGTTAAAATCCTGGAGATCACCTTTAACTTGGCTAAGAAATTTTAAATGTCATCATGGTGTGGTGCTGTTGTAAGCTCTCTGCCTGCTTCCCAAGTCAAAGATCAGTTTTTAATCTGTTACTCTTAGTATTAAGGGTCACGTTATGTGTTAAAGAGTTACGTGATCTGACCTTATCAAACTGGTTGGTCTTTTAATCAAAATTGTATTCAGCTCCCCATGTTCAGCATTTCCACGTTATTAATCTTTTCTGCTGCCTCTGGAGCCTGGTATGTTCTTTGTTATGCATTTGAGAGCACAGAATATTTGACATGAATGCAGTAGCGCTCTGGTGGAGATCAGTAATTTTAAACATCACCTCTTAGCATAACTTAATTTCATGCTGCTTTCGCACCCTACTGTCAAATCTGCTTAATACCTGTACTTTAATTTTGCTCACATTTTTCTCCTAAATATGTTTCTACCAAATGTACTCTTGCCATTAAATTGGTAACACATGGTGTAATCGTTTCTTCTAAAAAGCAGTAAGAAAGATTTGCTTCTGAAAGGGGTTATTATTTCCACATTGGGTATATTAACATATATATGCCATTAATATAAATTTCAAGGAACCAGGGATTATAAAATTTATTGAAAATCACATGGCTTTTTTTTTTTCCTTTATTAATATTGTTGTTTTATCCTCAGCATTGTGTACTTTGACCTGAGGCTCATGGGAGCATTGGAATAGTTAGATGTGTCCAGATCACAGCTTTCCTAGCTTCAAATGCCGTGTTAGTAGCCCACAGCACGTTTTCAGGGAGGAGTAGAAGAGCATGACAAACATCTTGCTAAGTTTCCCATACATAGACTACCAGTTTTGGGGGCCCTAGGAAACCTGATCTAGTAGGTGGCATTGCTGCTTATGGCAGGAAGATTGGAAATTGATGATCTTTAAGGCCCCTTCTAATCCAAACTATTCTATAACTCTATTGCTTTGCTTTGTTTTGACCTTTTTTAGCTCTTTGTTTGTCTCTACATTTTTCTGTGATACCTTTGTAACTTTTAAACTATGGACTTTTGACATCTTTGCAGTTTATGGCAAAAGTGTGAGAAAATCTCTTGTTTTGATTGTGTTCAACTGTTTCTTGATCACTGAAGTGGCCCCTAATTTCTCTTTTGGTGGTGAACAGTCATTGTAGATATACACTTTCTCCAAGCTGTGATTTCATGAGCTCCTGTCACATATTTCTTTCCTTTCTGTTTTCAGTAACTCAAGGCCTCTGTGAGTTCATTGTCTTTAATGGAAAAAAAGCTAATAATTTACACTGGAAGGATGCAGAGGAGCAGCAGACTTGGATGTAATCCATACCTTACAATATCACAGGAGTCAAATTGGTTCAAACAATGAGCTACATTCTGTTATTTTCTGTTATATATTTATTCTCGTATTTATCCAGAGGTTTTGCTCACTTCTGGATCTGTGATGGGCTGTGAGAAATAGCACAGTGGACATTGCTTTTGTATTCTCTCTGTCAATGAATACCATTTCATTTATCAGGTTCATAGTGTCATTAGATCAACAATTGTTAGTAACTTCTGAGATGTCTTCTTTTGAAGACTTTGCAGAAATTTTTAAATGTAGTGAATATTTGCACAGGACTTATCTGTGGGATTGATCTTAGACAGAAAAATATCACTTAAATAGTATATATGCACTTTTGAAAATCTAATCAATGTGTGCTTCAGTAGTACAGGGACATCCACCAGAAAATGCACTTTTGAACTGAGTTTATTTGATGTGGGCTAAAATCGACCTGATTAGAAGTGGTAAGAATTTACTTCACTAAAATGGGCTTAATTCATTGCTTTTACTAGAAAAAAAGCGTTCTGTTGTGATTGTGGCAATTTTGATATCAGCTTTCACTTGTGATAACCTCACCAAGGTTGGGATAACATAAAACCCAGCCAACCTGCATCCGTCCAGATCAATACACCTCAGATAAACTGTGGTTACACCACCTCCTGATGAAAAATGAAATAGAAACATGCTAATTTATTCCTGGATTCATACATCAGTCTTCTGGCTGAGCAAAACAATAACAATTTAAGGGCACACCAAGGTAAAAAAAATCTTTATAGCCTCATCCTTCCAACATCTCTGCCACAGGCAAGGTATATTTTTCCCCAGGAAAGGAAGTGCTGGCAAGGTTCTGCTGTGCCACTGTGTTTCTGGTAACTTTCCCTCAAAGATTGAAAGCCTTGCAGCTTTTTTTAGCTTTTTCTTATGCACAGTATTTTTAAGTCTTTCAATATTCCGCAATTTATGTAATCAATCCTAATTAACCAGCACAGCTTGAATGTCAAATTATGACTATCTGTCCTAAAATATTTATGAGATACCTTGCTGCAGAAGGGGAAACCCATTAGTAAAACACTGTTGGCTGCAGAGATTCTGGATTCAGCTTTTCAGCCAGGTGTTAAAATCACAGAAGAGCTGCTGCATGACTATAAGAAACGAAAACAACCTGGACAAAAATCTTGTATGCACAGGTAGTGCCTAAGAACAGATGACAAGTGATGTTAAATTAATATATAGCTTGCTGTGAGTTGATAATTTAGTTTTACTATAAAAAAATCACAGACAGTCTATAAAATTCTACTGGGAAGGAAAAGGGACAAATTTAGTTACCAGCTAAATATTTGTTCAATTCCTGTCAAACAAACCAATTCAGCCTTTTTTAATTTAACTTTACTACTGAGGTAGTAAAGTTAAATCATAAACTGTTTTTGGCTCGTTGCAGTTGTTTGAAAATTGGTTTTTGAAGTCTGCAGATAGATGGAAAGCATTCCACACGTTTTTATTATACGTCGCTTGCATTCTGAAATTCAAGATATTTCATATTTATGGCAACAAATGTCACAGTGAAGCAGTTATTGAAGCTATAATTGACAATATAGTTCAGAATTATTTACATTAACAGATGTTCATGCATATGCTGTTTATTTTCATAAAGAGAAAAACAGTACAGCAGTTCTAGTGCTTTTATAATATTGATTTCCAAGGTAGTGAAGTGGTTACATGTACACACAGACAAGTGTACAGATGGTAAATGAGCCATCAGTCCATGCTTCACTTGTTCATAGGTGAAACCAGTGGGATTCCCTTCTGAGACTGGCTGTTTCCCTGTGTCCTTAAACAGAGCCTGGGGTGGGTGAGTGGGATGTAGGATGTCCCTCTAGGTATCAGTAACATGAGATCCCTGGCATCTCTTCTAGTGTATGCCATTAGTGTCTCTTGCCCTTGAAGACTTTTATCTCTGAAAGTTAAAGATATCTGACTTCTGTGATTGTTCTCCCAATAAATTCAACTCTTTGTTTTGCACCCCAGAGGATATTACAATTTCCTCTCCAGGTTTTTCATTCTCCCTGTTGAAACAAACATTTTTTCCACTCTCCAATTTTTTATATTTTTGTTGTTGTTATTGTTTAGAGATCTATATATTATGTGTGGTCAACAAAGTATTTGACCTCAGGGCTATATCAGTAGTTATGGGTTTCATATTCGCAGATAAAGTTTTGCCTAGCTCCTTCTGGATACAATTGTAGAAGGATTCCAAATCTAACAACTGTCTCTTGTTGAGGCATGGATTTATAATGAAAGATATGAATGAGAGACTTGTTTCTTAAGAAAAAGTACCCAAATTTTTGATTTGCATAAAATCTAGAGTGTTTTGATTTTATTATTTTTAATTTTTTCCTTTGTATTGAACTGTTTTGCGCAGCTGCTTCAAACATTGGTTGCTCTTGCAGCATAAATTTACTAATTTGATTCATTTGACTTGCATATCTGTGTCTAGGCTAGTAGTCCTCATAAACTATTGAGTGGATCTTCTGAATCCTTGACAAAATCTGCAGTAGTGCTGGTACCTTAGTGCTGCCTGAACATTCCTGGTTTTTTTCCAGTAAACTAACATATGTGTATAACATCGGCCTTCTGAAGCTTTGTTGGGTGAGCTCCCTAATATGTCTCTCTCCTCCAAATATTTGCAGCTTCCTGCTGCAGAGCATTGTAACTTTTGCCTGTGTCTTTTTGTCTTCCTTCTTTTTTTTTTCTTTTTTTTTCTCTTTTTTTCTTTTTTTTTTTCTTTTTTTTTCTTTTTTTTTTTCCCAAATAGATCTAGCATAACTTTGCAGTTGGCCATTTTAGCAGCTCATTCAGTGAAAATCTGTGGATTTCCCTGGAACTTTAAAGGCACAGGCAAGCATGTAGGAAACTTGATCATAGTGGTGTCTATCATTCTTTAAAAGGGATCAATTGTACTCATTATGCCTGATAATACTGTCCTCTCAGGCTGTAATCCACAGGTTTTTAATATCTAGAAAGCAACATGTCTTTCTCTGAGTGACTTGTAAAGATTATCATCTCTAGAGATTGAAATATTGGGGTCATGTCATAAGTATATCAAATTCCATAAGAGCTTGCATTTTAAAGATGCTCTGTCCAACATATAATGCAATGTTTGCAGAAGCCATAAATAATGGTATCCCTTGATTGTCTGGTTTTCTTTTTTTATTTTTCCAGCCAGCTGTGTCCACAATGACCTGCTTTATGGGTGCTGAGATTAACTGAGCTGATATGCTGTTCTTGATTCCCTGCACACAAGCCAGAGAAGAGGATGACAGGTTCAGGACATCCCTACCATGTCAGTGCAGTGACCAGCCTCCCCAAAGGGCCAGCCATCAGTTTCTCATGAGGTAACATCAGAAGATCCTAGCAGAATAGTTTAGTTGCTGTGTTTATCATAATTGCTAACATCTTTCTGCACATTCATCACACTTTTCAGTCCAGGGACAGGACTAATAAGGAGACAGCAGCTCACTGAAGATTTTACCAGTTTTAGTGGGTACAAGTACTAGCTGACTCCAGACATTTATTATAGCAATGTGCTTCAAAACACTTGGTGGGAAGGAATTGTTTTTTCCATAATGGAGGTAGTATCTGTAGGTATGGTACCATCTGGATATTACTGTGTGATGTTTACAGAATATGTGCTACTGCTGGTTAATAGAAATTCAATCTCCTGCTTTCAAGTAAATGAAGAATTACCTAATGCTTTTTAAAAATTCTCTCTCCTTACTTGGAAGGTGAACAAGGCCCAGGAAGAGATATTTCATATTCCTAGATTAAGTGCATAAATGTAACACCTAATAGGTGTTTTAGATATTGAAAGTCATCAGCATGTAAATACAGCTACTCAAGTCCATTTCCAACTGATTAATTATTATTGGCATCTCTGGGTGGCAGTCCTGTGTTCATAATATTACTTTTCTCTGAGATAAAAAATGCTCATTTTTCTGCATTTCTGAGGCAGTAGAAGTGCTAACAAAGTGGCTGAGGCAAGGAAAAGGTTGTCTCTATTTCCCGTAGTTGCCTCCTTTGTAGAATGGGCAGACAAGGAGGGGAAGCATTAGGTCTCTTGCTTGAAAGCATGCTGTCCCCAGGGTTCTGGTGCAGGTGACCCCATGGGCTGGATGGCCCTTGCTTGACTTCCCCACGGTGCCTTGCCCTGCACATGGCATTTTTTTCTCAGAGCTCGCCTTCACTGACACTGTGGTACAATCACTGCCAAAGTGCATGCCCTCAGGGTAGGGGTTAACTGTGTGCTGACATCCTCTCTGGGCAATACAGTAATTCATTGCTGAAATTAAAGACAACAAAATTAATAAAAACAGTAAAACAAACAATAAAAAATTACAAGATTAATCTCCTGGGGAAAAAAAAAGCATTCACAGGTAGTGTATCAAAATGTGGTCTCCTACCTACAGCCAGTACTCTCCTGCCCGTTCACTGTTATGCTTGTATCATGCAAGAGGATTTTTTCTTTGTTGAACACGAACATGTCAGGATAACTTCCCTTTCCATCTCTCTCATTGGCAGTCCCAGGCTTAAACACTGAGCTTTTGATAAATGAAGTCTATAAATGTTCATGGGAAGTGAATATCAAAAAACCAAGCAAACATTTTTTAATTTTAATTTTTGGTGTCTTTATATAGCTCTTCTCTTTATTTAGAAACAGTTCCGTTATACTAGCCAGGAACTAGCTGAAACAATCTGCTGTTTATTTCAAATAAATATCAAGTATTAATCATTCAGCAGTCTTCCTTGCAGTCCTGCACCAGCTGGAAGAAGCTAAGCTATTTATTTTTACATAATTCTATTTATATTACACTTGCAATTTTGAATTTTCTACATAATAATCCCTCCATTTTTGAAAAAATGTTGCAGGTCCACATGCTATGCATATGGTCTCTTGCAAACAAGTGACGTTTTAATTTATAATTGCTTCTTGGGAACAGGGAAGGAAAATTAAATGAAAATGAAGAGAGTCTAATATGGTATGTTTGAAGTTGTTTGCTGGCTCAGTTCCTCCACAATCCTGAATATTTTGTAGATCAAGAGAAAAATTGCGGTATATAGGTATTATTACTTTCTCCATAGTGATAGGCTACCTTTGTCTATTTTTTAAAAAGTGTAAAACAAAGAATCTGTGAATGTCTTAAAATAGGTGGTACATCTGTAACAGATGCAAAACACGGGCTGGTCTCATGTTTCTGTGCTTGAAGAAAAGGTGGTGAAGTTCACAGTTTCCTCTGGAGCCTCACAGGCCAATTGCTCTGTGAGCCACAGAATGTAGATGTTGTTGTCATTATGTCTGTTATAGTATTGTAAATGGGAACTTAATGTGAGCAGGGACCAAAACAGAGTTTTAGCTCAGAGAGATATTTTGGCAGGGATTTTAACAATAAAAGTATAGCAATTACAGACATATTCTCTGTGTTTTATGCCTACAACCTGTGGTTTACCTCTCCTCTCCTTTCTCTCACAGTAAATCTCTGGGACTCTTCTTTCTTCTTACCAGAATTTAAGGTACTTCCACTGAATTTGTGTTCATCATTAGGACAGAAAAAATTTTAGAGGTGAATTGTGGGCAAAGATTTATGAAGCAAAACCAAAAGCAGCTTGGAGCTAGTTTTTTATAAACAATTTTTTAGCCAAAGCTTATTAGCTTTCTCTTCCTCTATCTCTCTGTGCCAAGGGAAAGTTTTATATAGACTTAGGCCTGTGTTGTTTAGGAGTCTCTCATGAGATGAAAAGTCAGGGGTGCTTCACAACGCCTCTGTGTCTCTTGAGTCTTCGTAGAAGAGAACATTTCTAAATCTTTAGTCTTGCTCCATGTCAGTGGGCCAAACACAGCAGAGTTTAGAGGGTTTCATCAAAGTGATGCAACCAAAGTGATGAGAAAATGTACTGCAGAAGAGACATAGCTTAATTTGTGATTTTGTGCACAAGGATGAGGTTTAGGGGAGTGACTTCTCTGTTGTTAATACCTTTTTGTTCCTACTCCCACTAACATTTATGAACACACAAATAAGTAATAAGCAAGAATAAATCCTGAAGTGTTTTTCCCTTGACCAGCTCCTGAGAAGTTCAGTTTTTATTTCTAGTTACTTGCTGCTCAAGTAATTTACTAATTCTTAGGATCCTTCAAACAGGAAGCAATTCTTAAAAAGTGCTGAGGAATTTTTTGATGAGTTAAATATATAGGGTTATTTTTTCACATTCCTCAAAATTCTACATGTGATCTCACTTGTAGCATCTGTCATAGACTGTGGAGTTTGAATAGTGCAATCAATGAAACCCCAAAATAAATAGTTGAAATAATCAATCCCAGGAATAACAAAGACTTTAATCTGCAACATCTGTAGCACTCGTTTGCTGACCACAGTTCTTGGACTGATATAATTTTAAGAAGGAAAAAAGCTGTTTTTATGAAATTTTCATTGTATTGATTAATTAATAAATCCAAAATACAGCCTGCCAGACTTCTAGACTTGACAATGTTTTCATAATAGTATAGTAACATGAATATGAGATCAGAAGTATGCTGAATGTGCCCATCAGCTTACCGGTATGGTAAGGTGGTACCTGTTTTGGTTAATGAATATTTAGATTTTTGTGAAAAACAAAGTTGGCATATAGAACACCTGAGGTTTCAATAGCTTGTGTAAGTAGTCAGGAATCCTGTTCTATAGTGTTTCAGATGTTCTGGGACAAAATCCTTTCAGTTTTTCACAATATCAAATGGTGTATGTCCACAGCAGCGGCAACCCACATCAGTTACCTACATTTCTGTCAGCCTGCAGATGACACTCATTATTTTCTGTTCCTTCCCAGTTTGTTGGCTCTCCTTCATGCCCTGGTTACATCCTGGGATGGCAGGACTAGGTCAGCACTGAAATTAAATAGTTTGGGAAGTTATATAGTCACTGTGGTCTGTTTCATATTCTGAGAATGAGAATATTCTTATTAACTCAGTAATCCCTGGTGGAAGCAACATCCTGTTGGCTTCTGCAAGTGTTGAAGTGGCACGTCCAGTTGAGGGCCCCTTCACAAAATGGCCTGGGAGTGCTGGTGGATGCCGTGTTGAGACAGCAGCAATGGGCCCACGTGGCAAGGAAGGCCCATGGTGTCCTGGGCTGCGTTAGGAGAGTTGCCACCAGGGCGAGGGAGGTGACACATCCCCTCTACTTGGCAGTGGTGAGGCCACACCTGGCCTACTGTGTCCACTTCTGGGCTTCACAGTGTGAGGCCTTCATGAGAAACACACAATAAATAGAAAAAGAAAAAACCAAACCAAATGAAATAAAAGAAAATAATAGTGTGTAAGTTTAATACAAGCCAGTGGGAGTAGCTACCTAGGGGAGCTGCCAGTACACTTTGAGGAAAAAAAGCGTTGAAACAAAGACCTTCCGAAGAAGAAAATTTAAAAATTAGTGACAAGGTGAAATTACTTTTTTCTCAAGTAATTACAGTTCTCTTTAAGCTAAAAAATGCCTCTTGGCTCTTTGATTATTTGTGATGCATAAACTACAATAGTCAGATTAACCCTGCAACTTCTGTTTTTAGCTTGTTGTATAGATTTATGTGCATCAGAAATTAATAATGATCAATCTCTTGCCTTCTTAGAATGTGTACTTCTTAAAAAAAAAAGGTAAGTTTATAGTTAAAATGTCTTTGATATTTGAAAATGCATTTAATTGAGCCCTGATCATGCTGTGTTGCTATCAAGACTTAGCAACTCTGAAAGCCATGAATATATTAGAGGGGGTTGAAATTTAGTATTCATTTGTGGCCATTGAATCAAGAATATGAGAGATAGTATATGAAAATTTTTATATGGTTATCAAAGTCAGAACAGCATGATCATTTCACTTCAGTAGCTGCGTGCTAGAAGCTGGCAAAGTGAATGTTTTCTCTTCCATCCGGAAAGCATTTGGGCAGGGCATGAATATAGTGCCATTCCAAACCTAATATTAATATTCTGCATTCTTACACCTCCAAGGGATAATGACAACCTCAGTTATTTGCCGGGATCAAAATCAGATGAATGAGAGTAACTGCAAAGCTTTTAAATTAAGGTGGTCTATTAAGGAATGCATTTTACTTGCTGTTGCTATGAGAATGTCTGTGAAATTCCATGACATACTGAAAATAAACTTTTTTATCTCTTTCCCAGCTGTGCTATATTAAAGCCTGCCATGGCACTTACAAAAGAGAAAAAAAAAAAAAACAACGTTATAGAGGGCAAATTTTACAGACTGATATAATATAAACATTTGTAAAATGAGATATCATTTTTTCTTACACAGTTTCTGCACACAATCTTCTCTTGTGCTAGTATTTCCTCTACAGCTCACCTTTCTGCTTCTAATGAGGCTGTATTTTTTCTGTACAAAAATTGGTTTGATATTTATTTGATCTTTGCTAATGCATTTAATACATTAAAAACACTGTTGTCTCAAATATTTTCCCTTTCCTGATACTTTCTAGAAATGTGCTTCAAACTCTGGAATATGAAATACCTCCTCAGTTCATGTCAGAAAAGCTAATTTCTGAGGATAGCTATGATGGCACCTCTCTCTCTCTGACAAATCCTCATGCTTTTTAGTCAAGATTGATGGAAAATCCACAATATAAAAGTTTCAAAATGAAGAGAAACTTCCTGGAAGTACCAGACAAGTGGTGCATTTGATAAACAAACCTGAAAATGTTATCTGTTTACTCACATTCAGAAGTCAATAGAGATTTGATTTGATTTGATTTGTAAAGCATGATATGGATAGGATTCATAAATTTCATTAATGTTGCCATTTGTATGAAAATGTCTCTGCAGACACTGAAAGGCTGATGTCAGCTGCTCTACAAAAAGGCTTGAGATTCATTCTCCTGGGAGAAAAAAAGTTGTCATACCGCGCTAAAGGTGATAGGCAATCAGTTAAAGGCAGTAAACCTGACTAATAGGAGACTCATAGTCCATTTTTTACTAACTTGTTTCCTGGGGAGATTTCCAGCTTTCTGCAGGGACAAAAATAGTGTTTAAGAGAAAACTGCTGATGCTCAGATGAAGAAGTAGATGTTAAAATGAGACTTGGAGCAGCAAATGATTTCATGGACTAGATCACTGCCTTTTTAAGGAACTGCATCATGCTGATCTACAGATAGTTTTGCAGGCAGTAATGACCAACATTTTAACACCAACTGAGCTGAATTAAAATCAAGGCGGAAGTTTATTGCATTGCCTTGACGTTTATAACACTTTAAATTCATGGTGAGAAGATTGATTCATTTTTATGTATATATTAGTTAGAGAGCATGCGCTTCCAAGCAGAGAAAACTTTTATGTGAAAGCAATGATCTAGGAAATGGGGATTTCCCATTATTATAATAGTGACTCAGGAAACGTTAGAAAAGGTCATTGATTTCTTTCTTCTAAGCATGAAAATTTCAGCCACTGCTGGAAGAAAAATAAAATTTACAATGTTGATACTTAGCAGCGCCTGCATGTATAGTATAGAAAAAAAGTCAAAGACTTAAAGATGGAATAAATTTAGACAAAGAACTACAAACAGATCTGGGATGACTCAAGCTCCTGTTTTTGTCAAAAACATTTAGTGAATTTTCCCCCAAATGATCCAGCATTGATTGCCTTTTTTCTGATAACCACATTCTTGCACTAGTAATTTTGATCATCAGGTGCAATGATGAGGAAGACCCTGTCTTTGAGCAGTCAGAGAATGCCTGACCTGTCCTCACAAGATGTGATGTTCATGAAGGTCCAGCAAGGTGCTTTCAAAAGAGCTTTTCAGCAGCCACATTTGACTTGGCTTTCATATTGGCAAATGACACTCATAATTTTTATTGTAGTTCTTACCGAAAGCAAATGAAGGAACACCCAAGTGAGAAGCCACTGACTGTGAAGTAAGGATTGACTAAAGGTTAGTGGGACATATCCCCACTATTGGCTCAGGGACAATAACCACCACAACCATTTACCATTTGGTTAATTTGCTGAAGTGCTCCCTGTCTGCTTGTTACTGCTGAGTGGAGGAAAGATAACTATAATTTAAGCAGTATATTTCTAAAATAATTCTGTGACTGGCTCTTTCATATGGAAGCCTCTTGGGCTTGTTATTGCTATGAACACTCATGACTGATGTCCTTGTGAGTTGGCCCCTTGGAAAACTCTTGTTAAAAGCCACAAGAGTGAAATATACCATTGGATATGTGGTGTCAGATTTTTGGCAGAGACTCTTGTTCAAACCCTGTTTTTCAAACATCCTTGAGTATCTTAGGAAACTGGTCAGTAGTGTAATTTCTGGATGTAAGTGCAATCTTGCTTTTTGATTCTGAGACTGGGTTTAAAGTTTAAAACAAAATAGATTTTGTTATCTCTGTGTCTTTGTGGAAGGGCCCTACTTCGGTACTAAAATGTGTATGTGAGCTTTGTAAGGAGGCAGCCAGCAGGGAATTAGGGTGGGGAAGACAACTCTTCTGAAACAAATCAATATTCCATTAACACCTATACTACAAAATGCAAATATGCAAGGGTTAGAATGGCCAGTCAAAGTTACACAGCAGCTGGCAACATCATATGCTAACTCTGTTCTCTGTCTCTCCTACCTTTCATTTCCTCTTCCCTTAAATAGTGTTTTTTTCTTGTATTTCACACAAGACTGCATTACTGAAAATGGAAGATGTTCACTCTGGGCCCTTTCCTCAAGCATATCACGGCTTCTGTTCTTAGCAATCACATACTTTTTGTGTTTCAGCTGAAGGCACACACTTTTTGTGCCTCGACTCTCTCCTACCCTTTAGAAACAGCATACAGAAAGTGGGCAAAGTGAGATAGGCACAGTGTCTGGTTTCTGAAAATGAAATCGTATTCTCCATGAAAAGGAGTGTCCTATTAACAAAGCTGCTTTTAAGCATTCCTTGAGTCCCCCTCCAAGATGATGACAGCAGTGATTTCTTGCTGCAGGGTTCAGTATGGTTACTTAAAAGTGCTTCTGGGTCACCCTGTGCCTGTACTGTGCATGGACATGCTCCTCTACACACTTTGTGGCACGCAATGTTGCAATCTTTTCAACTTCATTTTTAATTTCAGAATCTAAGAAATTTGGCTCTTGATAGACGATTTCCTGGGCTAAAAGAGAGAAAGGGGGATTGAGAGACCAGCTGGCTCCACCCACCAGCAGCTGTAGTCCCATGGTTGATATGACAGTGTAGACAGCACAGGATGCAAAGGGAAGAGCTGAGTGCACAGAAAATCAACCATTTCTTAAAGTTATAAATTTTTCCTACAGCAGGAACTTTCTCTCCCTGAAGACTCCACAGTTCAGGCTCTTAGGAGTTCTTCCATACCCAAAGGGAAAAATGCCATGGTATGGGAACTTTACAGTAAATGCAGAAGCTCTCTTAAAAGAAGTAAAATGGCAGTGACTCACCTGTAGGTGCAATTTTCATGCATCTCAGCTCAGGAATTTTAGCTTTGATTACTCATAATTAGTCCCAGATCATTCATTTTTAGGTAGATTTTATCCTACAAGCTCTGAATTTCAGAATATTTGCAACCAACAAGAAGTTGTTCCTACTATATTCTGGTGGTTGTCCATGAACTCACCTAATGGGGGGATTCAGCAGAGCTTCTCTCTCTTGTAAACCAGTCTGACCCATTCCAGAGGGAGCCCAGCTTGTAGCTATGTCCCAAAGCATATGAGTGTTTCATGTTAGGTTTCAGAGCCGTGCATGGGCTGAAACATCTAGGGTGATACTTTTCCCCCCTTCAGGCAATGCAGAGCTGCGTATGTAAAGGAGATATTTGGCTCAGGAGACCTGATTAAATTTAGTCTAAAGAGATTTCTGGAGAGGGAAGACTGAAATTTGGAATGTGTTGTCGTTCATGGAACTAAAATGTGGAACGTGGAAAGTGAAGTAATTTCAAAATAAAGATCAAATTCTTCATTTTTAAAATGCTAGAGTAGAAACTGAGGTGGTCTTACAAAGTTTTGATCACCTGTATTATTTTTATGTTTGTAAAAGCAGATGAAATATCTATGTAATAACTAATATCTGGAATATGTATGTAATATCTGCATAGATATTATCTTTCACCAGATTTTTAAAACCAGTTGACTTAAATCTATATGTGCTATCCAGTGGTATGTAAATTCATCAAAACTCATGCTTTCTTCAGCCACCTGTGAACCAGTACCATGAGGTGCAGATAAAAGTTAAATGTCAATTTCTAGCTGTATCTCCTATTTGATTGTCACTGGTCATTCATTCAGCATCTGGGTGTTATAAGAATCATGGGAAATATTGAAAGTGTGGGCAGAAGACTGAAATAGCTTTTTTCTTTTACATGTATTAAATGGAAAAGGAGTAGATGAAACAAGTGGAGAAGGAAAAGGAGTCAAAGATAGGGGTAATACGGGATATAAAAAAATGTCAAAAGGGACTGTAAAAAAAGGAGAAGGAAATTAACCAAGGTTTGTTTGACGTGGTCCAAGCAGTTAGTCTGCAAGTGAGCATTTGAGACATGTGCAAGGTATTAGGAACTCCCTGGTGAGATAATCATGATGTCGCTGCTTTGAACATGTGTATCCCCAGGAACTGATGGATCACTGAGAGGACATCAGAGGGACAGATATGTTAATAAGGATGTCTGGATGGTCCATGAGGACATTTGTTGCACTATCTGGCAGAGTTGTATAAGCATCTGTGAATCTCAAAATATCTCAATTTCTTTCTCCAGGATTTGAACTCTGTCATTTCCTACAATAATTGAGCTGCAAAGTGCTGCTGCTGGGCAGCACCTTTGCAAATAACTTTAAATTGGAGATGTAGAGGTAGCTAATAAAGAATGAGTAATCAGTGGCATCTCTAATCTAGTCTTAGAGGCATGCAGTGATGGAGCCTTCAGAGCCATTCACATGATCTATTCTGATGCTTCCGGATCAGTATTAGTACTGTGTCGTATTATCCCCCTACAGTTTTCTTCTTTAGGTTAAATTGCCTATGCTGATCCAAACACTCTTCATGTGTATCCATGTTCTCACTACTTTTCACTATCATGGCTTTGCTGTATTTTCCTAAAGAATCCAGTAACACAGCTGCAGAATTGCAGATTTCCAGGTGCTGTGGGAGAATTATTTCATTTGTCTTGTTTCAACATCTCTCTTAACTTCCTCAAATGAGTTTTGCCTTTTTCTCAATGGCTCAATGACATTTTTCACTTCTGTACAGTTTACAGTTCACCTCATTTATCAGATTTTTTTGATGTTTTACTGCATACTCTCCATTAACCCATCCTCTGTTTTCATACTTTATTCCTCCTGCTCAATTTGTAAATGAAATCTTCTACCACAACTTTCTCCTGCTGCCTATTGAATAAAAAATTCTTCCGTGTATTTTTTCCTTTTTGAATTTTAATTACATTTCTCAGGAACCTTATTGTACTCTTCAGCTCCATGTAATCCACAAATTATTTATATATATATGCATATTTTATTTATGGGTGCTCTGTTCCTATGTCTTAAGTTAAATGAAAGTATTGAAAAAATTGTATCCAGAATGGACTCTGCAGGGCCCCATTCAGCATCCTTCTGCTTGAAAGAGAGCCACTGATTGATATTTGTTTTGGTACAATTATTCATCCGCTTGGTCACTCACCTTTTGTCTATATTGTATTTCACTAAACTGCTTGTGAAAGTGTCATCTCCCACTGCATTAAAAGCCATGTGACAGTTACAGTTTCTCCTCTAATCACAAGTCATGCTGCTCCATGATAGAAGGAAACAATTTTGAAGAAAATGTTTTTCAGAGATCCATACTAATTTCCATTGTTTTCCTTTCTTTCATATGCTCATTTTTCTTCATTTAAAATACCGACACCATCTTGTTCCCTTCTGTCCTCTGGTACCTCTATTTCCTTTATGAGTTCACACATATGTAATGGCCTTAAGAGTAATTTGGGTAATTTTTAAGCCGCTTAGAAAGAAATTAATCAAGATTGAGCAATTTAATAAAATATATATATATTTCAAATTCTCCCTGACATGCTCTTTCCCAATTGTACTATGAGACTTTATACCTTTGATACTAAATTGTACTGCTCCACTGAATTGTAAATGACCCATTAAAGAAAATGAAAAAATGTCCTTAACACTTGGGTCCACCATCGCCTGTAGTTAGTTCTCAATCCTTGCTGTACTAATATCCCTAATGGATCAAATTCTTTTTGTATCTTAGTATGTTATACTTCTCATGTTCTTTATTTTCTCTTTCAGGTCATATTTTAGTATTTCTGACTTACTGTCTCTACAATCTACTTTTTTGTACAAGTCTCATAATCTACCCTAATTTCCACTTTTATATGCTTCCCTTTCTGTAGCTAAACTCACAGTTCAGCCAGAGTCTCCATGCTTTTTTCTGCACTGGTACATCTTGTACCGTCATGTCATTTATTTCCTTGGGAAAATGTCACCTCTTCTCTAAGACTTTTTCTTCCAAGACTTCTCTAGGACTTCTCCCTTGAGATCTTACATAAAAAAATTCTGAATTCACTCTTAAAAAAAAATCGGTGTGTTTTGTGTTCTCCTTCATATCCTTTCTTTTAACCAGGTGCTTTTTCAGTTCATGGTCACCCTTACTGAAGCTGCATTCTGCCCTGACTTTTTTCCCTGCTAGTAAGACTCAGACCCACAGGAACAGCCCTCCTAGCTGCTTTCTACATTTTCCTATCAAAGTATTTTGTGTGCATCCCAAAAAATTAGGCAGACATTTCGGTCTGTCATTTGCCTTTTTTGATGTTTTTTTAATGCCCAGTCCTGTGCTTTAGATGATTCCTTGAGGTATTCAGGAAAACAACCCCAACCAACCAAAAAGAACCCCATCCAAATGATGCTTGTGGGAAACTGATCTGTATGTAGCTCCATCTGAATAGTGTTCTTTCTCCATTTTTCGCCATGAAGCAGGTTTAACTCTTAGCTTTCATCCTTCATATAGAGTGTTTGCATCTTTGATATGTGAGAGAATTCTACATCTCTTATTCATTCCCTAGGCAGCCCTTCTTGGACAATCTATTAATATTCCAAAAACTGCTACATATGCCATCATCTGTTGTACCAATTAAATCAGAGTTTTCCTCTGCTTGTTTATTCCCCATACTCCTTGCAATGCTACACAGACAGCTAAGATGTTTGGCAAATAAATTAGTGCTCTTGAGTGACATATTGCCCCAATCCAATACACCAGATGCCATTATTACATAAGATATAACCATACATAGCATGGGGGAATTGCAGCATTGCAGGCTGCCTAACTTCATAAGGGGAGGAAATGCTCCTGCTGTTATATTCAGGATTTGCTGTTGCTGTTAGGCTTTTTCTGTAGAGAAGTTTCAACAGATTGGCTTCTCTTTGTTGTCTTGGAAAGGTAGCCCAGGGTGATGAGTGTACTTGAAGTAACGTGGTGATTTTCTGGAATCAAGAATCTTGGGGGTTTATCCATGCCTTTCCCTAGATATAATTAAAGAACTTCATCTTATCAGTGAACTGCACACAGATGTCCCATCTCTCTTCTGGAAGTGCCTCCTATACTCAAGGTATTTGTTCTGGTTCAGTTCACCACTCAGTTCCTCTTCAGTACCGTACTTTGGCTGGTGTTCATTCCTGTTTACTTCAGTACGAGCCGAGCATGTGCTTAGAACTAATCAGATAGACATCTGACTGAATAAAGAGGGTTTGCAGCCTTGCTTCAGTCATGAAACCTGTCTGGTTTAAATTACTCATTTTGTTTTTCAAAATTTCTCTGTTGACTCTTTCTATGAGGGGAACAGCCTATGTCACAGCCTGCACAAAATGACCTGTTTTTCCTTAAGCTGCGTGAGATTTCTGATTTCCTTGCCAGGCCATAGCATGCTCACCTACAGTGATCAGAATCTTGTGATACATGGGACACTCTTGTGAAGCATGACAGTGCTTGACTCAATAGCATGTACTCGCTCTCCCATACTGGTCTCTCTCTCTGGTTACTGATTTCTATAATCATACCCATATACCGTATCCATAAACTACCAGCTAATCAAGGGCATATGTATCTTACAATTTTGAAATGTATATTTTTTATGGTTTTCATTGCTTTGTGAACAGTTAATTGAAGCTGACCTGTTTAGATGGTGACTAAACCACTAAAAATCTTTTCCTATTTGGAAACAACAACAAAACCAAAAAGTGCACTTGTTCCAAAGTTACTCTCCAATAGAAATTAATTTCCATAGCCACATGGGGGAAATGTGGATTAAGAGTATATTTTTATTTAACCTCCAGGTTCATTGAATCCCCTATGTCAAGAATTTTAACCAGAGCTGGAAATTAACATAGTTATGTGATTTTGTAAACTTTTATCTCCATGGGATGGCAGTTACACAAAAGGAAAAAACTTTTTTCAAAATTACCATTTTGCAATGCTATTTATTAAGTCCAATGTAAGGAAAAGATGCTGCAATAGAATGAATGCTTGCTTATGTAAAAAGCCAAAGAGCTTCAGCCAGGTTGTTTATTATACAGCTTGAGGCATGGTTAGGTATTCAGTACTGCTTCAGTGTGAGTAAAGAAACCAATGAAAATGATCCCCAACACATGGGGATGTTTTGATGTTTTGTTTCTTGGTTTGTTTTTAGTTTTGCTCTTGAGAGACTGACATACTGTATTTTACAATACAGAATTTAAATTCAGTAGTATCCAAGCATGTGGAGGTTTTCTAACTGTGAAAAATGCAATATGCATTACCTGTCCATGGTTTTGAATGATTCTTATTAAGAATTCTCAATGCTATTCTTTCAGATAGCCACAGATATCCTCAATGACATGTTATTTGGTCAGTGTGAACAGATGGTGGCTGGAGAATTGATAAGGACTTGATGTTCATCCAGGACTGGATGACTTCTTCAGCAATACTGCACGAAGTGACAGGAGGAAATGACAGGAGGAAACAAAGAGCTGGTTTGTATTTGGAAGCACATCAGAGGGTGCTGTCTTTCCATATGTAATGGAAAAATTCATTCACTGAATTTTATTGCATTTGAAATACTGAAGAAACTCAAAGAACATATCATTTTGTAGGTTGAATTTAAATCCTTGAAATATGATTGAATGTTTTAATAAAAGTAAACATCTTCATCTATATATCAATTTACCAGTTTAACTGATCATAATTTCATCATCCTTGGAAGACGATGGCTGAGAAACTAAGGTGTGGTCTCAGATTATTAATTTCTCTGCAGCAACTTTCACAGAATATCCTGGGTACTGAATATCACAGAATATGCTGAGTTGGAAGGGACACACAAGGATCAATAACTCCATTCCTGTCATTTCCCTGAGAAAGTCTGGGTCACTATTTAATGTATCACATCAAATTGCTGAATACACAATGCATTGCCTTTATTTTTAATAGAACTTCCAACATCAGAAGAGGTAATGACCAGTGTAAGATAAATTGGTGCTGTGTGTGCTGAACAAAAATACTAGTGGTGTTAAGTCTCTCCTCTGCCCTCTGTGTCATACGTGTAATTGCTGTTCTGACTAACGAGAATGACATCCAAACACTTCCTATTAGTTTGCAGAACACGTTTTTCCTAGAAGCCAGGTTTTTATACCTATCCTCTTAATGGGATGCCATGGAAGTCCATATTTTCAGCAGTTGTGTCACAAGCAGCAAATTTTAGGTTACACACCTTTAGTTACTTTTCGAAGTAATGATTTCCAGTGTTTAAAAGATCTTGGGAATTAAAGAATGGTGACAAACTCACTGGTCATGTTTTAAACTCCTAGTTTATTTGCAAATATTTGCATTATTTTCAGAAAGCTTTTATTCCCCCTCATAGAGTTGTCCAAATCACAAAACCTATTTTGTCTTCAAAATGTGTGAAAAATGGCACAAAACTTGACTTGTGTCTCTAGGAGCTCAGAAAAGGTATTAGGTATTTATGTCTGTACAAACTACTCTTAGCATTGCTTTTACAGCCTGAATAAAACTTCCTCTCACTCCTCTTTGATCCTTTTAATATCTTGTGATACAATGGACACTACAAATCCATTTTTCATCGGTAATTTAGCTCAGGTATCAGAATTTTGCACTAAATCACAGTAATAGTTTGTCTTTGCTGAAAAATGTTACTGCCACATCCTCTGCCACAGTTTGCTTCAGTTCATGAAAAATGGTTTCAATCTTACATGTTTGGTGAGCACAGAAAGAAATTTACTGCTATATGTATAATATATTGAGACAAAAAAAGTGAAATTTCTTTTTTCTTAGAGGTTAAATACATGTTTAAGACTGAGAAAACATCATAGTTGTTAAAGCTATGTTATGTTCCATTTTGTTTTGATAACAAAAAGAAAAAAATATAAGCCCTTGCTTTTAGTTGTAAACTCACAGCTTTTCAATATACTGAATAGGTCAAGAGAAGTCGCAAATGTCTAGCAAAAGTTATTTCAGTGTCTGAAATGGCTAATATACCATTTGAATCAGCATGAGAGAGTTCATCTTCCTCTATTTAAATACTCTGTATCATATGTATTCATGACATCATAGAACATTTGTTAGAAAAGGAACTTTGGAGTTTCAACTACTCTTTTTCTCTAGTTGCAAGGCAGAATGAACATTACGGTTTTTTCCTGGTAGTTTTTTGCCTGACCTGCTTTTAAAGATTTGCAGTGCTTATGACTCCACATGATCCATCACTTATTTACTCAAATATTCTATCACTGGCACAATTAGAAAGGTTTCTCCTGTGTTTTTCTCTGCCACTTCAGGCTACATTCACACTGCACTGTGAAAACAGATAATTTTCTTCCTGTTTGCAGCAGATATTTATCTTTACTGGTATTTTGTGTTCACTAAAGGAGTCTCCTTCTCTTGCTTAGATTTACCTGCTCCTTTCTTCAGTCATTGTCCCTAGGTCATGTTTAGAAGCTCTGGATCATTCTTGTTGCTCTCGTTTAGGCACTCTCCAAATGGTGAATGCTTTTAAAGTGCAGAAAATGGTTCTCATGCTGAGACCTTACCAATATTAAACCAAGTGAAAGGGTATTGCTTCATGAAATTGTAAATTACACTTCTCTTTGCACTCTGAAACGATATTTACCTTTCTTGCTAGATCATTATTGATGTGTTTAACTTATGGTCTGAAATTACCAAGATCCTTTGTCTTTGAAATGTTTGCTTCCTTATTTACTTTTTTTTTATTTTGTTGCTGACTATACCTGCAAAGATACTTTACTTGCACCTAGCAAGCAGCATAGTATTTTGGTTACTTTTTCATTTTCTTATGAGCAAATTGCCCTCTAATATACCTCTCATGTTTTCCAGAATCATGTCATCTGCTAAATCAGTAAGCGTAATATTTATTCTTTAGGATGTTAATGAAAATGTTGAAGATTCTGAAGTTAACAGAACACCTGTACACAATCAATTGATCTGTCTTTCAATTTTGCTAAATAATTATGTATGACACTTTTTTCAATGTAACTATGAAACCTGTATCCTTTCTGTAGATATGGGATCTAGTGCATATTATCCTGGCTTGATATTGGAATAATAAGGATTGTTCCAAAGGTATTAAAGGCAAAATATACAACATTCCTGTTACTCCTTCCACACAGGCAGTTTTCCTGTTGACAAAAAAAAGATCAAGTTTATCTGAAGCAATTTCTTTTTGGCATCTGTCTTGATTTTTAGTCCTCCAGTTTTATTTTAGTTAGTGACATTCTCTTTCATTATATTTGTATCTTTATCTGAGTTTAAGTAAGTTGACTGATTTGTAGTTCTTATCTCCTTTTGTCCTAATTTTTTTCTTTTTTTTTGGAAATTGCTAGCTGCTTGTTACCTCACCTTTCTTCCATTATTTTGATGGTAACTTTGAACAGCTCTGAGATTTTTTCACTCCTTTAATTTTCCTGATATTGCACCCAGCAAGTCTGAAACATTTCGCTTCCATCTGAAATCTCCAACCTATGTTTATTTACCCTAAGCCAAGAATTCTCTTTTAGGAACTGTCTAAAATTTAATTTAAAGATTCCATTTTGCATGACACATTTTTATAGATTTTCTTCTGTGTTAGGTAACCTTTTCCTTAGTTTATATAACTATCTCTTGATATCCTAAATACCACCTGTGAGACGCGCATCGGTTTGTCCTTTGCCCTGTTTGATTTGTCTCTGTATACACACAGAATTTACCTGTAAGTTTTATGTTACCTACTCTGCTTTCCACTTTCTGTATTCCTCCTTGAGGCTGAAATGGGAGAAGATCAGATCCTGACTACATATCCCAATTCTTCCCTGCAGTAGCATAGGTTTCCTTTCATTCTTGGTTCGTTCCTTTGAGGAATAGCTTGCTTTCCTTAATCCCTTTTGTCATTAGATAGGCCTAACAATTCCTTGAGTTCTTGAAATTTATTTTGCAATAAATGTTTTGAGCTCTTTATTTTTAAGGACTTGGAGCTTTGCCATTTTTTGGTTACTTGTCATAAATTACTGTAATTTGTAGAGAGGCTTGAACCTGGAAGAGTCTCCCATCTACTTGGTTTCTTGACCTGTTAGGACCCTGAGTGACACTCTGTCTGATTCTGCCTACTCTACAAGTACAACTAAAAGTTCTCTCTCCTTGTTATGTCCTCTTTGTAGGGGGATTCTTCAGGTTATTAATGAAAAACTCACATTTATAAAATCTTGTAATAGTGGCAACACTTATGCCTTTCTCTTGCATTCTCATTACTCTTACAATTCCTGCACTTTGTAATTGAGTGGAGACCTTTTCTTGTCATATATTTCCTCCCTTATTGACCTCTACATCTCCTGTGGAGATTTCATGATCTTTTGTGTTACACTGTGTGAATAATCTCATGAAATTGCTGCTATGCCAATCAGATACAATTTTCAGAATATGATATTTTCTAGTCTTTCCCTCTCATTCACCTGTTTATTTTTATATGTCTACAAATTTATAAGATCTTTTGAAGATTGACACACTAACCATTTGATTCTGCCGTGAAACTTTTACAAATAATCTAAGATCTTACTTCTACTTTTAATAATCTGTGCTGGATCAACATGGACGATCATAATATCTCTGTGAAATGCAGTATGCTGGTACAGAATTCAGGCTTTTTAGCCTGGTCAATATAATGAAATCTCTGTGGTATTCTGATGGGAAATTCATTGCATAACTCTATGCAATGTCTGAAAGTGAACTTGACTAAGGGTGAACTCTCCAAACTGAGTTGATTGTCTTATTGTGGTTCAGGCATGGATTTGAGCCACTTATAAATATAGAATCAGCCTCAAATTTCAAGAAGTCAATGGGCAAGATAACAAGCACCAGTCACCTTGGCATCTTAGAAATTTTAAGTAAAACAAGGGCCAGAATTTATTTCCTGGTATGTAAACACAGAAGAAGCCTCTTTAAAAAAGTCCTTGAACACAAAAAGCGTTTTCTCATTGTGAATCAAAGCTAATTAGTTTTATAACTTCCAGTTTGATTAAGAACAATGTCATTTGTTCCCAGGAGATTCTGTAATTTTTTTTTTTTTTCTCTCTTAGTCTAACAATGTTAATGTTGTACTTACTGTTTCTTAATTTTTCTCTCATCTTTACGACACTGACTAATCATCCAAATTCTATCTGCTATTGTGCCAGAGCCTCCTGGGTAATAACAGTGCCAGTGCTTGATAAGTGGCTGCCAGATAAAGCTCATGTTGGTTCAGGAGAAGCTGTGCCAACTATAATACAAAAAGTAATGAATAAAGAGAGCAAAAGAATATAAAAATTACTTTAACTTTTGGTTATTGAAACTGTGTATGTTCAAGTAAATCAAATGTTTCAAGAGGCAATGCATACTAATTTTATTTGCAATTAAATGAGACAGCAACTAAAAGAATGCTATTTTTCTATATATCAAGCACTCTCTTCGACCTTTAGTGATTAAGTCTTTTCTACATATAGCAACTTTTCTGTTTATAAGAGGTGACTTGGTAATAAAAACTCATTTCTGACTGAAAGAAAATATATATAATTTAAAAAGAAGACAAAGGCAATAAATGAAGTGGAGATGGATTGCAGTATATACATGCTCTTTTTTCAGAGTGTCATGGTTAATCAGAAAGAAATGTGGTTCAGGGAGAAGATTTGAATAGTTTTTTTTTTCTTAATTTTCTTTGGAGGGAGGGGGATTGTGAAGGGGGGCAGAGAATTGCATTCTGTGTGTGGGCAGAAGATGACTTCATTCACAGGAGCTTATGAATCCATCCCTTTTTTTGACAGCTTTGCACAGAATTAACGAAGCTTAACAATATTTCCTAATTCGGGGTATTTGCCTTTGTTAGAGAAGATGCATGCACTGGAGGCACATTGATTATCCTGTACATGAAAGCCTCTTAGTTTAGGACATCTGGACATGTAGATCAGGACATGTCTCCTGTTTTGACAGACTTGAGAATAGGTAGCAAAAAGAAGGAATGGAGAATGATAGCTTTGAAAGAAAAAGTTACTTTTGCAATGTTTACTTTAGACTTTTACATTACTCTTCAAACATGGGAGTTAAAACTTCTCAGGGTTAATCAATGTCCTTTTAATTGCTGCTCTGCACTCCTATCAGTAAAGAAAGGGGAGAGGAAGTTTCTGCCATAAACAGTGTTGCAGTTCAAGACTAGCAAAGTTTGCTATGGGAAGGCTTCTCTGGATTCCATCTATGTTCTTAGCCAGAGAAATTAGCTACATCTGTTTGGAAAATGTGTTATAATATTTTATCAGTTGAATTTTTAAATCGTTTGACTTTTTTGAATCAGGTGAAGCTTCTGCACTGGTGTGAATCAGATCCAGATCTATCTTTTTAAGAGAGTGGAAAAGTTCCAGAGACAGCATCTGCTTAACTTTTCACATGTTTTTGTGGAAAAGGATGATTGCTTTTTTTCATCACCCGATGTGCTATTATAAATTTAAATATTATAAATATGTATTATAAATTTAGGTCTCCTAATCCTACTTTTCTACAGATCAGCCACACTGACATGTCTATTACTAGGTAGTTGGGGCAAATGTTATGTTGGACAGACCAATAAAGTGCAGTGAAGCAGGTGACAACAGTCACAAATGTCCATCATTAGCTGTTTTATTACCGTATTGAAGCATTCAGCTTGTTTGCCTGCAAGGATAAAATCTCATCTAGGCTTAACAGAGGTTTTATTTAAATGCCTCTGGGGTCAAGTGTGTGTCATGATAAAGTTCAGCAGCTCCATGAAGTCATCTAGTTTCCATCAATCAGTTTGACAGCACTCAGCTCCCTCCACTACTACTTTTCTCTTACAGTCTCTGCACAAATATTATTAAATGTTCTGCTTACTTTCCTCTCTTCCGTTAATAACCTTTCTTATCTCTTCAAAATGATAGTGTGTTTAACTTTGTGTCTGTCTTCCTCTGCACTGAGTTCCCTAAGAACAAACCCTGTTAAAAGTGCAAGGTGTAGGGTGCTACCACATTTGTGTGTAACCTCTTTTGCTTGCAGATTTTGTTATTAAAATTATGGAAACTTTCATAGGTCATGTACCTGTAATAGCACTGAACCCTACTGTCCTTGTGTTGCACATCCTTTGTACCATCTAGGCCAACACAAAGATGGCAAAAGGGGCCCTCAGGGGACACCTTCACTTAGTGAGGGCCCCCTTTGTGTGCATGTTCATCCCAATTCGTTTATGATTGTGCACAAATGTCTTTAAAGCCCTTAGAACTAAGGCATAAATTGAAGTGAACATAAGACTATCTTCTATCCATCTCATTAAAGACAGTTTTCACAGTGGAAAGAGGTTACCAGCTGAAGCCTCTAAAATCGATATAGAATCTATTTATAAATATATTTTCAAATTGTTTTGAAATGCACAAGAAGAGTGTCATGACCTCATTTGTAGGTAATATAACATTTTTTCAGGTAGTCCATCTGAAGCAGATAATGGAGAGGCGTAAGTTTCTTAAATCACTGTCTGATAAAATGGCAGGTCAAGTGCAATGATGAAAAATACAGAGATGATGGAACACATCCTGTGGTGGTTTATCTATCTCTCTATGCATATACACACACATTATATCCAAAGCTTGGGATCCCAATTTTACACATTTTGTAATCAGCATTCTGTTCTAGTATTGTGGCTATTAGGAAAAGTATCAAATGTTTATAATTTTTAAGTCAATAACAGCTTTCCAAATAAGCAAATCCTTTCAGAGACTGATTATAACTTTTAATTATTAAAATTAAAAAAAATTTTGATTTGCTTGTTGTGGCAAGACCAATACTATTTATTTTGACAAAAAGGGACAGGCTTTGTTTTTCTTGGCCTTACAGACAGAGTAAAACTGATGCTATCTAATTTACTGCTGACCAGTACTGACATAATGTTATAAATCTCTTTATATTCATTCTTGCTGTAAACATTCAGGACTCTGAATGTTACAGTTCTTCTCTTGCTCTATGCTATTAGAACAGATGGAAATATTTTATTTAGATGAAAATTAACAAAGATCCTGTGGTCTTCTCCTCTCTGCTGTGTTCTCTTGAAGGCAAAGCTACTTAAATCACTGGGTTTGCATACTGTTTCAACTCAGGCCAACTGAAATTAAGTTGTTTATTTGCATTTAGCAGAACCTGAATAAACTAGTACTGAAGTTCAGTTTCAACTGATTGCCTACTGCTCTGCTGTCGACTTTGGATCACACTCTCTCAAGGAAACTACTGAATATGCTGAAACTGCTTCTCAAAATAGGTAAGGTCTATGTTATGTAAGGCATCATGTCATAATGTGTTTTTAAAGTAATTTAAATGGTTACACCCGTTGCTCTCAACAAGATCAAGCTGTTGCAGCCACACAGGTGCAATCTGCTCTCCACAATGTCTAGAGGTACCAGATGGAAAGCTGAATAACAGGAACTTGGTGGTGCAGCTCTGACATAATTCCCAGTGGAATATATTCCTGCTGCTCTTAATATAGAGTTTTTTACCTTTGTTTTGCAATACAGGGTAAATTTTACTCTGCTGACAACCAAATGTATTTGAAGGATTTATATTTAGGATGAAATCTCTCCTGCTTCTGTCAGAGCACATAAGACAGGATCTTCAGAGTGTGATAAACTGGAACTTGGCAATTTGCTATTGGATGTCATTAAGTTATATTTTGCCAATTAATCCTCCTATCTGTCAGTATAGAATACTTTCTCATTTTCTATCTAATTGTGTGTTAATAATGCAAGAAGATTTTTATAATATCATTTATGTCACTTCAATAATTTGTATTCAACAGTACCATTTTTCCTTTACCATCCTTCCGATAGTACCACCTTTCCTTTCCTTAATATTCTACCAAAGCTTGGCATTTGTTGGCTCCAGTCTCCCATTTGTTCTCAGTCTGTTGCACTTTCTTTGTTCTATGGGAACCTTCTTCATTAATCTAAATGTCCTGTGTGCTGTGGTTCTTCTGTTCCTTTAAAACTTCAGTGACACTCAAGGAGGAACCAGTAGAGGAAAACAGAGAAAAGTTCTAGAGAAATGGGGAGAAGGGCAAGTAGATGGCAGCTTTTCAAAATATTTTCTTTATTCATAAAAGTGTCTTGTTTGCAAGAATGAAAATAATCTCTTGCTGTGATTCTATGTTTTAATTTTTACTGGTGTCTGTCCATAATACTTACTGATGGAGCACCTCTTAAAAGATAGGAAATAGGCATTGGAAAATGAACTGGGTAAGCCAGAGCACCACTGTTATAGATTTGTGGTACCTATGGTGCCTTGTCAGAGGGAGTGAAAAACTGTAAGGTCATTTTTATTCAATCCCAGGAATTCAGAAAATTATTAATATTAAAATAAATTCAAATACAGGACTGAATGGAATTTTAATTTAAGATTGTCACAGATACAGACTCTCAAATGAATGGTTTCCATCCAATTAGGAGCTAGGAAGCAAAAAATCTCACTGCAGATCTCTGTGGTGAATCAGTGTTAGACCATGGCCAGAAATACCTCTGATAATCTTGAATGCAATGATTAACATATAACTCAAGAGGTGACATTTTATGTCAAAAGATAAGAGCCATTTTAGTATATCAGTGCCTTTTTGGCTCAAATGGTGGTGATTGATTCCATTCTCCTGGAATGCTTCCAGCTATCACAAGTGAATGCCTGGTTCTTTCAGGAGAAATGCTGAAATAAATCTAAATAAAGTATCCAGCTGAAAAAAGGGAAAAAGGGAACCTCTATTTCACGTGGGACATATTGTCTTTAAAGAAAAAGAGATCGTCTTGACCACTGATTTCTTGTTTCACGAGCTACATAGTCTGAAATTATAATGGATTTCATTGACATTGCGGTGCACTATTTTACAAACCTGAATTCTAACCATCTGGGGAATAGAAGTATGTAAAAGAACCGGGCCATGTGTATGCAATGTAGAATGAAGAAAACCAGAAATTAGAAAGTAAAAAAAAGGTTGCCATAGCTGCAGAGAAAGTAAGTTGTCATTGCGTCCCTGCTGAATTCACATGAGAAAATTGCCTTTGTAAGGAGATGTCCTGCCCAGAGGAAATGTAGATGATGTTATAATTAAAGAAACACACAAAAAAAGTGCACAATACCAGTTTATAATCTTGTAATCAGGATACTATGATTACTACTGCCCTAGAAGCTGCAGCATAACATCTAAGAGAAAGAATGAAGGATGTTGGTGAGATCCATAATGAGCATTGCATAAGACTGGCCATGCAAATGAATTTTCGGATATTTTAAATGTCCTAAAGGGGATGAATGAATGTAAGTATGCTGTTCTGTTGCCAGAACCCACAGCCAGCAGGAATTTCTATGGCATTAGTCAAAGATCTACACTAAGTGAACTGAGAAAGAGGTCTAAGAGATATCATTTAAGTTTGATAATTAAATGCAGTAATTCCTTGGGTTTGACCAGAGGCACCACGCAGCTAAACTAGGCAGAACTCAAACTTCTAAGACAGAAAAGATTATGAGCTTGCTGGAGAAGGAAGATTAGTTTGATAATGAGCTGAGCTCCCTGTATGCTTTTCCATCTCTGACCAATTATATGTGCATTGTATAAACCCACGTCTTCTACATTTCAGTATTTGTGCTAGGAGATTGTTCTGTCTATTCTGTGTAGACTGAAGGATGTAAGAAAAATTATTTACTGCAATGTACTGAAAAACCATGATGTTGTCCACAAATATTTGTCTATCCATGTCTTTCTTGTACAACATAAGCTAAAAAATACATCCACTAAAAGATGATGAGAAAAAATAGGTGTATGAAGTATAAGAATTATTCATATATTTATCTGTATATTGTAAGAAATGGCATTATATGCACAAATAAAAACATAAACACACATAATAGACACAAACACACACACATATAACAAATATAACATGTAATATCTCCAGTCCATCTAGTTCTCTGTGTCTTAAATGAACATTTGCATCAAGAGTTGAAAATGCGGGCATATGTTCCTCCTCAAGAGAACAGTTGATGTAGCTTACAGAGAGGCTCAACAGAAAGGGACTCAGAGCCGTAGAAATGTGTGGAAATCCATGAGGCCTGTTCTTGCAGTATGACAAAATGCCCCAGTTACAGGGGTTTCTTTCAAATTCCTGTTCTGCAAAGAAAAATAAAATAATCTCCAGCCATATAAGCAGATAGATCGTGGGCTGAAAAGAAGTGAAATAAGATTTATGACATTCTTTATGACACGCTTTACCAATGTAGTCATCCAATTCCCGCCCTGTTCCTCAGACCATTTGGTTGTGTCTCCGAAACATCAGGTCATAAAAGATTTGCTCAGTGGTGCAAAAAGTCTCTGGTCACTTCCATGTGGGATACTTTTATTTTGTCTTCCTTCCTTCTTCTACACGCTCCAGACCAGCAACAAACTGGCTCTGCCGTAGGGAAAGGAACCCACCTCAATCACAGGGAACATCAGGAAGGAAGAGAAATATATCCAAAGCACAATCCTATGAAGACTTTTGGGGAACATGCAGGCCAACACGCCTGCTGAAATACAGAGAGGGAGAAAATGTTTTGAAAAATGTACCAAGAAAGAGTAAATGTTTCCACATTCCCTAAAGTCTCTGTGTGGGGTCATGCCTTAATAAGCAGATATAGTGGAGACAGGGGAAAAAAACCAGTGACATATCAGTAAATAGCGTTGAGGATTTCCCTAGGGCTGTTTTAGCATTGAGTGTATATAAGCTTGGCCCCATTTCCTGCAAAGAGGTTTGGCTGGTAGAGTAAGATTCAAACTCCAACACATGCATGAGTGTGTGCTCTGCTGGGTTTTGTACGGACTGTAGAGATCACAGAGGGCCTTGATATACGCAGGGTATTGAGAGAGTGGGGAGACACCAGCAGTGTGATTTCAAGAGGCAAGACATGAGGTCTGACTGAATCAGCTGTGGAGTATTTGCTGGATTTAGAATGATGGAAGATTCAGCAAGCACTGATACTCTTGATTCCCTCCCATGATCGCATCATGCCCTGCCTCAAAATCTCCAACTCACAGGCCTCATGGCATGTCCTAAGATTACCCAGAGAGGGGACAGTGCACTGTTTTAGGTCTTGTTAAAAGTATGTAACTTTCCAGCTTACGTAAGGATATGTGTTCATGGAGACGTAAGGCAGATCCCACATCTCTTGAAGCCACTAGAGAGTTGGGTCTCAGGCAGGCTTGTAGGTTTAGTCAAGTGGCCATGACCACTACAGCTGAGTGACAGCTATTGTTTAAAATAACAACAGTCCAGATAGTTATGGTTCTTATATCAGCTGATATAAAAAAAATCCTGATTATCCTGCTTCAAATTATATCCACTGTATAATACAATATAATATAATATAATATAATATAATATAATTAATATAATATAATATTGAGGATACCTGTCAATATAGGCAGAAGGAGAAAAAATATTAGACTTCATATTTTAAAACATGTAATTGTAGAGTTAAGGTTAATGTAAATCAAAGTATGAATTAGGTGTCGGAGCCCATTTTGCCTATGTCCCCATGAAGGGCATGTTTTCAGAAGCTTCCCTGCCTTGGTTTTGATGTGACTCGGATGTGGGTTTGAGGTCACTAAGATGATGTATGCTTTTTGGCAGGGAAATGTCAGGGAGGCATGGTCAGTGCAGAAGTAGGCAACACACCTGACAGCTGGCTGCCTTGTACGGCTTCCACATCAAGGCATCCCGACTTCCTGCTTACTATCCCAGGCAGCTGATCTTCTTACGGTATGAAATCTTCATGCTCACAAGAGATGAGTGTTGCAGAACACTTAGCACAAACTAGTATTTCATAAGGGCGTGGTAAACTGACAGATATGAGAGGAAGAAGCCTGTGATGCTAATCACAAATATGATTAGCTGCCTAAAATATTTCCCCCAAGAATACTTCAAAATATTTGTTTGCAGCGTTACATGGCTGGATGTATTTTTCTTCAGCACATGACTGATCAGTAGCACTCAGAATATGGAAACATCCCATTCCCCATCAGTCTAGTCTTTTCTGCCTTTGTGCTTCTGTGTGATGCTTGGTTCATCCTGCAGCTATACGTGAGCCATTTATTACCTGCAGTGTCTTCCATTTCAGAATCTGGATATTCACTATCCATTTCCTTTTTATTCTGCTCCTTTTCTGAATTAAGTTGAAGCTTAGCCTCATTCTTCCTACTGGATTAAGACTTTTACAGTAACAACCTCCCAGCTGAGTGGCAGTGCCACTGGAGAGAGCTAGCTGCCTTTTATATCCATTGTTTCCCATTCTTCACTCAAACACTGTAATGGCAAAAGATTTACCTCATGTCATACTTTTTCTGACTATTTTTTCCACAGCATTTGCACTTACACACACTGCCACAAATTTTTACTTAGTGACTGCAGGCTCAGGAGCTACTGGCTCAGTTTTTTTTGAATGACATTTCAGTTGCTGAGTTGCAAATTATGGGTGCTGATGAGTTATTTCATGAATGTCAAAAAGGTCATGACTGAAACACTTTCTAAAATCATTATTTAAAGGAGCCTTTAATCAGATGGGCTTTTTCTAGAAAGCAGTAGGTATCCTGAATTCCCAATAATTACTGTCTATTAAATCTCAGCAGTACATTTCCAGCTGAATTCTGTCAAATGCGACACTCATCTGGGAAAGTGCTTCGTGTCACCTAATAAGGAGAGTATGTCTTCCTGAAAAGTACAGTTTCTTCAGCGCTATGTATAGCTTTGTGCCCTCTGATGCCCATGTTACTGTTCACGATGTATTTTTTCAAGTAGGAAATGAAGTTTATCAGTGTATTTAGTCTAAACTTCAGAAAATATCCTCCCAAATATTCTATGTTATTCTGTGTTTATTTCCCACTTTCCTCCAAATAGCATTTTGTCAATACATGAGGTGTTTGCAACCCTGACTTTCACAATCATTTTAAGATCTCAATACTACAAAATCCTTTATTTTTTTGTCATTCCTGCTACATTTTTGTTAACTTGCTACATAAAATTAAAAATGTTTAAGTAACTGCAGCAGCTAGAGCAGAGCAGTTATTAAGTTTTCTCTCAGGTCAATAAACCTAACCAAAATCCATCTACCAATAGGTATGTGAATGAAGTGTGTTAGGTTTTAGAAAAGCCCAGCCAGTACTGGGGGAGTATTCAGCTTCCTCATGAGAAATACTAGGTGAAGACATGTTTTTATTAAAAGTCTGTGAAGAAGAGCCTGTTTCCAGCAGTAGTGTAGACTTCTGAGTGTTTAAATTCTCAGCTGCTGATGCTGAAAATTCAGGGGAAGATAAACATTGCAGGGGAAAAGTCTCCTTCCTAATTGAGGATATTCTGTGGCTTGAAACATCATAATGCTTGGAATGTTTTGCTAAGCTGTCCTTAATTAGCCAGAATCAAACCCAAAATGCCAGCTGTGCAAACTTATTAACACATCCTTTAGTTTATGGTGACTCATTACACAGGGGCAACATATGAACAATTACCCTTGCCATTCTGTTCAGTTTAATTATGTGAGATTTGATGAGACTGGTCATTGTTGCAAATGAGGACACAAGGACAGCAGGAATCTAAAACAATGAGAGAAATGCGTGCATATTCATATAACTTCTACGTATGATTTTGCTGAGTGATAAGAACATTTCCATAGTGTTTTGCATATGTGTTGCCTACTCTACCTTAGTGGCAGTGTAATTTATGCTTCCAGACTATGGGAGCCATTGGTTTGCAATGTACAGCATGCACCTTTGTGTTAAACTTGCATTAAAAAAATATCTTAAATTGTGATTGCCAAGGTAACCATAAGAGATACAACCATTTCTTTTCAAGAGATGACTAAGAGTAGGCAAGCTATGCCTACAGTGTCAGTCAGACTAATTACAAGAATTCACTGCAGGGTTTACCATGACAGGGTAGAACAATTAAGCCCCTGATCATGCTTTCAGAAACAGATAATTCAGATAATTCCTGATACTTCAGTTGGAAATAAAAATTTCTCTGTTCTACCTGATCAGTTCAGCAGTGATATACAAAGATCCTGAAAATGAAATGTCAGGAGGGCTTAGCCCTTCCTGAAGAAAACTCAGCATGACTGTTTACTTCTGAATCTTTAGCCGACATTTTCACCAGATCACCCATGGATACTTGTTGTCCAGGTTACTTTCAATTCCAGGCCAGTTAAATGAGAATTCAATGGGCTCTTCTAATGTCATGTTCCTAAGGGTCAGGAGGAATCAGGCTTCATTCTTTACTTCCTAGCACTCTTTAAAATAATTCACATCTGTCTGAAAGCTTTGATGAGAACTCTCCAAGATATCACTATTTTGTCAGCTATATTTAATAGTACATTTTTACATGTACTATGCTATATATTGACAGTAGGATGGTGAAGAATGAAGTCCTTTGGTTCTAATGTACAGGTAATTTAATGGTAAGGAGTAGGTAATTTTTACTGCAGACTATTTATTTATACATAAGTAAGCATTCAGATGAAATTTCTATCAGCTTGAAATAATAAATTAATGGAAATGGAATTGAATTTTTATGGTATTTTTCTGAGCATTGGGAGACTTAAGTTCATTGACTCATTCATCCCAAGAATGAATAAATCCATTTGGAATACCTTTGGGTACCCTATACCTTTGGAACCATTCAAAATTTCTTTTGAATTACTTTGAGGAGTCTCTATTAGTAGAAGGCCTGTACATGGATGACTAATCAGACAATACATCAGAAAGAAGTGAGTTTTTCAGCATGACTTCTCCTCCATACCTCAAATTGAGTGCAAAATGGGGTGAAGATCAAATATAATCTTCCAGTAGAAGAGATAAAACAAAAAATCTGAGCAATGCTTTGTAATGAAAATCTTTACACGTGCTTTAGATCACATCATTATTTCTGCTCACTGCATTCCTTTCCCTCTATGCGTCACCCTATTGTTGCACTTTGCAAAAGCTTGCTCTCAGTTAGGGTATACAAGGCTATGTAAGTCCTTTATCCATACTAAGTCAATGTGTTCCCTTAATTACCTCTGATCCTACATCACTGCAGCTAAAGCAGAACTGTTACATGCAGGACAGTTCTAAGTCTTCAAGCCCAAGAAAATCTTTATATTGGGTACTATAACTTACTACTATACAAACTTTACACCATACTGTTGGAATAATCCAATTAAAGCCTTCTGTCTGTCACCTCCTTAAATTGCAGTATAAGCAGAAGTATGTGTCCATTTTAGCTCAAAATTCAGAAAATGGTTGCTGTGAGGCAAGACATTTAGTAGGAAAGCTTACATAAATCTGACAGCCTTCTAGGCTTTAGGGCTGTCTGTCCTTTCATTTAGGGTCACCTAAATCTCATTAAATTGCTAATCAGACAGTCTAAGTAGTTGTGATAAAATCCCTGTGCTGATGGAAAAGAAACTACAGTCACAGAGATATCTGAAACAAAGTCAATGCTATTTAGTGGGTAAGATGGTTTCCACTGGAATAAAATGAAAAGCTAAAGCATTCCATTAAACATGGCACCATAATGCACAGAGAGAAAAAGAAAATTTCACAGACAGTATAATTTTGCCATCTTCTAACTTCTGTGATTCTGTTAGCAATTAATCTCTAAGCAAATGTTTGTCTGTTTATTCCCTAGACCTGCAAGCAGTCATCTGTTTCCTGTGCAGAGCAAAGACAATATGCAAGTACTTCCTAAAGTATACAAGGACATGGATGGCTTATATTGGTATAACAGAAACAAACAAACAAAAATTAAAAAACTCAGCAGAAGCACTAAGGGATCAAATAATTTTTATTTGCATGGAATTTACTTGTAAAAATAAGTTAGAGTGCCAAGTGCTTACTTGTCGGGCACTGAAGAGATTTGCAATAGCCATAAAAACAAGTGTGGGCCAACCAGTTAGACATGGCAGATTTCTACAAGATTTGGAAGTGCCAACTACTAACATACTAAATAGTGTATTCATCAGATGTGTATGACTACTTGCGAAAGTTTCAGTTCAGATACAAATGTGTTGCTACACATTTCTCACATTATTTTTCTTTTTGTTATTTAACTTTTCTGCCTTGAATACGTAAGAATAAAACCTTGAGTCTTTCTCTGCCCCTACAGACCTTTGTTTTGGCATTTGGTTTAGCTCTCTCTCTTACTTATTTTTAAATTTTATTTCTTGCTTCTTATACAACATTCAGCTTCTTTGCCACTTGGGTGTCACATGCTAATGGAGATGGTTGTGGAATTGTGATAATAAGTATGATTATTCTGTGAGCAGTGGAACTGATGAAGCCTGGCTTCCTGTGGTTGGAATTATTGCTGTTTATGGAGCTGCTAATGCCACATGAAGTTTTCATGCTGCTGGAATGCTCAAACTAGCTCTCTCTTATATGGCTCTTCAATGTCTATAATAAAATTCATACCATGCTCTTTTTCTTGTCAGGGCACTAATAGGGTCATTCATCCAGACTATTTTCATGACACTTGTAGGTTGTTTATGCCTTTGAAGCCACTGTCCATCTGTCAGATCAGCTGGAATTGTCCAAAATGTGTTAAATGGAAAATGTGGATAGACAGAGAAGTATGTTTGCATATGAAAACCCATGAAAAGTACTATTTCATGAATCTCATCACTTTTGATAGCTGGGAAAAATGCAATCTGAGTTAAGATAGGGAGTACATTTTTCAGAGGTATCAGCTTTAAAGAAACATGGTGAAAAATGAAAATGGGTTGATCAGCTGCCTAAACATAAGAATCAGACACTACTTTAGAAACTCAAGCATACCTATCCAGCCTCCAGCAGCCTTTCCCTAAGTATCTTATGTAGCATCTGTTTACAACTGCCCTCACGGCTGTCCTTGATAGCCAGGTCATCTGAAATAAAAATAAATGCCTGTGTTTGGGCAATTGAATCACTCCTGTAGAATGCTGGTTCTTCAAGACAGTGAATGTCTTCATGGAGATAACTGTGCCTCTCTAACTGTGACTGTTATGGAAATGACAGTGGAAGTAGTCAACGTAAACAACTTTGTCCTGCATCATCCCAACAGAGACATTGCATTTGAGGCTTCTGGAAACAAGGATTTACAGATTTGATAAAGCCAGGCAGTATAAATAGCTGATTCTGTTAATAGCAATTTTCTGTCCCCTTGTGCAGTTCTTAATTTCTTCCTTTTCCATGAAGGCTTTCCTTTAAAACTTAGAGGACTTTAGTACGCGAAAAATTGTAAATCCTATTCCTTAGGCTGAAAGCAGGTAGTGTGATCCGTATAGGATATTTCCTTATTTATTATCTCTTCAGGTTTCAAGCAACAAGACGGGAGAGAGGGACATTAATCAAGTTGTCATCCTCCACTTTTCCCTCAGGTGTGTAAATCACACCATCGTTGACATAATGCATGTCTTTTTGTAGGCTAAGAACTTTCTTAGTAGCTCTCCAAGGATGAGGGGCCTGGAGAGTCTCTTTGCTAAATCTGCTTCTATTTAAATTTCACATAAAATAAAAATTAAAAAAAAATTGAAAATTGTGGGCATTCAGATGAAAATGGAGACATTTTTTTCAGAAATGAAACCCAAACAAAACAAAGCAATAAAACAAGCTGTCCTTTCTGTTGAAATGGTTCTCACATGGGGAAGAAGATTTCTGAAGATCACTGAGTAAGAGAAAGGAACAATAACAAAATTAGTGTGACTTTCCAGGCTAAGAGGGTCACCTCGGTGGTCATTGCCATAGATGTGCTTTGGATAAAATTTCTTCTCCATAAAATTTGTCAAAGGCCTGGAACCCAGCACTTCTACGTGCTCTCTCAGCTAAGTGTTTTAGCTTGACACACTCAGTTCTTGATGGCAAATCTGTGTTGGAGCCATCTGACATTGGCTCCATTGGACATAGGGGAAGCTTCTAACAGCTTCTCAGAGAAGCCACCTCTAGAGTCCCCCTGCTACAAAAACCTTGCCAAGTAAACCAAGTACAGCTGTGGAGGGACACAGGCCTGCCCTCAGTGCACCAGTGAAGAGGCAGTTATTGTACAGATTTTTCTGAAGCAAACTCGGACTTAACCTTTACAACTGTTTTTGACCTTGTTGTTGTATCCGTGATAGCCAGTGATACTCTTCGGTGCTCCTGTATCCATTTATATTTGGCTGTCATTGCAGAGCTTTTTTCTTCATGAAAACCCCTGCAATTACATATTTGAAAGCTATAATCCTCACAACCATTTTCTCATATTCAGTTGCTTTCATTCAGTTTTTCAGGTTTGCTGATAAAGTCTGTTCTGCTGATATTTGACCATATTACATCATTATTCTTTGCTGATGCTTAAAGACCTTTTTCAGTTGCTTGTGATGTGCTCTCTCAACCAATGGGGCTTCCAGTGTTTTATTATAAGGGGCTGAAAGTTCATGAGTCTTGGTTTATCTGTTCTTATGTTTGAAAGATCATGGTGACCAGGGGAGACACCTGAGGACTGGAAAAAAAAGTAAACATCACTTTTGTCTTCACAAAGGACAAGATGGAGGATCTGGGAAGTTACAAGACAGTCAGTTTCATCTTGGCTCCCAGGAAGGTTATGAAGCAAATAAGCCTGGAAAATATTTGCAAATACGTGAAAATTAGGAAAATAAATGGTCATAGTCAGCGTAGATTGATGAAGAGGAAAGCAACTTAGGCAACCTGAAAACCTTCTATGATGAGATGACTGTCTTAATGGATGTGAGGAGGACAGGGGGTACTCCTTATATTGACTTTAACAAAGTTTTTTGTTTCCCATAACATCCTCATAGACAAACTAATGAAACATTGACTAAGTGGAGAATGAGGTGGACTAAAAAGTGCAGCTGCACTCAGATGGCTGTGATAAGTGACACAAAGTCCAGCTGGAGACAAGGAACTACTGGTGTGCTGCAAGGCTTGACTCTGGAACCAATACTGGTTAGTTATCTTTGTTAATGTCCTGGTGAGGGGACAGAGAGTATTCACAGCAAATTTGGAAGTGATACAAAATTGGAAGGCTGTAAGTTGGTGTATTCATCCGATACATATTAGAGATGCGGTAACAGGCAGTGTGTATTTTCTCTGTAGCAAACATGATTATTTGAACATTTGTCATAATGGCTACAGCCATAATGGCAACAGCCAAAGGAAGAAAACAATCAATATAAGTTCTAACTCTTTCTTATCATACGGTCACTAAATCAAGTAGTTGAAGAATTTTACTGTTGGTATTGTCATTTTGAGCTCTAGGGCTAACACTGAGGGGCCCTAAGGACAGCATTACATCCCATAATGGCTATATGTAATTGCTGCAGAGGCATTTTGGACTAAATGTCTGGAATGTTTAAGATTCACAAAGGATATTTTTGTAGGTCATTTGCATGTATTTGACTGCATCAGAAATTGTTCTTAAAACTGGAATGAGCAGGTTGTCTAAGATAATTTTCTCAATGCCTCTTGAAAGGGCTTCTGGGGAGAGAGCAGGGAAATTATATTTTGGAGCCAATCAGAAGTTCAGCAGTAGCTATACACATGCTGGCATCAACCCTTTACTCAAATAGTTGTGCTTGTACTTTCAATGAAAACAGAAAAGAAAAATAGAAATAAGGCTGTTATGAGAAACTCAGATTTGCATTTGCAGTCTACATAGTCGTGCTGTTTTCAAATAGTAATTTTAAGTAGTTGTTTTGCACAAGGACATATAGGTTGTGCTCCCAGTAAAAAAGTCACTTAAGCTCTATAAAGTATCCTTTAAAATGCTATGTATTAGCGGTAACACTGTAAAGAAAGAAAGAAGAATACAGTTAATCTTATGTCCCTTCAGATGCTGAGAATCCTTAGTTGTGCAGCTTTGAAGATGCATGATGCATGCTCTGTACACACTGTCCAGATCCTGCCCATGGGAAGAGTGACCCCCTTTCCTATTGGAATTTCTTTGAGAATAATTATGTTCATTATTTTTGCTGTCAAATAAAAAAGATGCTCATGTAATGTTTTGCTGCACTTCTGGATAAAGGCAGGAACAGGAAGGTGTTGCCATTGCTGGTACCCAGCAGGAGCAGCCTGTGGCAATAAGCCAGCTGATGTGATCCTGCAGCCAAGGGTTTTGTGCAGCCCAGCACAGGCTTGAAGGCCACACTGGATGTGCAGCACAGCACAGCGCAGAACTGGTGTACTTGGATAAACTATTTTGCTGATCACTAACTCCTCCATGTATGATAGTGTCCCAGTCAGGATCACCAGAGTGATAGCTTTTAAATACTCATCATAGTTTATTCAAAAATCATTTGGGAGACTTATTATATTGAGTTTACTCAGGCAATGTCTCTTCCATTTTGCTGACTCAGTTTTGCTGTGTTGCATTGTATGGTATATAAATTTCCCCGGCAATTCCTTTTTCCTTTAAGAAGATTAGCTATCCTATTTCCAGAGAAATAGGTAGAAAAAGTAAAATATCAAAGACTCCAAAATGTACTTGATTTCAGTATTAGGTTGACATAACACAGAAAGTTGCACTAATTGCAGGCTATATCAAACACTTATTTTTCAAGTTGTTGACATTCATTTAATTTTATCTGCTCTAAAGTAAGATGTTATTTTGGTATTCTAAATAGGCAAAGTCTTATCCTACTATTGAGCAATTATTAAAAAAAATGAAAGAAACCTGAATTATTAATAGGAAAAAAAAATCATGCTTTCTGTGAAATATTAAAGATTCTCAGTGATTTTGAAGCCTGATAATGCAGTGCTTCTGAGGTAAACTTTCCCAAATGCTTTGTACTTCCCATATGAAATATGCATGAAAGAATGAAAAAGCACCCTCAGCTAAGATATATTAGGTTGTCACTACTAATTGCAGTAGACACATTAGTTCTTTGTGGCACTGAGAAAATCACTCCGGCATAAATTCAGAGGCTTCTAATGGAAATCAGTTCAGGTAACTTCATTTTAGGCTTTTTTGAAGATTGTTCTTAAAAGCTGGAAAGAGTAACAAACAAAGAGATCTAAGCAGGCAATGGAAAGAACCCTGGGCAATCGGTGAAGATAACTTTTGTAAAACATCACTATTCTAAACACAGAACAATCAAGGAAAGCCTCTCCAAGGCCAAGCTAGAGACACCAAAAGTGAGGCAAATGAGAATTTTGATTGTCACAGCTGGACTTTTTGCCACCGTGAGACTATGCTGCAAAACCTGAACTCAGTTTAATGTTGGTTTAAAATAGAGACCTTTCAGAGGCTAGGGGAACATGCCAGTTGCTACAATAATGGAAGGGCTCAAGCTGTGTTAAACAGGGTGAAAGCACAAGATTTTATTTGCTATGAAGGTGATTGCAGAAGTGGTGAAAACAGATAAAAAGTAAAAGCTCCAAGGGGTAGAGCTGTTGGTGTGTTTTGAGCAGGAAGGGGTACTGGTGGTTTACAAATAAAAGTCTCTATGAAGATTTGAGAGTTTACTTCAGGTAAGCTTGTAGATTTGTGGAGTACTTGTCAGTTTTGAGACTGCAACTTGCTTCAAAAAATTACTCTCTTGTGCAGGAGATAGTGGTGGAAATATGTGTTTGACTTAGTCTGGCTTTTTTATGTTGCCGGAGACTCAGCAAAACAACTGGTTGGTGAAATATACTGAAGGCCCTAATTACACTATTGTGCTTTGGTATTATTTTCCTGCCTCTCCTGTCCTGATTTTTAAGAGCTGAGAGGTGCTTGACTGGGGAGATGTTGTCTTGACTGCAGTAATTAGTCTGTTTTGCAGCATCCAGACTGCTAGCCCCCAAAGAGGAAATGTATGAGAGGATGCTGGTGACTAAGTTCAATCAAACATCTCATGCCTTAGTTCTGAGAGCTTCACCAGAGGTACCATTTCACTTCATTATGCACATAAACAGACTCCTTGAGCGAATGGCCCTGCCCATCTTTTGACAGTAGCTTTGCTGGCAGGTGGATGGTTCTGTATCCTTGGGCCTTCAAACAGCAAAGGAAAGAGCATCAAGGAGTGGTGCAAGAGCTATTCGTTTGACTTCAATTAAGAAAATTGAGTGTCCACTCTCAGTGGGATTGATTATTTGACATTTTTTTTTAATCCAGGGACCAGATCTCCCTCAGACAGCTGGAGATCATGAAAGAGTATTATTTATATAGTCATAGTTCAAGATGACAGTTTACAAAGTTGTTGAATCAAACCAAAACTTCCACAAGGAGGTGCCTCAAAAACACATAATTGTAACATGGATTTTTCAGGCTTCTGCAGCTTTTATGCTTTAAACAAGCCCTTTCTTGTATGTACAGGAAGCCTGGAGATGTGCAGCACATCAACATTAAAAAAGCCAACAAAGCTGACTGCTTGTGGAGGTAAAATAAGCCTGGAGTTACAGTATTCTTTGGATCCCCAGTAAGATGAATCATCCATTCTTCGCTTTTAAAGGTGTACTTCATGGACAACAAAAAAACCCCCTTGAAACCAATCCTTTTTTCATCTGAAGCATATTTTTTTCATTGACACAGAACAACAAGAGAAAGTGCCATGGTTAAAAGATCACACCTTTTTCGTATCTAAGGAAGGATCAAACATAAGTTACTGATCCTTTGGTCTTTCTCCCAAGATAGAACTTTCTATTTTCAGTATAATGTGCAGAAAGCTGTTTCTTTCAGCTTAAAAAAGGGACATCTTTGGTATATGAATCAAATTAAATAACCACTGGCATCCCAATTTCTCCTAGCAGAGACTAATGACTGTGAGGCGAAACCTCATCAATAATCACCCAAAACAGTGTGAAAGAATGGCTTTCTGACTGGAGAAACCAAAGAGCAACTTCAGAGATCTCAGCCATCTCCAAGTCCAAGAATTTTTGATCTATGGCTATGTCTACATTGGCAAGTGTGTTGGCAAGTGTAAGGGAGAGTGTGCAGGAAATGCTGGTGAGGACTGAGTCACAACTCTGATTTTATGTTATTCTTTCTTCTGTATTTGGGCTTCCATCCCCTATTTTAATTCTAGTCATATTCCATGGACTAACTGTCCATTAGCAGTTGGAGAGCATTAGTTGTGCTCTTGGAACAAAGCTTACCATTTAGTCTCACTCGAAAGTAATGCAGTTCATGAACTCCATGACTCACTTCATGAAGTGAGTCAAAAAATGGTAATGCAAGTGGACCCATTGACTTCTGCAGAGAGGTGTCACTTCCTTCCCCTCCATAGAGTAGGTCCTGCACAGATCAACCCTTCCCTCAGCTGCAACAACCACAGTAATGAGCAATGGTGGTAGAAATTGAGTGTGATAGTTCAGTTGGGAAGAGCCAGTGTCATCTCTTCAAGGCTGGTTTGCAGGTCCTTGTTCCCAGTCTGCTGCCTTAGGCAGTTTCCTCCTTATCCAATTTTTCAAGCCAGGGCTGCCCATATAATTGACATATTTTTATGACTCAGAATAAATAACTGGCATTCTTAAATTAGTACTGCTGTGGTTGAACTAATAGGAAATGTAATAATACATATAATTTATAGTATTCTCTATCAATTTATGAGAGTTTTCCTATCTTCCCTGGCATTATAAAATCAACAACCTTGAAGTGATTGTTTTGTAAGGTCCAAAGGACAAAACTCATCCTTTCATGAGGGTTGATGAAGGCAGATGAGGCAATTCCCTGTTTTATTAGAAACTGCAGTCATCATTTTTGCCTTCAAACAGCTTCTTATGGTTTAAAATGTCCAAATTTATCAGTATTGATTCCCTAAACTCCAAATTTTCTAAACCTCACATATCAAATATTCAGTGTCTGGGATTTGTTTAGTATTCATTTGAATCAAATCCTTCACCAAAATATTTGGTCAACATTCCAGTTACCTTCTAAGTTTAAATTTATGTGTTCCTCCAAACATTTAAATTCTCTGTATATGTAAGGTTATCACACTGAAAGCTTGCTGACACTTTTTTTTTTTTTTAGTATGACTGAAGCATAAGTTAGTTCTTTTAAAAGTGGTGTTGAGTTTAAGGAACAATGTCTGGTCAACTGCATTTCAGAGGTTTCTGTAAATATCCTCTTTAGTAATATAAATAATTTGTTTGGAGTTAGGTCTGTATTTTGCAGTAGTAAAGAAGAGTGAGATATATATTGGATTTTTATGGGTTTTATAACCATTTAGTTTCTACAGGACATCTTAGAAGTTGATCTTATTTGTCAGCTAATGAATGGAGTCTCTTGAAGTCTCCTATTTGTGGTTTTATTGAACTAATAATTTTGAGATTTCAGGTCCGAAGAAGAGGTTTGTAAAGGACTGAAAAAGGAATTTTCTTCAGACCTTCTGAAGTAGTCACCACACTATAAAACATTCTCTAATTGTTTCTTTCTCACTGATCTAGGAAACAAAGCAAAGGAAAAATAGAAAGATGTTGCCATTTGTACTTTTCTATCCATAGATGGAATTTGAGAATACAGTGTTTTATTATTGTTTATTTTGGACCTGAATGAAGTTTCATCTGATACCCTTTGTTCATTGAAAGGTACAGAATATAGTCAAGCCAATAATTTATTTTATGCACCCTTACATATGGGTGTTCATATTTCACAGCCTCGGGTAGAACGACGGAGAGATGAAGGCTAGAAGGAAATCCTTCTTTTTTAATACAAATTCTTTATCCAAGCTTAGAGTCCCTTCACTGACTCACTATTAAAAAGATTTTTTACCCTCAAATATTTATAATTTGGCTATTTTTTCATTTAGCTTTTTAGGCAAGGATGGCAAAAGGCCAAAAAGGGACTATAATAGCCATAACTGTAAACAGGAGTACAAGCCTTGCCTCTCATTCCACTGTATTGGTTGCTCAAAAAATTCCAGAATGAAATAGCAAAATTACTATTGCAAATCATTCGCTTTGTTTGTGTTTGCCAGGCCTATTTTTCATGATTAATCAGCCCAAAACACTTATCAGCTAATTGTTTTAAAATGAGTCACTTTACCATTCCCTTTTCAGATACTGAACTGAAGAAATGATGAAGGGTAGTGATCAACACTAATACATTTCACAAATGAAATACAGCCTGATGAAATGATTTCTTTTGGTCAGCCGGTCTTAGCTTCTGCTGTGTGTGCTACAGTTCGTCCCGAACTCATCATAATCTCTTTTTGAGCAGGAACATGCTGGAAGGTAAGCAGACAAATGTAGAAATATAGAATCTGGATGAAGATTTCCTGTGTCACAGCAAAGGCTGTGGCTGAGTGAATGATTTCACTGCACTTCATCTTCAGGGGTGAGAGCTTATGGCTCTGGTGTGCAGAAACATAATTTACTTTGCTATGCAAGCAGCCCATTGTTTATATGTGAATGGGAGCTGGGGTTCTGGAAAATGACACAATCTTCTTCAGAGAACAGGATGTCTCCCAGTCTGTCTCTGCAGATGTGTTGGAGCAGATATCTGATCTTTAACTGTATTAAATCTAAACTTCATAAATTCATAAAAGCAGAGTATGAAGCTTCTCAAATCTACTTGTCCATATGACTCACAACAGTCCAAACATTTTCTTCATTAATGAAATAGTTTGAGTTTTGTGCAGTTGAGCAAAAAAAAGCATGAAGGACTGGAAGTAAATAAGACAGAGAAGAAGAAAGCAGTACTGGAGATGAAACAGAGGTAGGAAATCACAGTACAAAGAAAGAAGGAGAATGATAGAAAGCAAGAAAAAGAGACCAGTAATATAGTGAAATAATACCAAAAATATATTTTCATTGATGTAAAAATGATTTTACATATGCATTTATAAATGTAAAAATATTTTTTTCTCTCTACAACAACACACTGAATATTAAGTAAAAGACTGAAGGAAATAAGTTGCAATGTAAGACCCAATGTAAGGAAAATAACTTTGGAAATATTACAAATAAGACAATTTGTAAACAATATTACAAATAAAATATTTTAAAATGTCAAAGTGCATAGTGTAACAATTAAGAAACCTGAACCACCAGTTTCAAGCTTCGTTGGCTTTCAGAGATCTCAAAATAATTCTGAATTTTGTGATACAAGGTTTTTGGGGTGCTCATCTGTGTGGAAATAGTGGTAGAATTGGAGAAAGCAAAAAACTCTTGGACATTAAACACTTCTAAAGATGTAAATGTTTTCATACTTCAAAAAAATTCAGTAATTAGTTTCAGTCAAATAAAACTGAAAAGAAGTAAAAGTGGAAAAGCTTAAGTTCTCATTTGTGTTTGTATTTGAAATGATTTGATGGGTAACGTTGAAGGGCTCCTTTACAGAGCCAGGAAGGGCAGCAGATGCTGGGGGCTGCCTAATCCTTGGCAGAGCATGCAGCCTCCCTGCCGTCAGACAGCTTTAGTAAGATAATATTAGCCCCAGGTTCCCAGGAGAGCCTCGCAGGGACCACTACATCCACTGTGAGCCAGGGGCTTCATGGACATGTTTTAGTGCAAGTCACAATAGCACCAGAGAGCCTGGAAATCCAGGGACTGGGTAATGCAGAGGACAATCATTCAACCACAGAATGAAAACTGCATCTCAAAATTAATACTTAAAAATCAGACAGATAACGTGGGCTGAAATGAATCTCTCTTTCAGGCTCTCCGTTAGGTCTGTTAATCACTGCATTGGCAGGAGTTGTTCAGCAGCACTGCAGTTCCCACCTGGAGCTGCATCGCCAGCCCGGGGAGCTTCTCCGCTTGCACACTGGGCTCTCTCACTGCTGCAGATGCTTTAAAGCCTCATCCTTCCATTGCTGTTTGTTTCCTTCTGCCTCTTTAGTGTTGCACCTTGCTGTTTTGTCATCCATCCCCACATCTCCTTGCTTTCATTTATTGAGGAGGTTTTGACTTATAGCCAGTGTTCGAGGACTCTGCTTTTAACCCTCCTCCCTTTTGTGCATTTGGTCTTCTGGGAAAATAACAAGAAATAACAATTGTACTCATAATAATGAGCGCAGTGTGTCCTTCAGAGATCTCTGAATTGACACTTTTCTTTTATTCCTTCATTTGTTCTTCCCATGTAACTCGAACAGAATGTCTGATCATCTATTTAATTTCTAAGACTGCTAGTATATTTTATAAATCCCACATCATGAGAAGAATATGTTGTACATGCCTCATATCATTCCACACCCATTGGATCCCTGTTGGGTCTTCTGGGATTCATTGTGGGATAATAATATAAACTATAGTCTTCCAGTGTAAAGTGCTTTTTCTAAATAATCTCTTTTCTCCTCTTCCCTTCTCTGTATTTTCCTATAGTTTTAGAGCTGAATATTATAACAACCAGAAAAAAAGAAAAGATTTTTTTTTTGCCATCTCTAAATCTTACATGCAAGCACTACTTTTTTTTTAACTGAGGCATAAGCATCACCCCTAGTTGACAAAACAAATGAAAATTCTCAATTAAAAACTTTCCACAGTATTGATTTCCAGAAGCTGGAGAGTACACTTTGTAAAGGGCCATTTGTTGTGTTGAATATCTTTTGTGCATTTCCCAGGAGAATTGACAACCAGCATCTCTTACAGATATGAGGCTCTTAAAGGTAGCTTGAAACTGGTACTTAGCAGTCTTCTCCCACTCCATTAATAATCAATCTTTTTATGAGCTGCCATGTTAATTGGCTGAACCTTCAGCTGGAATAGCATTTGTAAAACATACTGTGGCTTTATACCAAATGAAAAGTTAGCTTTTTGGCTTATTTGTATTTCATCATCAAATTCAAAATTTCCCTAAATCACTGTTTATTTGACTCCACTTTAACCTCATGGTAAAAATGCCATTTACAGTGGCATTGTTCCATCCTTGTCTTTAGAGAGACATGGGTTTGAAGAATAGACCTCTCAGTGGATAAGGAACTGACTGGTCACACTCAAAGATCTGCAGTCAATGGCTTGATGTCCAAGTGAAGTCCAGTGAGGAGTGGTGTTCCTCGGACTGCCACTTTTCAACATCTTTATTGGTGACATGGGCAGTGCACCCTCAGCAAGTTTGCTGACAACACCAAGCTGTGTGGTGCAGTCGACCCACACCTTCCAATACCTAAAGGGTACAAGGAACCCAGAGAGATATTACAAAGCATGTAGTAGTAGGACAAGGAATGATGGTTTTAAACCGAAAGAGGGTAGGTTTAGGTCAGGTATTAGGAAGAAATTCTTTACTGTGAGGGTGGTAAGTAACAGGTTGTCTGGAGAAGCCAGAGATGCCCCATCCCTTGAAGTGTTCCTGACCAGGTTGGATGGGGCTTTGAGACACCTGGTCTAGTGGCAGATGTTCCTGCCCAGTGCACTGGGGGTTGAAACTAGATCATCCATAATGTCCCTTCCAACCCAAACCATTCTATGATTCTATGATTTCTGTGAGACAAAAACATGGGAAAACAGACCATAAAAGAGTGGTTCAGTGATTGGGACACATAACTGAACTAGGTTTGAATGGCACCAGCACTCTATTGCTGCCTGCAATTTAGACATTGCTAATTTTTACAAGAAGGCAAATGATGCTTGCCAGTATGTTGTTTTCTCTGCTCAGTGAATGCTTGCAGGTCAACATGGTCTGACAGATTTTTCTTCTCACATTGCAATTTTAGTTTCAAAGGAAGACTCCATTTCTGTGACCAATTTGCATTTCCTCAATCATCATGCTACAGAGTAACATCTCCTTTTTTTCTTCTCTTTTTTTAAAGCTCTCTGGCAAATTTCTGAGGTGCTCAATGTATCAAGTAAGTGCCGCATACTCAAAAGGAATAGATTTTATATATTACTTCTCTAACACTAAGACTGTGACCTGACAATCCAATGCCTCATTTTCCAACTTTCTATGATTGTTTGATTAATGTAGAGGCAAATTTTAAAAACTAAACTTTTAAGCTATGTTGTTCTCTCTAGAGAACATCAGTTTCTGAGTTCTTCAGGAGAAATGATGCAATGGACTCTTGTCAGCAGAAAAATAGTGTTAGCTTATTGTGGAAAAATGAGACTTTTGATACAGCCTGAAAAGAAATGAGCCACATTTGCCTTCTCATATTCAAAGTATGAAAAAACCATAAGAGAAAAATTCCCTGTTTGAAGTGATGTTCTTCACTCTTGTAATCAGAACTAAATCAAAAGATCCACCTGACTTCCTTGACCTCCATTAGTTGTTGACCTGAATCCGTGAAATCCCTATTCATGAAATTCGGGTTCTTCTCAGCCTAACTCTGTTACCTCATCCCATGATATGTCATGGTGTGGTAAAGAACTGACAGGAGGTGAAATAAAAGCTGAGTCCACTGACATTCTTGATGATCTTTCTAAATACGGAAAATAATTCGTCAGGCTTAATTTGAGTCTTTGATCTTTCTAGAACAACTGAATGAAGAACAATGGCATCTTGCTGAATTTCAGCTATAAAAGCATTTCCTGAAAAAAATCCACTTCTCTAAGTCTTTCATGGTCCTATGCAAGTTTCTGTTTTGATCTCATCTCTTTATCTAAAAGCTGATGGGAAAAAACTCCAAACAAACAAACCCCACAAACAACCCCACCACCAGCAACCCCCAATTACCTTCAAACCTCCAGATTCCTGCAGACAGATACTTTGTGCTCTAAAAGTATCCAGCCACCATATCTTCTCCCCAGAGAAGAGCTTGGTCAATGTATTTTGACTGCACCTTTCATTAACAGTTACCTCTTTGTCTCTTCCATTTCAAAACCTGCGCATAATTTTCAGATTCTCTTCCTGGTACACTACTTGTTTGACAAAAACTCAGAAAAGTCACAAAGTCTTTTTAGACTAAACTCTAGGGATCAACAGTACACTTTTCAGTTTTCTACCTTGGGCCTGGAAGCAGTCACTCACTTGTACATTCCACTTCAGCAGAAGTTTTTCCTCATTTTAACGTGTCTTAATAAGGAATGCATTTCAATGGCTTCCAAACAATGCTATTTTCTTCTGATTAAATGTGTATTTAAGCACAAATTTACAGCTGTTCCATATGTAATTAAAGTTTCTTCTGTTAGATGTTCCAATATTAAGGTTCAGGCCCATTAGCCAAAGTAGTAAAGTGAATTATAATACTTTAAAACAGTGGTGAACACTGAAATCTTATGGCTATCCATACTATCCAAACAAAACAGAGGCTCTTCTGTCCAGAAAATTCAGATAGCAGATTTACTGAGCAATCAGCCAGGCAATTATCTGTGCTAATTCTTGTGAAGCTACATCAAGGTCTGCAGGTCATCATCAACATGAATACTTTAGGCTAAAATAAATATTTACAGGCAGTTCCAGGTAGAAGGAGTCTAAAGGCATGAACTAGTAAGACAGGCCATGGAGTGCCTGGAAGCCCATTCATTCATACTGAGCTATAATTTCTGGCCAGACAGTAGCTTCTTAACAAATTGTTATATACCGCACCACCAGCAGTTGGTTTACCACCACTAACTTGCTTTACCACCACTAACTCCCAGAGCCCTAGTAAGATATGAGGGCATCTTTCAGAGTGTAATAGTAACTTGGGTCTAGATAAGCAAGACCTTCAACATCTGAATGCAGGGGCAGCAGAGCAAGACCCTTCACAGAGCTTTGTGGTGCTGGCTTTCTGGAGTCCCTGACAGTAATCTTTCATTAGTGTGGTGGAATGGCCCCATGACAAGGAGCCAGTCGGTGACTGACAGCTGTCACAGCTTATGTCCACTCCCCCATACCTGTGGATAAGCCCCTGCTGTCTCCTCACCCAGACTGTCAGCTGCCTCTTGCGAACATAGCTTCTGCTGCATTTCTTACGTCGTTTTCAAATCAGCTATATTTCATCCACAGCTAAAGGAAGGAGTATGCAGAGAGCAAAGTTAATTAGTTTATGGACTTAATCTACCTCTCTCCAGAGAGTCGGCACAGACAGTCAAATTTGTATCCTCATACACATCATGTGAGCTGGTTTATCAGATTACATGTTCTTTTATATTTAAATGCCATGAGGACAATATTTATGATCGATCTTTAGTAGTAGGAAGTCCTTCCAGTGCAGCCCCTCTGTATCTAGACCAGCCTACGTTTCAGTCTGAAAAAAGACAATATGTCTTAAGTAGCAGAGAAAGCCAGAATACACTGGAGAAGGTCTGAAATAATTAATATTACTATTTCTTCAATTTCATGCTCAATAAAGATACAGAGTCACAACTGTTATATGAAAAAAACAAAGAAAACCTGAACTAACTATAATGCTGTTGCTATGCATTAATCAAACATGCCCTAAATTGTTGCAATCCTGAAGATGTAAAGAAGGTAGAATTCCCTTAATGTATCCTGTTACTCCCTACTTCCACAAGTTTATTAGAGAATGAAAATTAATGCTCCATCATTGTCATATGACTCCTGGGGCTGCAGTTCCCAAAGTAGTGTGGATCTTTTATAAAACTGGGAAAACTGTCAGTATACTGGAGAAAAGAATCAGACTCTGATGTGAAGAAGGTGGGGGTTGTCATGTCTCCTATGGCTGGTTGCTCGAGGAAAAGAGAAGGAAATTTTGCTACAATAAAGAATCTCAGAGATTTTTCTTTATCAAACCCCAAATTTCTGCCAAAAGAGGCACCTGCTAACCCCTCCCAGAACCTCTGTGTGTCACTGAGCACAGTGAACGTGCCAGCCTGCCTGAATATAGTGGTCAGACATGTTTTTCCTTATTTACCTTCTGCATTTTCTTCTTGCAGCCTTTGTCATCCTCATGATAATAGTGTAAATCTGCACTGCTTTTCACAGAATTTTTTTCCCCTTCTGTTAAATCTGAAATGGAAGTGGGAGTTGTATGACCCCAACACAGTTATTAAACCAGGGCTAGAGAGAGGAGCGACATCAATCTTCAGAAGAAGTTTTGGGAAGATAGGGAATGGATGACTGCTGCGTAAGAATAATACCTGCTGATAGCAGATTTGGGGACTTTGTGCATAGCTGAAAGCAGTTTATAGTTGTTTTTTAAGCCAATATTTAGCAGGAAGCATACACATGGCAATCGTAATAGCCCACATAAAGCCCATCAACCCCCCTGGCTAACACTGGGCGCAAGAAGGAGAGATGATTGCTCTTCAGAAGTGCAGGTGCTTCTCTTGTGCAGCAAAGCACAGAGAGCAACTGCTGCTTTCATAATGGTAATAAATTCTTCCCAAGACTTATTATGCCAATAGGCAAGTCCAAATCCAAAAGTACATTCAGGCTGGAACAGAATACATATGACAAAAACGACAGCTATGTTTCTAACATTCAGTCATGTTTATAACGTTTTAAACATGCCCTGATTGTTTGGTATTTATAAAAAGATGGAATTAAAGTCTTCATTAAGCTGTGTTTACAAGCTTTTGCTGCTTGACTTAAATATAAGAAGTAAATTTGAACATTTCTAACCTTTCATTTTCCTGGTGTTAGATCACATGAACGACTTCTATGCTTGGTCACTGACTGGCATTTTATCATTTTTATGGTACTTGATTCTATCTTACAACATAGCATTATGTCAACTTTCTCTGAAAATTTATAAGGAAACAGATAAAAGTAATTTTTTTTATATTTAAATTATATTCTGCATGCATTTTTTAATTTTATAGTTCAGAGCAATAATTATTTAACTGGATCTTGGAAAATTTTATAGAGAGATTGATTACTATTTTTTAATAAAGATGTTGCAATGTTTGAAACTTGTCTCTACAGAGATGATAATAATACTATCTGTCCTCTGGTTTGTGAGAGACACTAAAAGATAATTTAATTGAAGTTGGACCACAGATTTATACAGCAGAAGTAATTTCAGAAGAAATTAGACCTAGAAGGATCTTCTTTTCAGGGGAAAACATTAATTTCATCAGAAAATCTCACTTTATGAAAACAGTACTTGTAAAGAGAAAAAAAAACCCTGCATACTTTTCACATCAATATTTTGACAGGGTTTCATCTTTCTAACCCATCTGTCTTGTATTTCAACTCAAACTATTTTATTTAAATGTAAACTAATTATGCTTTATTCATATTTAATTGTAGTGGAGATCTTTAAAAGTAAAAATCAAAATAATGGTTTAAAATTGCCTGGAAATTTTTCTTTTGACATAATTTCTCTTTCATTTAATTTGGTTTTGACCTAGAATGATTTTTATTATGAATAGATAAATTTGTATCTAATGAATTATCGTAAGCATTGGGAGAACACTCTCCAAAGAATAATGAATGTTCTGCTATATTAAAATGGATGATTACATAAGAAATCGGAGTGAAATACTAACTGCTTTCTTCTTTGTTAGTAAAAGTATACCTTTATGACATTCATTTCTTATTGTCAAATGAAGATGCCTGTGTGAAGTATAAAATAAAAATGTCTGTTTAAATGTAGTTTCTCTTTGCTGAGAATCCAAGGCAACTGCACATAAAACTGTTTACTGGGTCAAGATAAAATTGAAGAAAATCAGAGTAGGCCTTCAGTAATTTTTTATAATCTTCAGTAGACATCATAAAGGCAACTCAGTAATCTACTTACTCCTTAGCATCTCTGATTTAATTTCCCTTTGAAGCAAGGTTCTGGGCAGTGAAGACTAAAGAGCAGCTGCATGGTTCTGTGGAACTGAGGATACCTTTCCTGATAAATCTGTAAAACATTATGAAAAATAAAACACGCTTCTCTCTAATGTCTTTGTGAGGTAGATGTGAAAGGTCTGAATAGGGTATGAGATATTGCTGAAATGTATTTCTCAAAGGGCTTACAAAAGGGTTTATATCATGTTAGATTCTTTCTCATTTTCTGTCAGTGTAAGAGGCAGTAGAAGAGAAATATTTGCAGTATTTGCCTTTAGAGAAGGCCTCATGTAAGTGTCTAGAAGGATGTCTTAGACATCCACTCATTTCTATCTTGAACAAAGTTGAATATTCACCAGAACACTCTTTGACCAACAATAGTGTTACTTGATCCTGTTCTTATAGGATCCCGTTCAAAGGAAACCTTGAAGCAAATCACTTGAGAAAGGTTAAGAGAGGAAGCCCTTCAGTCTGCAGCTGAGCAAGCAAAGCAAGAGATCTTCCATGATACATTGGGTGTGTGTGTTTCCAAGTGTGTGTGCACACAGAGGACACAAACCTTTGAAACCTCCTCATATACTTTTCTCCAACTCAAGGCCATTAGAAAATCATACACCACACAAAATTTCTAAGAATAATAATTGTGTACCTCAGCTTTTCAGAAAATGAAGTTTTCTGAAATAGATTGCAGAATGGGACTTTGAAACTATCTCCTAATTTCTGACTATATGGTATGTTACTAAGGGAACTATGTTAAAAGCTTACTGGTGTACACTCCAGTTTGCTTCCAGATAATTCTCCCCTGTTTCTAATGCTCCATTTGTATCTATAGTATATCCAAAACCTGAATCTTATTCTCATATCTGAATATTCCTTCTGTGTTTCATGAGGAAGTAACTTCCAGCAATGGATTGCATGTTTACTCTCTGGCATAGATTTCCATGGGATTGCACCATGAAAACTTCTAAGCTCCTGGTCTTTACCTGCTCTGGACCACACACAATCTGCTGTTTGTTGTACAGAAGGAAAATGCAAAGCTTTTAGCATCTTAGCTACATCCTGCAGAAAAAAAGTAGAAAATAATACTATTAGTATAATGCATGTTCTTCCATCTCAACTGACCTCTACTGAATTAAAATTCTTGTTCTGACTGCTTTTATCCTAGTCATTTCTTTTTTCCAATTTACTGTGTCCTTGAGTTACTTTCCTGTCTATGACATATTGGGCTAAATGAATTGTTCTGTGCAAAAAAATTAGATTTTCATGCAGCAAGTGCTGCTGCCACTTACAGTGCATAATAAAGAATAAAGCAGGCAGAAAATTTATATTGAAGAGGAATCCAGTTTTATCACAGTAAATTAATTTTTTGTGTTTCACTGATTATTCAAAAATAAAAGAGATGGAATAATGTCTGAATTATACAATGCCATCACTTAAAATAATGAACACAACTGAAAAAACCCTTCTCTTTCCCATTCATATACAGTAAATGCAAAAAATGAGAGGCGCATCTTTTGTCTGAACTCTTAGAAATATCACCACATTCATAGGAATTGTTAAATTGAGCTTCATGATCACTTTGGATTCACTCTGGATGTATAAATGACCTGCCTCATAAATATAGAGTAATTCCCATCTTCATCACACACATCACTTCTCTTACTTCAAAAGCTGTCACTGCACAAGCACTCACTGTGATTTTTGCATTTTATCTGGCTTTATAATACAGACTCAAAGCCTTTCCTGAAGCAATTTCTAGCTGAATGCTAGATGAATAATTATTAAACCAAGAATATTGTCAGTATTGATATTGAGCCAAGGGGATCCTTACCTGATGAGGGAAAACAGCATATGAGAGACGTCACCTTTCTTGTAAAGATGTTTCGGCAGATAAATAGTATTTAAAGTTCTAAATATATTTTTGGCAGCTTCCCTCATCGGAGATTATTGAACAAATCAAGATGCTGTAGGAGAACATCATAATTTTTGTAGAGTCAGAATTTATGAAATGATGGGAAGGAACATCAAAAGGTCAAGTTTATTAATAAAAAGATGTTGGTAGAAGAACTTCAGAGAGATCTATGCCTTTCAATGCATATGTAACTGATTAAAAGAATGTAGATAGAGAAAGGACAAAACTTACTGTTAGTATTTAAGAATATTACAAATAAATCTCTTTGAAGTAGAGAAGACCATGCTGAGTAAGCCGACAATAAAATGATAGAAACCATCAAGTACACTAAAAAATACTGTAGATGAGAAAAATCAGTCCTAACTAAACATTAAACACTAATAACTAAACATAACTAAACAACTAAAATAACTGTTCTGCCAAGGAAGGACTGGTCAGGACAGATAGTTATGTGACAATGTCAAAAGAACCCTGAGTTAATGCTAAAGAAACAGCACACCAAGTAATATGAATTATTAGAGACTAGCCAATAAAGTCAAAATATCACTGCAATTGTGAGTGCCTATGATTCAACTGACTATACTTCCTATTCCCTATCTAAATGAGGCTATGGCAAAGTAGGAAAGGCACAAAGTGGGACAGCAAGAAAATAACTTCTAAACTTCTGAGGTGACTAGTTTTATTAAGAACTCTTCAAAGTGGTAAGAGACCCTACATCTCAGGATAGAAACAACAGGAGTCTTTAAAGCAAGAGGAGGACACTGAGGAGCTGATGGGAATGCTTCTGCACTGTTTATCAAAATGCAAAAAGTGAGGGGTACAACAGTAGCTTTACAGGGAATGGCAGCAAATACTGTTGCATATAGTCTACGTAGCTCTTGACAAATCTTTTGCTTCAGGATTTTTTGGTAGATCAATGTACAAACAGATCCAAAGAAAATTGAGGCCATTTCATGGAGCATAGTATGTCTGTATTTCAACGGTCTGGATAGTTTCCACAACAGAGAGCTTTGCTTCCTACTGGTCTTCAATCTTGCATTTTCTACAGGCATCCACTTTGCCATTGAAAATAATGAGTTACAGCCCATGACCGACTTCTTGTCGGTCTTGACAGGGGTTTTTCTACTCCTGCATGCTATCATTGAAGGCAGCAAAAATTCAAATCAGGAAAGCGGCCCAGCAGAAAAGGACCGGGGGTGCTGGTTGACAGCGGCTGAACATGAGCCAGCGTGTGCCCAGGTGGCCAAGAAGGCCAATGGCATCCTGGCCTCTATCAGCAATAGTGTGGCCAGCAGGACCAGGACAGTGATTGTGCCCTGTACTCAGCACTGGTGAGGCCACACCTCGAGAGCTGTGTCCAGTTTTGGGCCCCTCACTCCAAGAAGGATGCTGAGGTGCTGGAGTGAGTCCAGAGAAGGGCAACAGAGCTGGGGAAGATTCTCGAGAGTGAGTCCTATGGAGAGCAGCCAAGGGAGTTGGAGTTGCTTGGCCTGGAGAAAAGGAGGCTTGTGGGGGACCTTATCAGTCTCTACAACAACCTGAAAGGAGGGTGTAGCCAGGTGGGTGTCAGCCTCTCCTCCCTGACAACAAGTGACAGGACAAGTGAAAGTGGCCTCAAGCTGTGCTAAGGGAGGTTCAGGCTGGATGTCAGAAGGAATTTCTTCACTAAAAGGGTTTTCAGGCATTGGATTAAGATGCCCAGGAGGGTGGTGAAGTCACCATCCCTGGAGGTGTTCAAGAAACAGCTGGATGTATCACTTAATGCCACAGTCTAGTTGATCATGTCAAAGGTTGGACTCAAAGGATGTTCTCAGAAGTCTTTTCCAAACTAAATGATTCTGTGATTCTGTATTATTACAGGATGTATCTTGGCCAGTAAATTTTGCTAGTTAAAAAAGTCTCAGAAATAGAAATGTAAAGCTCACTCTCCATTAATTAGCTCATAATTTAACATTTAGGAAATTATTTGATATTTAAATTCCGTTATCTGACCTGCACTGTCCTTACCTTAGCATGACTTGTCTTCAATGTCATATACTCAGGACAAATTCTTGCAAGAACCACTAGAATATCTACCCAAGCAGTTTGTAATACAATAAAAATCTATATTGCAATGTGACCCAGAGATTTGGGTTCACTAACTAGGACACTGCTCAGGGCTGCCTGACAAGAACTGCACCTTTTACTGACGTACTGCTTGGTAGAGTAAGTGTCATAATAGGCAATGGAACAATCATCTAGGGAAAGTATTCAGAAGCCAGAAAAAAATAGGCTTTAGAATATCCTGTCAACAGTAGTGCAAAAAATACTGGAATTCCCAGAGTACCAGAAATTAGTTTGAACTGGTACATTGAAAGTCAGACTGCTCTGCATTTAGGACTCAATCAGTTTGTTAAATCACATTTTAGATACAAGTCTCCATATGCCAGTCAGTTGTCACTAATAATTTGGCCAGCATGAAACATCTTGATTGTATTGCAGAAGGGAGACTGAAAACTAGTTGAAGTGGAAAAAGATATTCCTTTCACTGGGGAAATAAAGAAGAAAGGAAATAATAGGTTTTGTGATGTCATTCTCTGGGTTTCCAATTTTAATAAAACAGATGGTTTATAAACAATCAGATTTGAAATGTAGCTCAAAGATTAGACTTCTGCTGTCTTCTCAAAAAAATTAAGGCTAATAGCAATGTTAAATTAGCCACACTCTGAAACCTTACCATAAAGCAGAAATATATTATATTATGGAAAGTAGTAAAGAAGAAATAAAATAGAGAAGTAAGAACTGGTACTTATCATGTAGAAAAACTATTTTTGAGAAGCAGTCCTTAACATCCTATGAAACTCACTGTCCATGCCTAATACCAATAAAGATTCAGTTTTCTGTGTGCACAAGGCATCAGTGTGTAATTTTCTGCTGGGTGCCTGGGAGCATGTATGCCATTCCAGAAGCACACGGGACTTCTGAATTGTGTTTGAGCTCAGTTTGCCTTAAGGTGTGCCATGCTAGCAGGGAAATGACATTGGTTCCCAAGAGACCAGGGACCGGCCTTGGGGACAGAAGTAAATAAAAGCTGCTACAGAAGTGCTGCCACAAGAAAAAAAAGCCTTCCAGGTTTTAGACAACATGGAAAGAAAGTTTGGGCTGATATGCATTGACCCATAACTTTATAGGATTTAAAGGCTGAGGTAGAATGAAATTGATCTACTGTGCTAGGTCCTGAACCCCACTGAAATCACTGCCTTTTTTTATTGATGTGAGCATGTATTACATTCAAAATATTGTTTATGGGCAAAGTAGAAATACACGTGTATACACAAGGACTATAATTTACTGCTACTATAGTAACACTACTAAGGTGGAAGTCTTCAGAATCTAGTAAATATTAGTCCAGATTCTAAATAGTAGAGAAAAAAACCCAATAATAATACAGCTAGAATTTTTATACACACTGAAGTTGCCAGCAACTGGAGTAATTTTCTGGGAGGAATGTAATGTTCATTCTGATAGTTTCTTTACTTTTCTGACATTTTACTTATACTTTTCTTTAATTTTCCTAGATTTTTTTTTTTAACAGAGTATCGGTGATGTATTCATAGCTGTGGGATTTCCATTACCAAGCACATCTGCCCATGCTGCACCCTGTGGCTTCACTACTCAATAACCCTGCTGTTGTATCGGACATTTATTTCTCTACAGTACATCATTATGTCAGAGTCATAAATATCTCATTCTGCTTACAAAAATTGCTACTTCCTGCCACCTATGTAAAACAGTGGTTGTGCCATACAGAGATGATAAAACCAAAATAAATTAGGCATAAACATCATGTCAATTACAGAATTTATTGTCACAGCTAAAACAAGTATGGCAAATCTGCAATAGGTGAAGAAAAGTTTGGACTGAGCATGGCTCTCAAGCCTCCATCCAGAGATTTTGGAAATTCCTTACAAAGCTTGGGGCCTGTTACTGGTAATGGCAATTATTACAGGGCTGCATGGTTGCACAGGGCTGAGATACAGCCCACTTCATAGAAATCATGGTCTAAGCAGAGTAAGATTTATTTGTGAGCAACTTTAATAAGCACTGGCATTTGTTATGGTTTTTATTTCATGTTTTAAGTCCCAAAGAAACCTTATGTATAAATATTCTATATTATTCCCTGATTCTTTCTATTCCTTTTTAAGGAGTCTGAAAATTCATTTCTTTCAAAGTAACTTTTCAAATAATTTTTTTTTATTTCCTACTTTCATCTTGAATAACTACTCTTTTTCCAGTGGATCAGAATTCCTATGCAACTGTAAATCATAATTAAAATATGTTGCAGTAAAAAAAACCAGTCCAACTGGGTGTTCCTGTTCTTTTCTAACACCTTCAGATGTACAGCAAATTCATCTTTGATTCTCTTTCATCACTTCATTGGCATTGAGATGATCATTATTATTTTCTGAGTTGTTTCCTAGTATGTGCACTATTCCTTGCTAGATGAAAGTTTGGTGCGGTGAGTAGAAATACAAGCCTCATTTCTGCTGTCTAACACCGACATGAATGATGAAAGTAGCTTATGAAATTAATATTGCTGAAATACAAATACATCCAAGCAGAACTTCACCTATACATAAGATTGTGCCATCTTTATATTGGTTTCTACCAAAATAATTAAGTGAGTGAAGCGCTGGAGTTTAAAATTGCCTGTTGAAGTGGGAGCAGAAAATAATTGGAGTTTCTGATCTGCTGGGTGTCCTGGTTCCAGCCAGGGCAAGGTTAATTTTTGCAGCAGCCGTGAGGATCATGGCTGAGACCCAGAGGTCATTCTCTACCATCTCAGGTCATTGCCAAGGACAGGGGGAAGGGACTCTCCTCCAGGGAGAATGCAATCCTTCCAGCTGAATAAGCACGGTGGGGGGAGTGGTTGAGTAATGTGGGTTCTGAGCCATCACATGTGAATTGTTTGCCTATCTTATACACTTTGGAATTGATATTGTAGCTGCTCCTGTTCATTTTCTTATCTCATTGCTGTTTCCAGTAAATTGTGCTTATCTCAGCCCATGATCTTTACCATTCATTCCTCCAATTCTCTTCTCCAGCCAGCTGCTGGGTGAGGAGGAGGAGGAGAGAGCAAGCAAGCAGCATATTGTTTCAGTGGGAATACTAAATTGGGAAATACCCATCCTAAACCATGGCACTGGGGTATGTGGTTGTAGCAATATCCTAGGCTCCCTGGCTGCTGTAGTTCTGTCAGAGAAGTATTTTGAACCTTACCAAGGAAACGGTTGAGGTACTTTCAAACAGCCTGAGTATCATTTTTTTTCCTCTCAAAGTTATTTCTGCAGTGACAAATGTGACCAAGTGGCGAGGATGATGGAAATATGAAGCCCTGGGAGACTGAAGACACAGGAAGGCTTAGCACAGAAGACAGTCAATCTCTGAACTGTTACACACAGCAGCACAGCTTGGGTTTAGAGTACACAGGGCCTACTTCTGGCAGAAAAATAAATCACATGGACCAGAAGCAAGATCATTCTTCATTTTGTGCAAGAATGCTGATATTAATTTTTTAAAGAGACAAAGGGAGCTAGCTGTCCTGTCAGCAATGGTATGAAACCAAAACCCTGCTAAGATAAGCTTTCTTCTCAGCATTTCTCATAAACTAAGTAAAGCACTGACTTTCTAGCACTCAAAAAATTAAAGAAAGAAAATGTAATTTGGTCTTTTTGCTCTTTGTTGCAGGAATTTGACCGTTTGCTCTGAGAGCAGGACTGTTGAGACACCTCTGTATACCAGCCTCCATTGTCTGTTTAGAAGAGATGTGAACCTGAGATGAGATTACGTGGTACACTTTTATTCACATCTCTGAGTTTGACATGCCTCTTAAGCTCTGGTCTCTCAAATTTACTCTATCTTCAGAAGACATTTCTCATTCCCAGTCACGTACATCAGGAAAAAAATCTACCTGAAATGCAAGAAAAAGTGTTTTAGAGCATTTTAAGACTTATTTTCCCGAACATTTCAAATTTCAATAAAACAGCCTAATCAATTCTGTCCTGCCAGGAAAAGTAGTCCTATTGATTCACTATGTTTTCCAGCTAGGCTTTAGGACTCAAAACAGTGATATGCCAAACAATTTTTAAATCATGGGTTTCTCTTTTCAGAGTCACTTGAAGCTGTGGCACACAGCAATTCAAAAGTGCACAGTCCATTATTTTTCAAAAAAAAAAAGCTCCAAAGTGCTGTGCCTCAAGTGGAAATGATTTGGCCATTTGTAAAGCTCAACTTTTAGTGCAAGGAACGGAACATGGGATTGGGATTGCTTGATATGCCACAAACTATTCTGTTTGATGGTAAATCCTCCCTAAATTCCTCAAAATTTTTTTTTTCCAAAAGAGGAAGGCTTTAGAAGTTAAATCCCAGATTACCCCCACCACTGCAAAAATCTTCAATACCATCCTACAGCCCTTTGCTTCTAAAAATAAGTTATGTCACTGGAAAAGAATAGGAAGCTACATTTTAGGCAAAAACTTTTAAATCTTACCCTTTGGGATGCAACTAGGTTCTGTCTAGAATAAGGTTCTCCTGTATATATGTGGCCTGTGGCACTCCTAGTGACTTTTTCTCCATGTCTTTCTCAATTGATAGAGATTGTGAGACTAGTTGGCCAGGGCTTTGATGTGAATCTGTCTCTCCTACCATGGTTTCTAGAGAAAGTCAAAAGGCCTTTAACTACAAAAAGTCAAATTCTATTTCATGAGCAACAGAACACTTTTCACATAGCAAAAGCTCAAAGTAAGGAAGATTAAATGGAAATTAAAGTTATTAAACTTCATGACTTGGAAGATCTTTCTAAACATCTCCATCCCAGACCACAGTGTGTGTCATTGCTTCTAGGGAGTGACCCAGCAGCTCCCACATGGCAGCCAATTACTATCTAGGGAGTTTCTTTCTCACTATCACACTTTCCAGTCCCTGAGATTGAGCCTACATAGACACATCAAACAACTCTAGGAAATACTCCGGAGCCCCATGAGTCAGTGTTTTAAAAAGCCAGACTTTTAGACCAGTCACTGGCTGTGCTTGGTGTCAACAAAGGCCATCCCTGAAAAACCCTGGGTGTGCTTCCAGAACCAGCACAGCTGAAGACCATTCCCCAAAGATGCACTGGACCCAGTCACCACCTTTCAGAGGGTCAGAGGGTCTCATAGTGCAGACAGAGGCTGCTCCATGCCGGCTGAATGCAGTGCCAGAGAATGGTAAGGCAAATATCAACACAGGCTTAATCTTTGCAGAGACTCTGAAGTCTCTGCAGAGCATCTGTGCCTTAGCCACCACACAGGTGCTGATGGGTCTGCCCATCACACCTTGAGGCTCCTTCCCCTCATGAGCAGCATCCAGGGCCAGCTCCAGTCACAATGCTTCCAGCACAGTCAATATTTTTTTAAACTGACCTGCCAAAGTAGTGGGCAAAAATAAGCAATTGCTAGTTTTTTATTTATATAGAAAATCAAGGTGAATAATGAGTAGTGTGGGTTAATTCTGTTACAGAAAATCTCTTTGATGCATTGTTCACTTACCCAGACTAACACTGGATGTTGATTTTGCATAAATGAGCATTTTCTCTCAGGTTTGATAGGCATTTTATGAAGAAGCAGAGAAGGAAGAAACATTGGTGTATCAGACATGATTTGCCTGCTGGGATCATCTCACCATAACAGTTTTCCAACCACGAAGAAGCCTAAGGCACTCCTTGTGCTTAGGTCTGTCGTTACCCCTACCTACAGCAATTTGAGAACTGAGACATCTGGCTTAAATAAATCTTTAGATTTTATGAAATATTTGTGTGAAACTTATTGACCTGTGGTATATAGAAGGTCAGACCAGATGATATGTTATTATCATCTGTCTCTTGCTTCAGCAAAGCTAGGAAAAGCTGACATTTCCAATAATGTTTTGTTTAAAGTATGTTAGAAGCACTGATGAAATCGCCTTGTGATGTAACTTTTCAAGGAACTCTCTGGGCCAACCCGCAGTTATATCTTGTATGATTATCATAAAGCAGGCATCTACTCCCAAAAAATATTCAGTTATGTGAGAGCCACAAACAAAAGAGAACACCAATAGACCTCACTTCTCAAATCAGCTACCCATTAAGAAAGTGAGACAATTCTTTTTTCAGGGCTCTGGAATTCTGAATAAATAAAAAGAGAGAAAAGCCTGTAATAAAGAATTCAGTATAGGAGATAGAATCTTGACATGACTTTTGAGCATTTGTATATGTGTTTTATATTTTTTTTTCCTTTTTTACTAGTCTGCTCTGATGTTCAATGAACATGAATGAATTTTTGTCAAAAAGGAGCATTTAGAAAAAATGAAACCTTCTTTTAACAAAAATTTAAAAATAGGAAATTGCACTTCAACTATAACAGAGCATGGGTATACACTGGTTTTAAAGAAGAGGAATTATGTAGGTAGAAGGAGAAAACAAGATGAAATGTTGACAGAACTGACTAGAAAGAAATCTCTTTAAAAGGCAATGTATCCATTCTTCAGGGCAACGGGTATTATCCCTATTTTGAAGTGGTTTCTCTTCTTTCTTTTGCCTGTGCTCTTGTTTCAGGTTACTGGTTCTCTAATGCTTGAACAAAGTACAGCCTACTTTCTTCCATTTGGCCTAGGTTTGCAACCAAACAATTAAAAAAAAGAGAAGACTTTTCACATTGTGGTGCAGAGAATAGGAAAGAATCTCACTGTGGTAGAATTTAGCCTTAAAAAGGATATAAACCAGAAAGTCAAAGAGAACTGAAATGAGAAAAAGGAGGGAAGTAAAAAGTCAGAAAGGTACCAAAGGAAAGAAAATATAGAGAAAGCATAGAGAGAGAAAACGATTTTTTAACTGCGAGATTTATATTTCTGCAAAAGAATTGAAGCAGCTATTGTAAAGAGAGAGGAAGATAAAAATTTCATTAGTGACATGAAAAAATCGATTTTTCAGGTCTTTGGGATACTGAAACTGCCAAACTTAAAACAATGAATATATTTTCCTCACCTAGATCAAATCCTGAAACCTTGAAACTAGCTGAAAAACATAAGAAGATGTTTGGACAGGTCACATGAAGAAGTCACATGAATTCAGACTGAGGGACTGGGTAGTATGTGAGGACATGTTTTACAGGAGTTATTTTTTATAACTTTGGGGGGGAAAGGAATGATTGAGATAAAAATAGTAAGCTTTAAAGCCCTTGGTAAAGAGGATCCTGTGTTTTGGAGAGAAGCCAGAACAAACTTTCAGAAAGGTAAAAATTGGTGAGAGAAATCCCCACACCAAATGTGGGAGCTATACACCAACAGGAGCAGCTATCGGTAGCATCCTCCCTGCTGCTTACAGCGTGTCTGGAGAGGGATTAGCAATAGTGGGGCTGCTGTTAGGAGTGGGACACATGGCTCAGGTGCCCCAAATGCTCATATGTCCTGAGCAATGGCATTAGGAAATAAGGAACTGTGACATAAGGAAGGTTTTCAGATCTGCTCTAGGAAGGCTGCAGGCAAATTAGCACTCAATGCTTTTGTATTCCTGCCTGAAAACAGGCCTTGCAGGAGCACTAAGGTGAAAGAAGCCTCTTTGAACAGAAACACTGAGCATTTGGGGAGAATAAAATAATGAGTGAGATGAAGTAGGCGACAGGAAGAGCAGGCTGAATCATACAGTACTTAGAGACTTATATGTGCAGTTATCCATACACCCACTGAGTCTGGCTTGGTAGAGCTCCTACTACTCTTGACTACTTTCATAACCACCAGTGACCACATCTTCCCTGACTTAAAGTGTCTTTCTTTTATTGAAATCTAGGGGATTTCTTTTGTTGTGAATCTCTCATTGGGAACTCTGTGAGGTACTTGATCTTTGATACTTCAGAATGGAGGAAAAAACTCAAGAAAACAGCAAGATTTTTTTGCAACAGAAGAGAAGACATAACTTCTGCGCCCTCTAAATATAAGGAATAATTTCAGACCCTGTGGAATAAGATGCAGAGAAAAAAAACATTAAGTAGGAGATAGAATAAAAGTAGAATGGGAGTGAACCAAATCTAGAATTAATCTAATTTTATACAGGGGGCTTGATCACACCAGTAACTTTATAAAGCTAGTTATAGATTCATATCTGGTTTATAGATTTTTATTTGTTTAAGTTTAATACCCATAAAATTAGAATACATAACTAGGAACAAAGGGGTCTAAAGGTTAAAGACTTTTCTGGTTGACTCATGGTTTATAACTGAAACTTGATATCTGAAAACCAAGACTGCAGATAATTTTTAAGTTACAGCAGCTACAAGACCTAATCTTAGACCAAGTCTAAGATGAAAGAAATTGACATATTAGCTAGTATGATGTGTAAGGTGTCTCTAGACTTAAAATTAGTGAAATTAAGCCCATCTCACAGAAGAATTGGCACTGTATATTGTCTCCTGAAGATGCTTATGAAATACCAGCACTGCTGCTAAAACGGAAAGTTCTGCCTACTCGAGGTAATACCCCCTAGAGGCAAACAACAGTGACTTAAAGTAACACTGACTAGAGAAGTGAAATAACTTCCTTAAGCTGTGAGTAGCATACTCAGAAACATTTAACATTTCTTTTGCTTTGCTGCTGGTTTCTTAAAATGTGTATGTCTGTGTGCATTGTTCCACGATGAGAATTTTTCTGCCCATATTTCCATACCTACTTAAATTTAACAACATATACTGTCATTCCCCTGAAATGATAAAGATGAACTGATTTTTAGCTCACCACAGAGATTCCTCACAAATGGCTTTTCAGCACTCTTTGCATAAAAAGACCCTGATTTTGAACAGCTCAGAGGGGTTATTTGTACTTATTTAAACTGAAATATGCTACTGAATCAGAATATCAGAATAACGTAGAAAGCAAAAAAATGTACAAGGCTGTGGAGGATCAAGCATAATTTCTGATATTTCATTGAGCTTTGTAATCAAGAAAGATACAGTTTTTATTCCACTGTGTCTATAGAAATATCAGTCAGATTTTTTCCTGTAGACTATTGACTAAAATACACTTACCCAGTGAAACAAAATTTAGCAACTTCGTATCATCAGATTGACTTTTACCACTTGAATTCTGATTCCTAAGGCTAAAAGAGTAGACTAGAAAGTAGTTTAAGTAGTGAACAGCTGTATCTTCTGAATCATTCTGATTTACCATGACCAGAACGAGGGACTTTTCCAAAGTCCTTTACATAATTTTGCTTTAAATTGCATACACCTCCAATACACCTGAAGCAAACAACATGAGGAAATAATATATGACTCCTTTGATGTAAACACTCATTAACCATGTAAAAGAAAAGTGGTTAACTGTATTTTACAACTGGTATTTAAAATATTGAAATGTTGATACTAAGTAGTGCTAAAAAGAAAATCTAATGATACAGAATGTTGTTGCTACCGTTTTTCTCACATGAATAGATGTGGGAAATATTTACCAAGTCTTGTGAAAAGCAAAAAGGACAACAGTGAAATCATAAGAGCCATTATCCATTTGCGGAATTTTAAACTTCTATTTGGTGGAAAAATTATTTTGAAATTAGTGCTTGTGAAGTTAGTGTTATTCAATGTCCATTGGTCTGATTTTCTTGTCAACTTTATGATTCATAGAGTGAACTGGTATTATGTAATTAATTTTGATAACTCAAAGCTGTCAATCAAGACAAAGCCATGTTACTTTTATTATTGACTATTTTCCCTCTACTTTATATAGCTCTCTTTCAGTTATGAACGTGTTTACCTTTCCTGATAATTTCACAAGCCAAAATAACCTGCACAAAATCAATGACTTAGTCAATTATTGAATGTATGGAACTAAAGCCACATTCCAAGCTTGCTACATGAACTGAATATCATCATTAAAGGTATCATGTACACCCTTTTAACAGTGCAATTAATGAGATTCTGTTGAAATTACGGTAATCCAGAATTTTCTGTCTTCAACACAGAAAGTAAATGAAGACTCCAGGTTTTATTGCCCTTTCGTTAAAAATAATTTAAATAACTAACAAGAATATCTGCATTTTACTGAAATCATACCACTTCAGTCTAACTCTTTCTAATAGTACACTTCAGTTACACTAATTCAAAATAAAAGGACAGAGATAGTTCTGAGGTTAGGGCAGAATAACAGGATATCCTTTTTCTTGCTTCTCTTTCTGACTCTCTCATCCTCTGATCCTGGTTACATTGCTTAATATTTCTAGTACGGAATTCGAATGTCAGAACTGGAAAGGAGAATTATTAATGCACTAAATTTTCTTTGCTGGAGTTTGAGTGGGAGAAATACGATGCATGTTGTCTACATATGACTTTATGGCTGTGCAAATCTAATACAAATATCCCAGTGCCTATCAATATGCTATTCAGAAAACATATATTAAATGTTTTTAGAGAAGAAAATGGATATGGAACCATGCTGGTTATTGATTTTCATTCTAATTGCTTGCCAGCAAACTATATAGAATGATTTTTTTTCTAATTAAGTCTCTATTGTGATGACTCTGATGTGTTTACCATTATTGTTGCATTTTAAGATTTGGAATTATCCATTTATAAATAGAAGGAAAAAAAATATAACCAGAAAGATTATCTTGGTACAAAGAATTTAGAAGCTAAATCAAAGGGATGAAAAAGGCAAATAATGAGTGTTTGGAAATACTGAGAAAACAGTGAGTAGTTAACTGTCTTAGGGTGCTGGTAGGGGGATACGTGATTTATACAAATATCTTGGACACTTCTTGCTCAAGTTTCGTAATGGGTGATAGAAGAGAGAATCTGTGGATATCAGTGGTTGTCTCCTGCTAGTTACAGATAAGTATTTCCCTGCTAATACTATTGTGAAATTAAGAAACTCTTGTTGTCATTGTCCAGGTAATTTTGTTAGTTCACTTTGGACAAAATGTGTAAATGTATCTTTATTGGATTATTCATTATAGTGAGACATTGCAGGCATTACTCTTCCCACAAGGCAGTCAGCCAATGGGCAGTCACTGTGGAGTCTGCCACATCCATAATCTCTGCTTTTATTAGTTTTAATAAAATTACCCATTTAATTCTGAGCATAGCAATCTGAAATTTGTGAGATTCTAAAGGATATCTTGATCCTAGAATTATTTTCTTAACTCCTTTCCTTTCAAGTTTTCCTGCTGTTTCAAATATGGTCTGTAAGGTACAATCAAAAATCCATCAAATATCATTTTTTAAAGAGAATGATGTGAGTTAGCTTTTTAGAAAGCAGTCTCTTTTTTTGCTTTGCTACTCTTCCCTGTATATAATATTCTTTATCACTTTATAGCATTTTACTAGACAAAACCAAGACCAGGCTTTTGCTCCCATGCTAAGATAGTCCTGGGGCTGAAGTGCAAATGTAGAACCCAATGGTGTCTTTGAGTGTTTTCCTAAGACACATATTATATATTTTCTGAAGATGTAATGATTTTGGTCATATTCCTATTTTGAGAACAGTATTCCAGTCTGATTTTAGGTGCAATGAAGATTCAAGATTTTGGTTGCTATTGTAAAGATGTACAGTCCAGAACATTTCCTCAAGGGTCTTTCCAAGAATTCGGTTCACGAGGAATAATTTATGACTCTGGAGACAATCTTCTGTCTGTCTGCCTGAACAAGTAAAGGTAAGAAATTAGCATTACCAAGCATTCGCTTCTCACTGACACTCTCATTTCCACAAAATATAGAGTCATAGAATCGTTAAGGTCGGAAAAGACCATTGAGTCCATCCATTGACCCAGCACTGCCAGGTCCACACCTAAACCATGTCTCTAAGTGCCACATCTACATGTTTATTGAACACTTCCAGGAATGATGATTCCACAACCTCCTGAGCCTGTTCCAATTCTTGACCTCCTTTTCAGGGAAGAAATTTTTCTTAATATCCAATTTAAATCTCCCCTGGCACACCTTGAGGCTGCTTCCTCTTGTCCTACCACTTCTTACCTGGGAGAAGAGGCTGACCCCCACCTGGCTACAACCATATTTCAGACAGCTTTAGAGAGTGATAAGTTTCCCTCTGAGCCTCCTTTTCTCCAGACTAAACAACCCCATCTTCCTCAGCTTCTCCATATAGGGCTTGTTCTCCAAAGCCTTCATCAGCTCCATTGTCCTTCTCTGGACATGCTCCAGCACCTCAATGTCCTTCTTGGAGTCAGGGGCCCAAAACTGAGGACAGAGTCCAACGTGTGGCCTCACCAGTGCCAAGCAGAGGGAAATGATCACTGCTCTGGTCCTGCTGGCCACACTATTTCTAATATATGTTTTTCATGCCGTTCACTTTATTGGCCACCTGGGCACACTGCTGGTTCAGTCCGACATCCTTTTCCGCTGAGCAGCTTTTCAGCCATTCTGCTCCAAGCCTGTAGCATTTTACACCTTAAGTTCTTTCAAACATGTTGTATTATGGCAAAAAAGGATGCTCTTTATGAGTCATTTTAGATGAGTGACCATTGTAATGTCCAAAATGATGGAACCACAGACAGTGCAGAATGGCTGAAGTGGGAGGGATCCTGGTGATTGCCCGGCCCAAATGTGGCACCTGCTACAGCTGCCTGCAGCAGGTTGGTCACCGCTGTTGTATTCAATTGTATTTATGGATCTCTTGAGGAAAACCAGCTCTGCACACATAATCTCAAGCCAAAACTAAAATATTCATGGAGGAATAACTTGGCACTTCACTCAGTTTCTCATGTACTTGAGCTACCCTCTGGTGAAATATTTTGTCTCTTTTAATTAAACAATTGCTTAAATTAATTAAACAATTGGCTTAAAACAATTTCCTTTTACAAGTCCTCTTTCTCATAGGGAAGTCTATTTTTCCTATGAGAAATGGATGACAGAAAAAGCTGCACGTTCTCTATTGAAAAAAGGTGAATCTTTACATTTTATTAATTACACTCAGTTATTCTCACTCATATGCAAGTATTAATTTTTTATGTGCTGAAGATTGCCCTGATTATTGTGAGAATCTGGTCTTTTGATTCTGGGAATGAATTATTAGTGAAGAAAATTGGTTTTTACAATGTGGTTGTTTGACTCTGTGAATGGATGGATTGAACTCCAAAGCCATGTTATATTCTCTGTTCTGCTTGGTATGAATCCGATTTCAGTCAGAAAAGATATGCAATGAAGTCACTTGGTGCCTCGTCACTCCCATGTCTGTTGCAGATGCAGTAATAACCTGTTACTTGCTGAGGAAAACATAAGAGCTGTATTCAAGAGAAATCGTCTTTTTGTCTTAAAGGTGACTGATACCTGGCGATATGTGAAGGCCTTGAACAACATTAAATTGCCTCATATACAAGAAAAAATATTAAAAGGAGAATAAAGTGCAAGAAATGTTTGCAATTCTGAAAATAATGAATGTACAAACTAGAACCCTGTTCTTTCATTATCAAATTTTTGCTCTCTTGACAGCTGCAGGAGTCAAGGCTGACAACACAGGGATGGTGTAGCTCTTCAAAATGCATCTTACATGGTTCCACCTGGAGCATCCTCCTCTCTGTAACATCTGCTGCATTCCCAAATGGATTCCCATGTGCAGTGTGTGCATCCACCTAAGAGAGGATGAGGCAGTGGTGACTAGCAGCATTCCTGCAGTCTCAAACACTGAAAATTGCTTCACAAGATGGGTATGTGACTATTTCTGTACTTGCTATTTCATGTTTCTAAATACATTAAAAAAAAATAAAAAAGGAAAAGGAAAAAAAATAAAAAAAGAAAACTCAGTTAAACAAAAAAAAACCCCAAGCCCACAAGACCAGAAAGAGACAGAAAATGGGAAAAAGATCTTGCAGAAATTTTTTAAATAAAATCTTACTTAATTTGTATAAAGCAGCAGATTACATACCAAAATCTGAAGAGTTGGGTTTTGAGAGCAGAAGAGTTTGTAGAAAGAATGATAAGAAACATGAATCTGTCTTTTCTCCCTTAGTGGAAGCTCAGAGAAGTAAGAAAAGATGGAGAATTCCAGCAGATTCTAATTACTACCTCAGGAAAAGAGAGTGAGAACCCTTAGCTCCCTGAAGATCCCTGAAGTCCCTCTTTCCTTCCAGAAGAAAAGTGTGCCATGCTCAGCTGAGACCTGTCCATTTCTCATCTGTACAGATATTGAGACAGTAGAAAACGGCATTTTCTTCTCTTTTAGGGGAGATAGGCACAGAAAAGCCATGGCGAAATTAATGTCCCGTAGTTTTAACCAACTAAGGGATATCTAGGCTAAGCTGTTTTTAAAGGCTTTTTTTATTCTCAGTGATGAATAGAGAAGGGATGCTTTGCCCCAGTACAGAAGTGCCATTACTCATAGAGAGTAACTACACAATGAATCTGATTTTCAGTGATTTACTATCTTTTTACTTTGATTTTTTTGCTCTCTTTCATGTAGGTTTTTTTAATTTTTCTTTGCTGTTATGCATATTCTAAAAGGTACAGATGATAGGATTAGGAAAAACACATACCAGTTCAAAAAGTCTACTAAACTAAAAAAAAATATTAGTTTAATCAAGCAATCTCAAAGATGTTCATTGTGTAGGACTCTCATTCAAATCAATGAAAATGTATGTTCGTAAATCTGGAAAAAATCTATGAGGTCTAATTATAGGAAGCTTAATTGCTTCTAGTAACAGCACTGAAAAAAATTTCACAGCTTTTCCTAGGACTGCAGGAATTGATTAAAAAATTCCATTACTATTTGTTAAAAGAGAAAGGAAGCCTTTCAGTATTTCTTGTATTAGGAGGCATTTATAATTAGTGGCATGTTTTGTTTCATGGAAATAAAGTTTTCATAGCACTTTTCAGATATGTTCCTTTCTCTAAAAATAAAATACAGCTTTCTCTAAGTGAATTGTTACACAAAATATGTTAGCAATGCCTTATTTATCTCCACATTTTTGTGTACTATGCATTATGTACTATTCACTGTAATGAGTTTTTAGAGATTTATAGAACCATTCTCTTGCGAAGAGTGCGTAGTTTTCAAAGCTATATTTTTCAGGACTACATGAAATTTACGTGTTGCTCGTATAGATACAATTAATAATAATTTCGATAATAATGATGATAATGATGGTGATGATGATGATAATAATAATAATCTGTGAGAAGGAAAACTTCCGGAAAGCTTGTCAGCTTTAACTAGATAAATGATACAGCTTAATAAATCATGTTACTTCTGATAGAAACCTTGTTCTTCTTGCATATCGAGGCCATCAAATAACTAGGGTAATATGTAATTTTCTCAAACATTAATTGCTGTAGCTAAAGTGGACATGGAACTTTAAACATGTAAAGGTTTTCTGTTAGTCAACAAAAGATGTTCTATTTTTGAAGTACAAATACAAGATATCTCATGAAAGGTTAATACTGTTTTTTATGGAAAAAACACTGTCATGGATTAATTAAAGGATGAAGCCCTCACTCCTTTTTCCCTCTCTGCCCTCTTCCCTATAAAGGAAAAAAATGTGTTTTGTCAGCAAGAAAAAAATAGGCCAAAAGTGAAAGACTGACAGGAGAAACAAATATTTATACAGGATTTTGTTTTCTACATTGCTGAAGGGGAGAAGTAATATTTAAGTTTGAAAATTTTACTTGATTCCTTTATTCTTTTCTATTTAGTTCTGTATGCCATGCTAAATAGAATTTAAAATCTATTTATTTTAAATAAATAAACCAAGACATATCTGTAAGGGTCCTTAATGCATGTTTAAACAGTTAGTTATCTAAATATTTACAGGAAGATCTCCAAGACAATTTTTTACTTTATAAGTGGTTTTGAGTCCACTAATTCTGTTTTAACAGGTTTTGGAAGGTCTCTGTTGTTGTAAATCAAATCAATTTAATCAAGAAGTTATTTTTGTGAGATGCTCTATAAATAAGATAGGTGATAGATGTAATTTGACTTTGGTAACACTTTTGAGACTGTAGGCAAAATTCATACAACTGTATGAAGATACTTGCTGTCTAGAGATCCACATTCAGTTTAATGCTCCTTCTTAGAGTGAATAGAGGAAAAAAATCTTGAAAGCAACTCACATTATCTTAAGAAAGTTATTAAGAACTGACCAAAGGAGTTGTGCATTTAAAATACCTATGTCTGCCAACAATAAAGGTGACATGAAGTGAATAAATATCTGCACTGAAGACGTTGAAATAGGAACAAGATGAATTGTACTATGCTTCACATGATATTCTTATAAGGGGAGGAGAGAAATACAATCCAAGCTGAAGACCTGTTAAGGTGTCAGAAGTTATTGAACTGTGCTGTAAGTGTAATTATTAATAGTTTTCTGTTAAACTTGATTTATTGGCATTCTGTATATATTTATCATCCAGAGACTTTTTCATCAAGGCATTTTCCCTACTGACTCTATGATGAGCTAGTGGATGTTCATTTCATTTGCAAAAGATACCAAGTTGGGAGAAAGGCACTACCAAGACACTGACAGAATTCAAAGTCACCTTAGCAAATGCAAGAGGGCTGAAATAACATAGGATATTCAAATAGGACAAATGTGAAGTTCTACACTTAGGTAACAAAGCATACAACAACATGAGAACAAGTTGGGCATCTCCTCTTCATAATTAGAGCTGTTGGTGACATGAATTACAAGCTCAAGATGAATCTAAAAAGGTGTTACTCTTTCACTCCAAGCACAATTCTGTAACAATCAACAAAAGTCCTGTTTTATTTCGGGAAATAACCTCTTCACTTTGTTGCATGGGTTTATCTAGGGTAGTGTGCAGTCTGGAACAGTTCCGGAAAGCCTTTCCAGGAAGAGCATAGACTGACTGAAGACAGTGTGGGAGAGATAAAAAAATCACAATCTCAAAAATATGGCTTGTGAAGGCAGACTGAATGGACTCCATGTTTAGGCACTTATTTATGGAACTTCACCTATCTCCCTTGAGTTCTTAGGACACCTGCTAAAGGCATAAAGATTGGTTTTGTATGTTCCAGAGACACTTCCTCTTTTAGTGACAAACTTCTCTCCTATGGAAGTTTCCTATTGAAACAACTTTTACTTGTGCTTTTTCTGCAATTTGCAGATTATTTTTGAGCAAAATCTCTAGCAAATAACATGGAGGGTCCAGGTCTTGACAAATTCCATATGATGGATAAACTGTGCTGGTGTTAACTTGCTCTTGGCCATGACATTTTGAGCTTACTCTTAAACCAAAGAATTTTCTCCAGAGCACATTAATTTCTCTTTAGAGGTGAACAGAATGGTCTCCTCACAGCCACCATGTTTCTGTGATTTGAAGACTGAAAAATAAAAACCAACATGAACTATAGCTGGAAGTCTTTGAAAAGTGACAGAAAAATGATGAGGTGATAAAGCGAGTCAGCATGTACCAATATTCACTCCATGGGTCCAGCTACCATCTCTATTTGCTTTTATGATGACAAATATTTCAGTTTGCAAAATACCACATGGTTGTAATTAGATGCCCTAAGTCAGATTCCCTGCTGTTGGTGAACAGCTGGGTGCTAACAGAGGCACAGAACGAGCAGCAGCAGTTGTTTTGTTTTTACTCTGCCCTATAAAATTGAAGTACTTCAGAGAGTTTAGAAACAGAGGTAGTCAAAATGATTCTAATTTTGAAAATGTACCATAGAATAGGGGATAACTTTCGATGAAAATTATTGTAAAAACACTTTTTTGTTGTTTGTTTGGGGGTTTTATTTTGTTTTAGGTTTGATTTGGTTTGGTTTGGTTTGGTTTGGTTTGGTTTGGTTTCGTTTCGTTTCGTTTCGTTTCGTTTCGTTTCGTTTGGTTTCGTTTGACTGGCTCTAGACTGCAGGGGATAGATAATGCCATAGTTATTCATGTTTAAACAAGGACTTTTTTTCCTTACATGATTTTATTTTTTTTGTGAGTTGCAAGATTTTTTCTTGAGAGCAATTTAAGGAATTTTCAAAAAGCCGAAGGGAATAATTTGATTACATAATTTAAGTAATATTTTATTAGAAATCAGAAGGCAATGTTACATTATGCTGTTATAATTGTATTTACAGCTATTGAAATTATAAAGTGCTTCAAGGGAAAACTGTTAAGGTGACGGCAATTAGTTTGTTACAAATGGAAATGGATATAGGGAATTTTGATTTGTTTGTGCTGGACAGCTTGTCTTCTGATAAATCAAACCATGTGTTTTCCTCCCAGTTCTGCAGGTAGTATGAAGAATTTAAAGGCCAGCACATTAAAGTTCTGGCCTCTGCAGCTTTGGAAATGTAGCCCAATGAAGATATGGTAAAAGTCTCTTTTTATGTCTGTCTCATTTTGTTGGTTTGTCTTGAATTGCTTTAAAGGCCATTCCTCAGCGTGAAAAGTCCTTTTTGTCTATTCTCTTGGCTTAATAATTACTATCTCTCATTCCTATATGACAGGGCTTCAAACAATACCGCTGTTGCTGGAGCGAATAAGAAATTCTGAGGTCTGGTGGCAGCTTTCATTAAGTTCAGCTGTGTGTCACTGGTGATGATGTGTGTCTTTCGGCAGTTAATCGTCTTGAGTGGAAAAGTTATCATTTCTTCTCTGATAAATAAAGGGCATGAAGAAGAAAGCCATAGCATCTCACCATGGGAAGCATTTCTAGACTAGTGGGCACAGCTGCTTCCCCAGAGAATAGCCTTTAGATACCCAGCTGTATCTGGCTGGTGATAGAAAAAGCATTTCTAGGCACATGCCTTTCTCATGGCCCAATAACTAAACAAACCAGCACAGTGATACAAGTGACCCTTAGGTCAGGAGTAGATATCTGAAGTCTTTCCTGGTAAGGAATGAAATGAAGTGAGACACTGGCAGGACACATCCCTAGATAGCCAGGATGTTTCCTTCTGTTTTCACCCACTTCACCTGTGGCATACTGAATATCATATGTCCTTTCACTCCTCTCTCATTCAACAAATCTAGATCCTTGCTAAGTTTTGTATTTCCAGGAAAAAAAAGATTTCACACTGACAAATTGCTACAATTTTTAAGCAACTTGCTTTCCACAGCATAGCAGTTACTTGGGAAGACAAATGGCATCACTCTGAATGTCCTCCCCTTCTTCCCCCAGCTTTATATGCTGATGCCATATGGTATGGGATATCCCTTTTTTCAGTTGAGGTCAGCTGTCCTGGCTGTGTCCTTTCCCAGCTTCTTGTGCACCCCCTTATTCGCCTGTTTGCTGCTTGGGGTGGAGTGAGAAGCAAAGAAAGCCTTCACATTGTAAGTGCTGTTCAGCAATAATGAAAATATCCTTGCGTTATCAACAGTGATTTCAGCACAAATATCCAAAACACAGCCTCATACCAGCTACTATGAAGAAAATTAACTCTATCCTAGCCAAAAATGGCACAGACAAGTGAAAAAATAATTATATTTTCACCTGCCTTTAGACACATTTTAAAATTTCCTCCTAAAACAAAAGACATTGAAACTATTTTATGAAAGTAAAGGAAGCCAAATCAACCTAGTCACAAAACATTTCATGCTACCATTTTCATGAATTTAGTGACATGAGACCTGTTACTTTAAGGTACTAGGATTTTAATGTGGCACATCACCCTTAGAGTTGACGCTTAGGGACAACAAAAGCTCTAATATTCTAGTCTTTAAAAACCAAGATATTGAATGCTTAACATCCATTGATTTAAGAGCAATCTGCGGGTGCTTAAAATTTCATTGAAAGGGAGTTAGTCACTGCAGGATCTGTCTCTTATAGAAGCAGCAAAGGAGAAAAGTGGCAGTTAAGGGAGAAGAGGAATGTTCAATTTGAACATTTCATCAAGAAATACATACATAATTGTGCTGCATAAAATTCATAGTGGATGCAGAATAACACTAATTTTCATGTCAGGTACAGCAGAAATCTCAGTGTGATTAATAAAAGAGAGTGATAGAAAAGGAGAATAAAATTGCTTGGCTGTTTCATTTGTAAGAAAGAGATTATTTTTCATATATTATATTTTTAAAAATCTTAATTTTAAACAACATAAAAAGGAAATGGAGAAAGACTTAATATAAGCAGTTGCCTCAATGAAATAAGGTTTTTAAGAAAAAAGGACCAAGTTTGAGCCATCTGAATTCTGAGCCTCTGAAAACTACACTTTGCAGCAATTTTCACACCAGTAATTTTAACAATTACACATTAGCATTTTGAAAGAATGGAAAATATAAGTGAGACAGACGCAATGTGGTGATTGAGATGTATGAAGGTGAGAAGAATCCGGGCTCATTCTAGGATTAACCTCAGCAGGCAGTAAACAGCAGAAGACCTCTGCTTCTGGTGGTTCTTGTACACCAGGTAATATCCATGTGCTCTCAGCTGTGGTGCCCCTAGACACACTCTGCAGCAAACAGAGCAGGACTCATTGCTCCTCTGAGAGCTTTAGAGGATGAGACATGTCTGCAAGTCCTCTTGAAGACAATACATTGCCTTACAGGCCACTCTTTTTCCTATGGATGGCACTGTCTCACCAGCTTGTAGATGTTTTTGGGACTATGGACTGGCACACCCACCCAGAGACAGTCTTTCAGTCTCCAACAATACCCTTTTCTGTACCACAATATTTTAGAATATTGTTGTAATATTTTCCACAAGAATAATAAGGATCACAATTCAGGTTCATTCCTGCTAAATTTGCCAGTCTCACTTCCTTTTTGAGGATTATGATCCTTAGAGAAATCCAACAGTCTTGGCATTCCTCCTGGGTTGGAGAGCACTTGGAAAGGTCGTCCCCTGGATGAGAAAGCAAGTTTTTATACTAACTGTAGTATTTTTTGAGGTTTTCCTGATAAAAGTGAACAACTCTGAAAAAAAAAAAGGAATAGCATCTTTGAAAATGATTATTGGAAAGAATAACTTTTTTGAAGTAGAAAGATACAGTTTACAAAACAAGGAGTTATGTTTAAAATATGAAGGAGGTCAGATGGTAACTTCAATGATCCTTTCTGAAAATAACATTTGTGAAAGTATTTCTTTTTCCTTGAGGACAAAGCACATTAACTGATTTTAAATATTGTTATACTGTCATTCTTTTGCTGTACCTCTTATGTTTCTACACATCTATTTTCTAGATTGTCAGCTAATTTGTGGCATCCTAGACCATCACAGTTCTTCCTGACATCCATATTAACTTGGTTTTCTGGGGGCTTTGCTTTTTTTGCTTTTGATGTCAGTGTTTAGAAATGGGATGAGTCACCTATAATATATTTAAACATTGCAAGGAAAACGTAAGACTGATATTTTGATATTTCATGAGCCACTCAAGATATGTTTTCAAATAATGTCCCTTTAATTATACTGTGTATACCCTTGTGTGTGAATTCTCAAATCTGCAGACTACACACACATAAATAAGGCACCGTCAAAGACTTCCCCTCCCAGTTTTTTTCTCCATTAAATCAGTTCTTTCTCCCAAATCTTCAGATCTTTAATATTTTCTGCATGAACTCTCTTATGAATAATTGTGGCGTTAACAAAAAAAGAGGTCTGTTTTCTGAACTATTTCAAGCCAGTTTTAGTTTGTTGGTGTCTTCAATCATTACAGACTGTTCCTTTTAGCTTTCTGTACTTTTCCCCAGGGTAGTTTACAGCATGTTCCCTCTTCGGTTCCGCAATGGATTACACTAGATTTGGAGATGCATCCTCCTGGAAAGATTTATCCTAGAAAATAACAGCTGTAAATTCCAACCATACATTTTCAAGAATTCAAGGAACAAAAGTCAGAGGCAGAATTTCCAGCAGCCTTCTCCAAGAGTCTCAGCCATTGTTACCTTTCAGTCTTATGTTACTGTATCAGTCTTGCTGCCATCAAGATTTTCAGTCCACAGAACAATCTTTCTGTTTATCCCTGTTGATTTTTTACAACTTTTAAATTCTTCTCTAAGTCTCTTATTTACCCAAGCGGGTAAATAAGTGGTCAAAGAATTATTAAGTCTAGCACATCCTAAATTTTCTTTACACATTTTTTTGACACTAATAGTACTCAGCAAGCTTCTGCCAAACAGACTGGGACATCCCTTGTTGAGTGTTCACCTGTTTTCAAGATATCTCGGAGACAATTGTTTTCTAAAAGACAAATATGCCAGATTGTGTAATTTTCTCCAAACATCTCGAGATACAAAGGCTTTTGTGTATCTGACAGAGTTCTTCTAGAAATTAATCATCGTTCTAATCAGACTGTCCAACACTTTCCAGTCCACAGACAGCTGTGGCAAATGGCACAGCTAGTGCCTAGGCAAATCCCTCCAAACCATTTTAATGCAACAGAAGTAATTAACTCTATTAGCATGGCTGGATCTGTCTACACTTAGTTCTAATCAACCTAATTGTCATGCTAAGAGAATTAAACCCTTTAGATGAAAAATTGCATCTCAGAAGCACTTGCGGGTTTGTAATTTGGGGAAAAACATAACCTGTTAGGTAAAAAATACATTGGGACAGAGTTGAAAGATGCTTGTAATAAACCCCAAAAGAATGTAAAGCAAATAAAAATTTTCTGAGTTGTTTTAAATTGTAAAGCAAATTATCAAAAGATATTATAATCATCCTACTAATGCCATTTAAACAACAAGAAAATATGTTTATTTAGAATTTATGAGTCCACAGCTCTTCATTTAAAACAATTCAGAAAGTGTTCAGTGTCAAATGAGCAAAGGTTCAAATTCCATATAAAGGCAGTTCCCAGTGAATAGTTCCTGTAAATGAAACAATACATGAGAGCTCATTTCTGAGGTGTGTAGCATTCCCTCACAGCCACGATTAGTTTTTGGTACAGCCATATGCAGTGGTGAAAGCTGAGCAGGCCCAGAAGACGGGAAAGTGGATTTTTAAGTGAACAACCTCCTCCTGGGCAGTCCAGTAGGCCACTAAGACATTTAGCACTGTGTTTTGTGCTGTCAGTCAGGTCAAACTTTTACCCCAGGACATTCACATAGATCTTGGGAGGAAGTATTTTTAGACTGTCTTGCAGTCTACACAAGTACTGCTGAATTAAAAGGGATGGACAGCAGTCTCAAGCACTGTCTGCTGATTGTTCAACCTCTCCATAGGCTTGGGACCGTGTAACTGCCGCTGTCTTGGTGCACAGGCCTGAGTCAGAGCAAATACCCTACAAAGGTATCCACTACCAAGACATAACCCAAACAGGCTCTTTCCATGCTCTTCCAACATTAGAATTTATACCCATTAATACCCAGATTCATCTACATGCCAAACATCAATGAAACTCATGCTCCCAGGTTCATGTTAGAAACCATGACAAGCTATTCACATTATCTCAGAAACTCTGAATTGACCAAAATGCCCTAAAAATATGACAGCATATTGGGCCTAGGTGGGTGATATGTAGAACCCATGGGAGGCTCAGTGTTGGTCAGTTTGTGCCACTTGGCTTCAAGGCCAAAGAGTGACCCCTGGCTCTATTTTATTTAGTAAAATAGATGCAGCCATACTTATTTTGCTTCTTTTTCAAAAGTTTGCACATCTGATGCGTTCTTCTGTTCAGAACCACTTTTAAAAACATCACTTTTTTACTCATCTTACATAGAAGAGAGAATATAAGGTAAAGATACACACTTGATAACCTTGCTGCAGTAAAATAAGACATTAAAAATTCTGGTAAAATATTGTACTTGATGGCTTTGTGTTTCCATACTTATTAAACTTTGCATTCAGAATTCCACTATCAGGTTCCTGCCCCGCCACTTCACCTGCCATACATCATCTGAAAGCTGAGAGACTTTTCTTGAGGATTTCAGGAAAATGGATATCAGGGAACTCACAAATTGGCAGCCATGGATAAGGACCACTGCACTGTCCACAAATCCAGGAATACAGTGGTCACATAGAAGAATAAAGAGAAAGTATTTTTTTAATTGAACACTGAAGGCATTAAAAATTTTGAAATGTTTTCTTTTTCATTATAAACCACCAGAAAAGCAATTAGAAATATTTTTGATGTAACATCTTTCGCCATAAATTTTTTATCATTCTCCTTCATTTGCAAAATCAAAATTGTTGAAAAATAAAGTGAAGGTTAGAGAATTGATAGAAGAGATAAAAGAAGAAAATCAGGAAAATACCCTAAGAATAAAATGTTCAAATTTAAGAATTGATGCAGAAATTTCATGCTCTTTCAAACCTCACAGTTTAGCCATGTCCTTTTATTTCCTTCTTCTGACCAATTCACAGCATCAATTCAGACCACAGGCTGAAAAAAAAGCCTACTCAGTAATAGAACAAAGATTTCAGAAACCCCACCTCTAAACCCAACTCAAGCACATATATCAGGCAAGAGTAAGAAGAATTTATTTTGTTATCTCCTCACTAACTAACTTATACCTCACTATACCACCTTTCACCTTATTGAAAAGTTCTTCGTGTCAGAGACACCATCAGTAATACATCAACATATTAAGACTTCACTGACTATGAGGCAAGAAGGTAAAATAAGGCTGCTAGAAAAAACATAAAGCTGAAGGAACAGCCGTGGTATGTTATTAACTCCAGTCTTCATCTCTTCAGGCTACGATATGCTTAATTACCCCGATGTCAGGAAGCACTATTTTTCTCCTTTCCCATTGCATTTCAAATCTTCTAAGTCTGGTACACTTCATTATTTCCTTTAATTACAATTACAGTTTTTAAAAACCTTGTTTGTGTACCTTCCTGTTTGCTGGCTTTAATAGTTTGAGATTTTGTAAATTGGAGAGAAAGAGAGAAAGCATATAGGTAATATATATAAATATATATGTCTAATGGAAGAGAAATCATTGTGATCACTTAAACAGGATTTAGTAAGACATGATTTAGATGGAGCAAATGATATGAGAATGCACTACTACATTCATTTTGAAGTAGCAGTTATCCAAACTCACTATGCCATAATAGGCAAGTCACATAGAATAAATTAACAAGCATCAAATACAGCTCTCCTCACATCAAAACCATTGGCTGAATTAACATCAAGCTACTGCAGGAAGGACAAGAATCATCCAGCTGGCTCTTGAATTATACAGAGACACATTATCACCTCATTATGACTGTGAAGTAATAACTGAGAAGAGCTAATTTCGAGTGACAATACATAAATATTCAAATTTCATTTGTATGTCCCTAAAATAGTGATGAGTAAGAAGTAGGAGAGATTGGACTCTATTAAAAAAAAATTAAAAAGAAGAAAACTTACATTTACCTCTTGAAATTGTCTTGAAGTACATATCACATGTTCTGTAAAAACTCACCTTCATAGAGTAGTGTTTTAGCTAAAATTCTGTTAAGAGACAATAGGGAGAAACTATGTGTGAACATCTGCTCAAGCAAAACAAGCTTTGTTCTAATATTCTTTAGGGCTAAATTTATTCACACAATATGAATCATGATTTTTGATCAGGAGACTCTTGTAAGAGAAATGTCAGAAATGTTTGTTCAGCCCTCAGTTTGCATTGGTATTTGTGTTTCTAGTCTTAATCTTTTCCAAATGTAATGAAACAGAGAGCAGAAATAACACAACATAAATTAAGTACCACACAGCATAAATAACAAATTACTATGTACACATTTACAAAGTGATCTGTGTGAGAGGTACTAGATGAACGAATGCCAGGCTAAGCTCTACAGGCACAAACCATACCTTGAATCAAGATGGTAAACAACTGTATCATCACAGCTTAATCACTAATTATTCATGACTGCAAAACGTGATTTTGTTTGTCAAGCTAACTGCTGTGAGTCATTTGCTTGCTCTGAGTGGAAGAACATGATCAAGGCATTGATGCTTAACTTAAGCCAGTATTTTCTGAGGTCAGTGGAATTATTTCACCAAAAGATGTGGGGAGTTGGTCCATGTGACACTTTCTTACCATGATTTCTAAATTTGTGTCCTCAAATTGAGTAAATTGATTGAATCTTTAGGACTTGCAGACAAGGCTATATGTTGTTTTTCTCATAGAAAGTCAAACTTATCAAGAAAAAAAATCAAATCCATACAAAGGCCACGGATCAAGCTATAACCCAAAATGCAGAAATCTATAAAGTGATCTGTGTGCCTCTCCATTTGAAGGCAACAAAAAGTGGTGGTTCACTCTCCTGGCATTGTCTTGAGTCAGAGATGTACCTGAGCTCCGAATGCTCTGATATTCACCCAGGGCTTATCGCAATAGGGTTCATTTCATGAAGGAAGAGGCCAAGCACAGAAAAGGATCAGCATTTGTGAGGTCTGTCTGACAAAATCTTCATATGCACTGGTGGAGCTCTGCAGACCATGGTGGTGTACCAGAACTGGGCTGGTAAAAATGTGTCATGACTTTTTCATACAGCAAAGTATGTAGCACAGGGCAGCAGTGATGCAGCAGTGCCAAGTGTTCATCCCTGGCTTAGGGACACTGCAGAGTGGGCTAAGTGCTGTCACAATTAGCTATGCAGCCATCAGAATATGACTCCTGATGTCAGAAGATGTTGCCTTCCTATTTCTTATGGCAAAACGCCAAGAGAGCATGACATGGAAAACTGCAGCCCCTTCAGGGACTAGATCAAAATACACCCCCAATGTCCCAGCATGCCGTGAAGTTGGAAGGCAGTGATATTTCCTGTCAGGCCAAAAGTTTTTGTGACTCCAGTTGATGACGTAGTGCTTAGGCCAATTTCTGTGGGAAACTAAAACATTTTGTTTTGACTTCCTCTCTCTCTGATGCACCTTTGGACATGAACAGTGGGTTTAGCACAAATCCTACTTACAGTAAATGCTGTAGATCAGAAGTAAAGTTACTGCATCTTCCAGTTTCTCTAGTACTCTGGAAACAGCCCAGCCTTTCATTCTCTAACTTATTTTTCAGTCACATGAGAGAAATAGAGCAGTTTAAGTGAGTGCTGAGGTGTTTTTACCCATGCTCCTCAAGGGAGTTGAAGAAGGGAGGCACTGAAACACACACAACAGTCTAGCTCTCATTCTGTTGAAATACTGCAGGCTGTGTAAGTCTGTCTGAAGTGTCACGTCATTTCACTTGACTCATCAGATGACACTGTCAGTCTTTGGTAGAAACAAAGGGATTTAAAACACAGTATGTGTTAAGACCAAACAGGCCAGCTTCACAATTTAGATGAAGCCTAGTAGAGTCTGTCATTGGTAAAATGCATATATAACGATCAAAAATGGAAAAAAGTTTGATTTGAACTTCCGAATTGAAAATTAAAATTCTAGTCAATTCTTCATGTCAGGATTTTTTCCTTCACCAGAGTGCGATAAAAATACCTATTGAGACATAATACACACAAAAGCTCATCTGTTCATTGATTAGACCTTTCTTATGAATGGCAGAAAGTCATACTAATATTTATTTATGATAACTTTTATGAGAGCAGAACATTTTTTTTTCTCTGAAAAGACCTCTTGAAAATTGCACATGTAACTATCAAATTTCTCTTGACTTTTCAGCTTTTCCTTCTGCATTATGTCTTCCTGACCTTATCAATTTTGTCTGCTTTTTAACTTCAAGCTTTCAATTTACAAAAGTGTATCATAACTATATAAAAATAATGGAAGTATTTTCTAGGAAATGCTTGTATGTTTCTCAAGATAATTCAAAGTCTATTTATGAATTGGAACAACTTCATGTTTTGGAGCTGATCTCTATACATATAAAGGCATTTGCATTCATTCAAAATACTGTGAGTGTATGTGAATCCCAGTATGTAAAACAGTCCAACTGAACAAAAACAATTCTGAAAGAAAATTGGAAATTCTCATTGGTTATTCTAAGACTTGTATCTACCTGCACATATAATATATTTATATCCAATGCATTCCCTTTTAAAATAAGAGGCTCTTCTTTATTTCAGCTCATTTTTATTCCATATCAAATATAAATATTGATGGGTTTAATGATATTTGGATATGGTGCACATCAACAACTCACAGCCCAGAAGGCCAAATGTGCCTTGGGCCGCATCAAAAGCAGTGTGGCCAGAAGGTTGAGGGAGGTGATTCTCCCCCTTTGCTCTCATGAGACCCCATTCAGAGTGCTGCATCTAACACTGGGGTCCCCAGCATAAGAAAGATGTGAACCTGTTGGAATGAGTCCAGAGGAGGATCACTAAGTTAATCAGAGGGCTGGAGCACCTCTCCTATGAAGATAGGCTGAGACAGTTGAGGTTGTTCAGCCTAGAAAAGAGAAGGTTCTGGGCAGACCTTACAGCAGTCTTCCAGCACCAGAAGAGAGCCTACACGAAAGCTGGAGAGAGACTTTTTACAAGACCATGAACAGGACAAGGGGGAATGGTTTCAAACTGAAGGAGAGCAGGTTTAGATTAGATATTAGGAAGAAATTCTTTATGAGGGTGGTGAGGCACTGGAACAGGGTGTCCAGAGACACAGGGGATGCCCCATCCCTGGAAGTGTTCTAGGTTGGCTGGGACTCTGAGAAACCTGGTCTAGTGGAAGGTGTTCCTGTCCATTGCAACAGGGATAGAGCTAGATGACCTTTAATGTCCCAAACTTTAAGCCCAAACCATTCTATGATTCTGTGATTCTAGGTAAATATTATGGTCATCTCCCAAAGAAACACACAAGGCAACTGCTCCCTTCCACTGCCCCCTGATGTCTCCTCATCAGTCTATTTTTCTTGGCTTTGACTATGAGAGGATTTGCTCGCAGGAAAGAGGCACAAGGGTCCAGTGCAATCTAAACATGACTTTGGGTATATCCAACCTCCATTTCATCATCCGAAATACAGAGGTAACAGTTTCTACCAAGTTTTGTATGTAATGCATGCTTCACTAATGTCTTAAAGTTACTTTGAGTTCCACAGCTGGTAAATGATAAAATGAAAGTAAGTATAAATTTGTGACAGTAATTTTTGGAATAATAGTCCCTCAAATCGCATGAAAGCTCTCAACTGATGCTTTAAATCAAAAAAGAAATGCATAGGTAGACACATTTTTCCTCAGTTTGAATTTCCTCCCACATGTTCTTTCCTTTTAAAAGCACACTAGTTTGGTTTTTTTAACCCTATTGTGTGGAAGACATGAGATGTGCTGCTTCTATCTATAGCAGTGCTAAATTTTTTGAGGGCAATTGTATTGTAGTGCAGTTCTTTTACATGTACTTCATGGCTCGTGTTTGTAAAAAGAGGCAATATAAATCAAAATAACCTTTGAAATAGTCACCTATAGTTTCAGCCAATTAAGTTTTTTCTTTCTCATTTTTACATTTAAGGACAAGACATACATTTGAGAGACAGTATTTTTTGGCTAAACTAATTCTCTTTCTTTGCAAAGTTTATCTTGGAATTATCAACAAAATTCTAAAGAATTAAAAAATTGGCTTATTATTCTGAATACAAGTAGCAATTGAAATTAATATGCAATGAGTTTCAAACACTGCACATCCACAAAGGAATTTTAGAGTCTTCAGGAAATTTTCCTGACATACGCCAAACCAGTAGAGAAAAAGAGCAACAGAACAGGTAGAGCAGATAAATTTCTACAGCTGGCAGCAGATGGATACCTAAGCCTTGCTACATGATCTGAGAAATAAGCACATGGAGGAGTGAGGTTATTTTTATAAAAACAAAACAAAAGAGACAAACAAACAAAAAAAAAAGAGAACACATACAAAGCCACTAATGAAAGGAAGAAAAAACCCCAACACAACTCAAAACTCAACCAAAATAAAAAAATCTCTACAGTATAACTGCTAAACGTCGCCATAAAACAAAGAAAGTTGAAGCCAAGAATGGCAAACAGATAGCCATTCCTCCCCCAGGGCACACCACGAGAGCACTGATCCAATAAGCATTTTTTCTTCTCTGACGAGTGTGTGGCTGTGTTTCCAAAGGGTATTTGTATGACTTTCATGGCTGTTCATGAGGACCCCAGTGTTTTTTTGCACTATGCACCAGGAAGAGGTACTTGGCGTACTGGTGTAAGCGGAGTTCTTGCCCTGGAGTCACAGTGCATGTATCCAGTGCCATAAGCACTCCCACATTCCTGAGTTCTCCATTTATACAAAACCCAAAGGAAAAAAAGTCCTGATTGGAAATGCTTTTGTGTTTTCATGCATAATTGCTACACAAAAAGTTCACAGCTACTAGTCAAAACTGCGGTTTGTTAGGGGGCTTAGGTTTGGCCAAATGAAGAAAAATTTCCATGAAGTCTGCACAAGCCATATAATTCTAGGGGTTTTTCTGCCTAATTTCAATTCCTGCTCCAAAGAGTGGTCTTTTCAACTAGACCAAAAAAAAAAAAACCAGCAAAAACTTTAAAATGGAGATACACTTTTTCCATCTTCCTTCTGAAGAATATGGTTGAAATTACTGTCATCAGCACTACTTTACAATAATTACCAATTCATGATGAGACAGTCTTCTGGCATAGAATATTTCAGTACAAATGGTTCAATTTTAGAAAAGACCTATCCCATTGAAAACAGGATCTTTCTCAAGTAATGAGTGAGAAATGAGACTAGGCAGTGCTAGCAGCCCTGCCAATAATATGATCAAGAATATTACAACTAAAAGAAGTCTAGAAAAGCAGACTTGCTTTACTGAGGTAATTAATTACATAAATTCACAAATCTGTTGCTGTATTGCAATGGTGCGTTGTAACGTTTCTCAGAACTTGTAGTGGCTTCCTCCAACAAAAAGGGTTTAAAAAGAATTTGGGTTGAAATAGCTTTAAAATACTTACTCTTTTGAGGAAGGTGTTGGAACCAGGAAGAAAAGATCAACAAATTAGTCTACTGCTTTAATTTGAAGTACTTCCATGTCTGTTCAGGTTTACTGCCTGACACAACTCAGACAATGTACTCCTTCCAACCAGGCTCTTTGTAGAAGCATTTCTAATAATACCATGATATTCATAAAGAAATATATGATTTTTTATTTTCACTATAAAAAGTAAGATTTAAACCGTAGGTATCAAGAATATGAGACAGAAACTTACTTCCAAAATAGGAACACCTTGACAGAATTTTTTTTTACTACTTTAGTACACTTCCACATATTGAAGTGCTATCAGGAGGCTAATGGCATGAGGGATGGACACTTGATTTCCCTGGTCTGCTTTGCTACGAGAGCCCAGTCTAGAGCATGTAAAAATAATTTAAAAAATTAGAAAAACAGTCTTTTGCCACAGTAGTGCAGTAGTAGTAAAGAATATAAAGAACTTAAGAGACATAACCCTGCGATTTAATAAAAGACTCTTTTGCACTCTTCAGTGTACTATAGTGGAATGTGGTCGGTCTTTCATCCACTCATGACCAGAGAAGTGGAGGCTATTTGCTAATTTGAATTATTCAGTGTGTCATAGGGAAATGCAATCATTACCTTCCCTCATCTCTTCCTGTGGCATACTCTTACCAGTCTCTTTGCCTCTGTTGTTTTATACAACAGTGTCCCAGTGATGCTTGTCTCAGCTTTTATGTAAAGCAGAAGCTGACTGAGAGTCCAAGACTCCTCATGGCTTTTTTCCTTCAGTGGCAGCCCTACATAATTTTGGCTGAAATCGGTGGAAAAACTCCCGCTTATTTCAACAGGATCAGGATTCATCCTGGTTGAAACATCAAAACTTACTTCAGAGCACAAAGCAGCTGAAGAGCTAGTGGCCGATGGTGGGGATGAGCCTGCCTAATCCAAGTTTGGTGCATTTATCAGGAATCTTGCATAATGTAGGGGTTTCAGCATAATTTAAAGCGGAATTCATATGAAATACATTCAAGAAGCTTGCTATTGCTGTTATTTGTCATGCTAGTGGACATCTTGCTATCTATGAAACATCTGTGCGTGACTTTTGCCCCAAAATGTTAACTTATTTATGAGGAAGCACATTTCATAAAACTTCTCAGTAGAGAATGCAAAATTAGGGCTGGGCTGCTTTTACTGTACAGCAAAGTCTTGAGTGCCTGTAGTTATTTAGCTATAAAAATGATATAGGTATAAATCTCACAGGATGAGGTCAGGCAGGACTTCTTACATGCTTGCGAGTGAGCTATGAAGAAGGCTCATCTTTCAGGATGTGTTGTCTCATTTCTCTTTTCTGTACTATTTTAGTAGTCATCCTGCTTCTGGGAAATAGGAGAAAAAATCCATGAAGCTTTGGCAGCCCAGTGGATAAGAGGGAAACTGTTCAGCAGACTGTAAAAGGTTCTTCCTTTTTTGGGTAGGAAGAGTCCTTCCTTCCAGAGTCTGGCTAGAGAAGTCTCCTGCAGCAAAGGTCTCCAGTGTGGTGAGTGCTGTACACTTTAGAGACGTCCAGGGGAGCTTCCCACAAAAAAGACGGTTGACCAAAGAACTCAGATGAGAGCAAGGAGCCCCCTCTGAGCAGGCAAAGTGAGATCCCACTGATGCAGGACACATGGCTTGCAGCTGACCAAGCTGGCACAGGCAGTTTCTGAGGCTGCTCACTGCTGGAGATGGGCATGCAAGAAAGAGTAGTGGTGTGATCTTGGGGACTCTAACAGCTCCAGAGACATTTTTGAGGATTGGGTTCAATTCATTCTAAGCTAGTACAGTGGCATGGCATCTATGCTGCTTTTAAGAACAGAGTTTGAATCTGATACAGGGCACGCCCTGTGTTTAAGTGTCCTTGGTGGCCAATATTTAAAACTAATAGTTCCTAGGCTCTATCTGAACTATTGAGCATAGAATTAGCATAACCAGGCATTCAGCCAATATTAAAATATATGAAAATTTCCATTGTGCCAATTTCCAGCTAAAGATTAGCAAGATTAGTAGTGAAATTTGCACTCCTCATTGTTATTTACTGGTGCCCGTGACTGTTAGGCAATGCAGTAACACATCTGCTGAAGAAATGGAAACATTCAAGTGCTATCAACTTTGTGAGCAATGCCATATGGGTTATATCTACTCAACTGGCTTATATTCATCATTACTGTTAAGCATTTTACTCAGAACATTATATAAAGGTCAGTCAGACTAGCTGAATTTTAAAGGTAATAAGGAAAACAACCTTGTATTAATAAATCATAATAATTCTGTGTGTGCAATCAGATACATTTTTTCTAGTTACCAATAACAGTGTTTTGTAAGTGCCAATAAAGACACTGACACCCCTCACTTCACGCAGAGGAAATGTAGAGGTTTCCAGCACCATAATGCTCCTGAGTGTATTATGAGATTGAGACTATTTGCGCCTGCAATTGGTTGCTCAGGCATTTGCCCAAAGGAAGTCACATTTCACTGATCTGCATGCTAAACAAAGCAGACATTATTCACACTTCTTCAAAGGAATAAACATAAAACTGACTTCTGGAAAAAAAATTTCTTTGAGATGACTTGTGAATTCTGTTAGTAGCTTGTGGTATAGACACTGCTCATCATTCTGATAATCAGTTTTTACAGGACTTTCTGAATTAGGAAAAAAAGAGATAAACATGCAATTTAGTGAATGGTGGGAATTTAGTCAATAAACGTGGAAAAAAACCTGACTAGTTCATTTAAGATGTGCAGTGTCAGAATAAAAGCCCACAGGAAAGCCGTGAAACCTTACGTCTAAAAGACAGAAATAAATCACTTAAATGTATGTCACATTGCAGCAGAATGCATAACCAAAATAATACATTATTTAGTGATTTTTAAGACTACATTTCTAAAAGGATAAAGACAAGGAGTATTTTGGGGGGTTTTTTTGTTTCTTTCTTTTTGGGTTGGAAGGTCTTGCAATTAGTACATGCAAACATGTTTTGTAACAACATGCAGAAAGAAATTACAGGTAAAATGAATTTAAGACAGCAACCTGGGTTGCAAAAGAGCTGTAGAAAGGTAAGACCTGTAATGAGGATAGGACCATTGAGATGAGAGTATTCATAGCTCAAGCAGACAGATGCACTCAGCCACTGAGCACTGAGAGGAAGTAAACAGGGTGAGAAATGGAAAGCCCAAAATTCTGTTTATTTACCTGAACATAGTCTTGGGAAAATTGATAAGAGAACCCATAAGGAGAGTCATCTCAGTCTATAAACTGTAATGGATTCTCTGATGACAAGAACCAAATCTGCTGTTTTAAGATAAAAACATGAGCTTGGAAAATGCAGCAGGGGAACAGAGTTTGCAGTTCTCTGGAGCGTAGACATAAAGGTCTGGTTCATAACTCAAAACCTATGCACAATCTTCACACAAGCTCATTTATTTATGAAAATAATCACCATGCAATAGATTCAAAGAGGCTTTCCTAAATACCACTTTTCACAGGCTTCACTTGGGTAAAGCCAGTGCCAAACACAGGATGTTTTGTTCATTTAACCTTTACAGCAGAAAATTTTAAGGCATTGTCCCCAATTTACATGTAATAGCAGAAACAGTCAGAATTTGACAGGAATTTCTAAAACCAACTGTAATATGTAACCCACATAGAGAACTAATATGAAGGACAAGTTTACAAAGTCTTGGAATCATTCTGCAGTCTTATTAAATCAGTACAATTGGGACATACGCAGCGTAGTCATCCTGTGTCTTGAGATCTCAGCTGATGGGTATAGACCCTGCAGAGTGCTCAGTGGACAGTGGAGAAAATTGCCTGCCATGTGTGTGAGAAATAACTTGAGGTTTTGAGACTTGGGGTTTATCTAGATTGAAAATTTAGGAGACAGGTATTAAAGGTAAGAAAGAAAAATGGAAAATTATTAATATAGCAGCTTTTAGATAGCTAAACAGACGCAACTATTTCTATAAAATAGCATAACTACAGATTAGAAGACATATTGTAAGACATATAATTACCATTCAGAGTAGAATAGCTATTTTAAAATTAGGCATTTTACGTCAGATATAGTTAGTGTTTCTAGCACAATAAAACTGCTTTGAGAACTGTTTGCATCAGTAAAAAAATCACATAGAAAGAATCCACACATAAATAGGTTGAGCCCTAAAAAGCCCAGATTTGTTAGAAATCCCATTGTATTTTATTTATCCCATTTAAAATTCCAAATGCTTTTGTATTCCATTAACATCCAATATTATTAAAAGTTTGCCTGAATAGTCTAGTCAGTAGACAAATTTTCTTAAGGTGGAAAAGACATATTTAGTTTGTTTTCTTCTGATATTCTCATAAATTGACAATAATGGCCTTTCAACCTAATTATTTGAAGTGATTTTCTATGTTTCTATGTTTTCTTATCTGGGAAGTCCTTTACGTAGTTGCCCTCCATGGATTCCACTAGAGTTTTTTATTTGGTGATAAGAAAAGCACTCTCTGCCAAATGTCGTATTTGCTGTAGATGTTACCATTTCTGTTGCTGAAGGATTTTTATTTTGTTGTACTCTAACTTAGTTGAGAATCCCCTCTGCCTTTGCATACCATCCATAGGATAAGGCTGACAGACAACCAGGTCTTCAAAGGGATCTAGAAACCTTAGTGAGATTAAAACATACAGGATCATCTTGGACAGAACAGCACTTCATTGACCAGTCCTATCTCCATTTCTACTGTATTCAGCTATTTTTGTATCTCCATGGCACCTCTTCATGTGCTCTGTTTCTGAGCATTTCAATAGAACTTGTCCTTTCCTGTGTCCTGGCTTCATTTTAGCCTCAACTGCTGCTCCAGTTTCAGCATCCATTTATGAGTTTGTAATTACCAACAGGATCCAAACCCCTCACTGTCCTTTCTACAAGCTCTCATTTTGCCTTTACCAAGCCCAGAAGCTTTCTTCTTGTTCAAAACCAGTTTCTTTATTGAGGATAAATGCCTTCTCTTCCTCTTCATTTTCAGTTGCACAGATAAATTTTGGATTAGTAATCTAAGTGAATAAACAGGCAAAAATTCACAACAAAAGTTTGTGATTTTGGTATCCTTTTAGCATTTCTTTTTTTAGTATCTACAGTTGTGAAAACCTAACAATTGTAGGAAATTCATAACCTCACCCCCTTTCCCCCTTTTTTTTAATCTCCCTCACTGAAAGAAGACAATAAGTTCTATAGGTTTTCTGGTGCACTCTGGTATAGTGCTAGCAGAAGCAAATAGGGAAGAATGATGTTTAGAGCTTTCAGAGCAGGAACAGCTCTTTGGAAATTCTAACTGGACATAGGAATGAAAAAGATTTCTTCACCAAAAATAATAATGTAGCTAAATAGAGCAGTTAAGGTGGGGGAGCTGTTATCACCAGCTCCACTGTCAGAAAACTTGGAAGAGCTGTTGCATAATTGTTTCTGAGATCACAGCATTGAAAACATGTGACAAACCATGTTAAATACCCATTACTGCTCACTCAGCATCATAGATCTGAGATTAGTAAAAAATACCAGATAGATTAGTAAAAAATACTTAATTTATGTGATCATTATGTCCCTCACTCAGAAATCTATCTGTATCTACTGTTGAAATGAGAGACCTTAACACCAGCCCCAGAATAGTTTCTGCATTTCAGAGCACCAGCAGAGAAGCACAGCTGAGTACCTCACCTAGGTAAGTATGAGCATCTTTCATGAAGCACAATGCAACGGGTATCCTGGTCACACAGTGCTCGGGAAAACTGAGCACAAAGTAAATAACAAAAAAATTCAGATGCTGTCTATTTCAATGTTACTTAAGAAAATAAATGGAACATTTCATGAAAAGAGCAAAGATAAACCAGAAAACTCCTAATCAATTTCTTCCACAAATGCTGTGGCATCATATCAATTATAAAAATGTTCATCTAGTGAAATTTTAATCTGCCAAAATAAATCTATTTTATCAACCTTGAATGAATAACCCCATGGAGGTTTTGTCTTGGTTTGGCTTTTGTTTTTTAATAGTTCCTTCCTGATCCTAAACTGTTATCAAAATGACTTTGAGTGCCTAATCAGACACATCAGTCAAGCACCTTCAAGCACTGTGCCACCCCAAGTATGGATCCCCCTCACTCAACAGCCAGCTGCAGTCAATTGCAAGTCCTTCAAAAGAAAAGATGCATGTGTAGAGGAAGAGGAGAATTTACAAGTCAAATTATGGCCCTGACTCTTCCAGCTGATCAGCTGAAGCCCTGAAGAATGAGATCTGATTATAATCACAGTGCTAATGTAAAGCTGAAGTGTTATGAGGGCATGCTGAGGGCAATGAAATCTATCCTTCTCTATTTGGACTTAATAGATGAAAAAAGAAGCAGGATGACTCAGTCCCCACGCGTTTTTGGATGCAGGCAGAAGAATGCCTCCCCAAAGTGAGGTTAAAGAATAACTGAACAGAATGTGGGTTTGCTTTATTTAAATTACTGGTTTTAAAAATACACATCTTTTTGGATACGGAAAAAGAGATAGGGATTTAACATTAATTACATGAACACTTTTTTGCTTTTTACCCTCTCCTTTAACTGGGAATGGGGACAGAGTGACTGAGAGAGTGAAAGAAAGAGGTATATTCAGAAAATTTGCTATGTACTTGAGTTTGAAATACTTGATATTTAAAAACAGGCTTGTCCATTCAATTCTGGATTTTATTGTTGCATTAACACGGCACATTTGAGTTACTGCTTCTCTGTGGCTCTGCTCCTGACTTATTCTGTTTTTTACTTTTATTGAGATAGATCTCTCCCACTGGCACAAGAAAAAGGAAGATTTTCTTCTAGGTAATTATTATTAGGCAATTATTATTTATGTTAGTCCAGCAAGCTAGAGACATTAGGTCTAGACCAGCACCAGCATTAAATTGAGACACAACATATAAATTAGCCCTGCTCCAGAAAGTTTGCAGTCCCGTCACAAGACAAGAAACAGGCAGCAGCAGATGAATAACTGAGGCGGTTATTGTTCATGCAGTTCAGTGTGCAGAGAGAACTGCTTATCTGTTTCAACAGTTTTTTAGGTATCCTGGCAGAAGGCATTTTTCACGTGTTTCGAGGCTATTTGCCATTGGACCTAATGAGTGTTCAGAAGAACCTAATAGAGGACAGATATAAATAGAATGCAGTGTTTTCCTTTTTTTTTCTTAAACGTATTTTTTATAAAATGGTGTTCTTTTTTTACCTCTCTTCTTTGAACAATATTTGTGGCAGGACTTATAATAATTGGAGATTATGTAATTTTTGAAAACCCCAACCAGAGATATGTATGTTCTTCCTACTATTCATCTCACCAATGGCATACTTTTCGGGGTTTTTTTGTCAGCATTTTGCCAGTCTGTTGTTCAGAATGTGCCAGGTGGGTTCTAATGCCAGCTGAAAACCATCTTTTGAAATTATTTATCCACGAAAATGCACTGTTAAACACAATGAGACATAACAGCAGTGAAGCAGCCACCTTAGCACCAAGAGAGAAGTTTATACCAAAACTATTAGGAACTGAGAGGAACTATTAGGAACCTAATAGCCTTTGCACTCTGCTATGTCTCTTCAGGTGAGGATAACTGAGGATAGTCACAAATAATGTAAAAGTACAAGTCGTATTAGGCCAAAAGTTGTGTCTGAACAGCATTGTCTTCCTTCAAGAAATGTCTTAATGCAGCCCGGATACCCCAGCATGTTGTTAAAAGAGTGATCAATTCCTGTGAGCTGCCCGAATCCATGACTTGTTTGTTTATGCTTTAAAAACACACCTCAGCGGAAACTCTCTCAAAAGGAGGGTTGAAAACATGAAATAAATACATAGGATTTGCTGCTAATCTCTTAGTATCTTAGCTAAAAATGTTTTCCTATTATTTGGAATTCTCTTCTTGAAGATTGTAAAAGAATTCTACTGTGAAGGCCAGGTAGGATCTGTCTATACAATTGAAATCGTGACACCCCTTTTAAAACAAGTGTTCTGAGTAAAAGCAATGTGTTTATTTGATCATTTGGGTTCTATCAACCCATCCAGAGCACTCCTATTTCCTATATTTATTTTTGAAACCAAATTGAAGCAAATGATCCATCTAGGTTTTGCTACATGAATTACTAGCAGGTATTAATAATTACTCTGACTTTTCCTTCAGGTAATGAGGCCATTGATTTGAAGTTAAAAAGACACTTACGAAGAAGTTCTAGATGTCCCGTAGCAAAGCTTAACCCACAGAAAGCTCTCATTTGGGTCAGAGCAATCAATAACTCACTTTGGATAAAGAACCCTGTTCACAAAGCTTCTTTTCACTGCACAGGAGACAGGCAATATATCTGTGGTCTTCTGCAAAAGCCCTAGAAAACGCCGATAATGGAGTTGTCATAAGAACTGGTGAATCACTGACAGAGAAAAGAAGTTTCTTATTTGTGTTCCCACTCCCAGTGCCAAGGAAACCTAACAGAGAAGTGCACATAAAAAGTTTTTCATTCATTTTCACTAAACCACTGGATTTTTATTGAAATTTTCCTTTTTGAAAGTTTCACCATGATGTTGCTGATGTGATCTGACTGTAGCTTTGGCCTGTCTATGCTGCTGTAGGGAAGGTGCAGAGTGGATTCTGCTGCCCTATTTATCTGCGTCTGCTCCTCAGACTGAAGATTTTTGTAAGTCATTTGTCACTCCCTTTACTGTCAGCAAAGAGGAGATTTGCTGTCTCAAGCTTTTAAAACCTTTATGCAATACCCATAATGTCATGGTCTTTGCCTATCTTTGATGTACTGCTTGAGGAAGTGAAGTTGGTCTGGTACATAATTTTTAGAATTATTTATTTAAGAAACAGGACCATGAGGGTTAGTAGAGACTGCTGTGTGCTCATGATGCTTCAGTCGAGAAATCCTTTTTAACAGACGCCTCATAGATAAGCTTTCAGATTTACTAGGCCACATTTATACCACCACATAAGATTCTTGACTGGGAAAAACTTGAGAAAGTCCTTTTCCTTTGTATTGTGTTTTTAAAACTGAGACTTGTCTGGAGCATAAAAAGATTCTTAATCCAAATAATGTATAAAGTATAGGACCACTATCAGTGCAGCACACTTGTTGAGACGGGTTTCCTTTCAGAAATGTGAAGTACAAGGAATATGAGTTCTTCCCTGATTTAGTTTTAAATCTTCAAATGCAGATATTTTCTGCGTTGTTTATTTAATAGAGCTTTTTTCTACTTGGGGGAAGTAAAAACAAAGTACATCCAGTAATAAAATAGGTCCAGGCGATTTCACCAACACCTGTCAAATTTGAGCATAAATTATATTGGAGGACTCAATAAAAAGAATGGTGCTTTGGTTCACTGACTTTGCAGAAAGTATAATGCCATTAAGATGACCTTTTCACTTAACTGAGTATTGTATCAGATATGTCTTATCACATTAAAATATTACACTAAATTTCAAACAAATAGGTGTTTGAAAAAGGAACAAAGATTGCAAAATGTAAGATGTCAAATGACAAAAAAAATCTGTAAAATGTTTAGTTTAAGCCTTTGTGCACATGTCAGATAAGCAGTTCATTATCAACAGGTTGATAAGCTGACTTCCCACAGGCATGTGGCAGAGCACCTGCAGATGAGCTGCCTTATCTGTAGAAAAGCTGTTGCTTGTGACATCCTCACCTACAGTGTTACTGATAGCAGACAATTATTTAGAAAATGAAACAATTTTTTTAGGAAGATGAAGTTTGATCTCAGGGTGAAATATTTCAATTCTACCCGAGGCTGTATAGCTCATATAGCTCTACAGCTATTGCACATTTGCAGATTTTGGGACCAGAATAGGTTTTAGCAATGCTTCATAAATCCATGTCTGTCATCCTCTAAGAATCTGCTATTTGAAACTTAGATGCTTACAATGAAATGGCTCTATATTTTGAAAAATATAGATGGAGAGAAAAAGACAATAATAACAAGAGAAGAGTTGAATTGCTGTAATAAATAAGGCATAAGAACACAAGCTGATGACAGGATAAAGCAGAACTGTGAATGGCCATTTAGTCACTCACAGCCTGAAGTCCTGAATATGCAAACTTGAGCAAAGTGAAGCCTAATTTATAATTTTGATAATTCACTTTATTAAATATAACCATTTCAGGTGTTTCTGCTTCAGAGTCAATATTATGAGAAAGTGAAAAGTGTCAGTTTTCTAAGATATAGTCAACTAAGTTTAAAAAAGGCAAGGAATCATTTCAGACTTGCCTCCTAATATCTTTGAAGTCATAGAAATGCACTATTCTTCCAGCTAGTTTTTAAACAGAGAAGAAAAAAAAAGAAAAAAAAAAAAACCCAAACAATTATTCATTTAAATATTGATTTCCTATTACTTTTTGGGTTTTTTTCATGTGTCAGAGCACATTCAACCCATCAATAAAGTCTGTTAGTGTGGCACAAAAAAGTTCTTGGGTTCTTAATTTGAGAGAAAGATGAGGAAAAAGCTTTTATAAAAAAAAAATCCTTTAAAGAAAAGATCTAGAACAGGAGATAATCCTTCTTCCATTGAATATGTTTCTACATTTCCAGATAAGCCAGCTGGCAATGATGAGGGTTCAAAATTTGTCTGAACACTTCCCTCCAAGTGTGACTGCCCTGTTAGTCGTGTTACAAAAAGTGACAATTACAAAAATTATATTACAAAATTACAAAAGCTTAGTCTTCGATTCAGATCTCAAATACAGAATTAAATTTAATCTAACCACACAATTGCAGTTCCTTTTTAGTTGTCAGCACTAAGTTGCTGCCAGTAAAATATTAGTCATCAGCATCATCTCATGAAGTCTTCAGAGGCGACCTCCTAGTAAATATTTTTCATCTTAGAAAGTATACTGACAATATAGACTCTTGTATCAGACACTCAAAATTATCACTGCTGCTATTCAGATTATGAAATTAACCTACCAGAGGCATACTATCCATCACTCAGAGGTGGTAATATTTTTCCATGGTGCTTAGAAACTAATGTAGTTACTTCTCTTTGTACTACTGTAGGTTTTACATGTTGGTGCATGTGCATATCTCACTGTCCATTAAATGTCTTTTGCATCAGTCTTGAACGTGAAGCCCACAGACCTGGCTTTCTTGGAATGTGAAGATCCCCATAAAGTCCGGGGATTTTTTTGTTGGTTTCCTTTTTCTGTTATCAGTTGTTTGGGCTTTGGGGGCTTGGGGTGGGGGGTTGGTGCGGCAGGGTTGGGGTTTTTTGGTGGTTTTCTTTTTTTGTTGTTGTTTTGGTTTGTTTGTTTGGTGGTTTTTTTAAATCTATGTCTTCTATATTGACATAGATAGCAGATGTTCTCCTGTGACAAATGATTGATGTTTAAGTGATAACAGAGTGCCTGAGAGTATGAAAAGGATCATTTAGCAAAATGTAGCTGTGATAGCAGCCAGCATACTAGTTATGACCGTCTCATCAAATGAGGGATTTAATTTAGAGCAACTTCAACAGTATAATATGTCAAGACGCTGGTGAGGAAAATTATATTCTTCTGTGATTTTCCTACTATCATTTAGGTGACTTCAGTTACAAAAGCCACAAAAATTCTGCTTTAGAGAGATTTCACATTAAACTGTAGCCCCTAATCCTTAAGCTAGAGATATCCCTTAAATATCATAAATGCTGCGGTACTTCCTTGAAAAACTATTTCACTTTCTTGCCAATGGGTTGAGACCATCACTGAAATGTCTTTTTCACTTCAGAATAACTTCTACATCCAATAAAATAAGGTGTTTTCAGTTTCTTCTAGCCAAGTTGTGCTCAAATATCAAATGCATAGATAAGCAATTAATCATGCTTTCTGTTATTACATACACATGTATGCAAAACCAATTAAAAAATTACATTCAGTCCTCGATACTCTATCTTTAAATGTGTCTCTTATAACTTCAAAATAAAACAGAAAGGCAGCTATTAGAAATCTAAGTTCTTAATCTAGAAGGTGCTCAAAAGCAAATACATTTGCCACCCATCCAAGAAAACATGTACGGATGAACTCTCCCACTGGTAATCAGCTCATCTGAGCCAGATGAGGGTGTGCACTATCATTATTAGAGTGTGTATTATCATATGGTGTTTATCACTTACAAAAGATTCTTGTAAATAAGTCTCTATTAGATAAAACAGAATACAAATGCAAGACAGAAGAGTTTACAATAAATTAAAGCCAAAGATGACTTTTGGCATCTGTATGAGAGGAGAAAAGGGAAGGTAGTGGGACACTATGCAGATGCACAGAAGTACACAGATTCTAAAAACAAGTGTACAGCTTTGGCGTCAGATCTGGTCCCAAGTTCTTTAACACAAAAATTTAAGTCTGCAATTATTCTGCTCTGCAGCACAGCACAGTAAGTAGAGGTTAATATATGTAAATTTTCCAGATATATAAGCTCAGTAAAACCCTACTAAAATGCTGAAGATTCAGTACAGCAATTTGCTTCTCTGTGTTTTCCTTTTGATTTATGTTTACCTAATCTATCCTTGACTAGTGAAATATATGAAGGGTTTGCCGATTAAACAAAAAGAACCTCTAGTGGCTTGAAAACTTTTAGCTTGTGGTTTTTTTCTTTTTTTTCTTCAGTTAATGTCAAATATTGTAATCTGACAGATAAGCCTGTGCACCACCTTAGTCAATTGAAGAAAGCAATAAGACAAGAAGAAAAATAAATATATGTATACACTGAGAAAATGTACTGCATCTTACTAAGAAACCAAAAAATTAATCAGTGGCTAGTTCATGTTAATCTTACATTTTTATTAAATGATTAGGTTTAGATGATTAAATCATTATCTCAAACAGAACAATTCAAATAAATTAGATTGTGAAACCTAAATCTGAATTATTTTCTGTTTATTTTTAATTTAAAAAAAGAATGGAGGAAGAGTGAATTTTCTTTCCAACTAATACATCCATTAAAATTCCTTTCACCAGATTTTATGAAATTACTTTTGAAAAATCTTATAAACACAGGCAAATGCAAAAGTAATTAGTGTGATATGTGGTGCAATGGTCCTCCACACATAGAGGAAGTACAAAACATCTGGAATTAAAAGAGTTAGATCACACGAGTAACTCTGGCCAGTTCAATTTCCATGATAAAGAAATACTTAGTATTGTCATATGGAAATGAAAATAGCAAGTTGAAGCAATGTAAAAATCCCATCATGACAGATTGAGAAAGGGTAATCAGGCTAGCTAAAAGAAAGTCTCCAAATTTTAAAGTAAAAACAAAGTAAATGATTGAAGAAAACTATTTCTTTTCACAGATAAAAAAAGAGATTTTGTCAGTATGTTTAGCTGAGCTTTTGGGAAGTCTAATGTTGATGGTAAACATTGGTAATTTCACTCTTATGAAACAAAGGTATACTTACGGGAAAGTTGATCAATTAAGTACATGGTACCTAAACTGCAAACATTTGGACCTATTTGAGCTGTCAAGACTTCAGTGCAAGGAGTTCAGGTTTTTTTATTAGCCCCAAAGCTGAAACGGCAACACACACTTTCATTTTAAAAGATATTTTATCTGATGATGAGAAAAAGCTCTGGTATGGAAAGAAACCGCTTTGTGCAGTTGTTGAAATGGAGATTAAACAGTCCACACATGAGTAGCTTACAAAATCCCTGCTACTGAGAAAGGGGATTTTCATGTTCAGTTTTAGTATCAAATTAAATTCACTTTCACAAAGCATATGAGAAGTTTTCCAGCCACTGCTGGCGTCTGTACTGAAAGTGACATGTGCCACAAGCAATTAATGTTGCAATCTATATTTGAAAAGGGGCCCTGACAAACAAATTACTCTTTAAAACTTTTAATTGGTTTTTAGTATTTTAGTAACAAGCTGAGTGCAAATCACTGAAAGAATATTTTCCAGTCATGTAAATAGCTGTGTGATTCATTCTGCAAATAAAACAGTGGTAAATGGGAAAGACTAACTTCCATTATTTTCTATTCAAGTAATGAAGCAAATTCCACATAGTTAAATATGACAAACACTTGGAAAAAATTTTATACAGTCAACAACAGCATAAAATAATTTCTAGAAATCTATAACTTTGTAATTCCCTTAAACCTCTAAAGATAACATAGCTGTAAATAAGGAAAAAATGTAGTTCTTATAATATTCAATATAATGAAAAAATACAGAAAAAACATAGTAGCAGTTCAAAGCCTTTTTGATGACCATTAAATTCAATAGAAATATTCCATGTGATTTGAAGAAGTTTGGATCAATCCATGACTTTGTTTTCTCTTTCCTTTTATCTATATTTGCTATGTTATAACTCAACTGGAACTATATCTACATCTTACTGTTTGTCCCAATGTGGTACAATAAGCCTGCAGTGCAGATAGACTCAGTTCCATCTGTTTTCAGGCCATAATGTCAAACCACAGACCTGATTTTAGAGATGTCCACATGCTTGTGTAGCTTTATGAGTAAAGCTTTCTTCTGGGTACTATGGTTGCTTAGGAAAATTTCCCTGCACAGTCATGAAATCATGAGAGGACTGGATAAGCAATGTTCAGTTTACAAAACCATCATCATCTCTGCCTGTCACCTGCTTTCAACCTCTTCTGTAGCAATGTCAAGAACAGTAGTGTGTAGTATATTAAGATGATAGGCATGTTAGCCAATCCTACTTTAAATTCTTCATTGAAATTAACTTTTTTTTCTATTGAGAGCATGAAGGAAATTGTTAGATTTACCAATTCAGAACAGGAAAATTCTTTTTAAACCACACAGTAAAGTTAAGGTGTTCTCTAAGAGAAAAACAACAAAATCTCCCTAAACTAATTCCATCATTAAAGAGACAGGTAAATGAATAAATGCTAAAAGCACATGCAACATTTTAATATGATAAAAATGTAGATAATATCTTCCAAAAGAGAAACATAAGAAAAAAATCCCAGATGTTACGTGTGAGACAATAATCTACAATTCATCAAAAGAAATTTGATCATATATTAATTCTCAAAAATTTTTTATTATCTAAATGTATTTTGATCGTTTGCATCCAGATATCTTGTCAAGTGCCATAGCTTGATGACTTTAACAGTAATTTTTGGTTGTTTCCTTTTCCTCCCACCATTCAGATCTACACGTCTACTCACACTCCACACTGGATCTAACAGCATTTCAACTTCCTGGATATATTTCATGTACATAGAATTTACACTCTTTCCTGTTACATTTTTTTTTCCTTTCATTTCTAGATTGTCTATATAGCCCTTAATTTTAGCACATGCCAAACCAGGACAACCTTGCACAGGTATTTCAGAACAGAGATCTCAGTCACTTTTATGTCTCACTGGCATAAGCACACTTTTCCTACTCACCTTCAGGTTAGTGCCAAGCATGGAGACTGGTGAGTCAATGAGCTATGGTCATATGGTCCATTAGAAACTTTATTCACATTTGTTCATCATCTCCTTTTCAAAGCAGAAAAACTGTGTGCAGTTACTCCTTACCTCCTTCCTCCTCTCCTAGCCTGTTTGCACCCATCAGCAAAACTGTCAGGGAGACCCTCTCATTGAGTCATGAGGTTCAGAAAGGGACCCCATTGTATTTGAAACTCCCTTTTGAGGCAAGTTTTGGCGCAGCTGGATCCAGACTAAGTCAGAGACTTGATCAACAGTTTATATCTAAATGATTATATATGCACAGTCAATCCTTTATATCACTTGGCTAAGATTTGAAAATTTCATCATGTTTATTTCCAATTCACCTACTGGGTATCTGATGCAATAAGGATTTTCTCAGCCTTGAGAGCAACCCTGAGAGGCATCCCTAATGGAGGACAGATCCTGGCATGCAGCATGCTGGTGTGAAGGATAGCGCAGTGGGCCCTAGGCTGTCCACAATTTATGGGCTAATAGGATTTACTGGCAGTCATATTTGCATACCAGCCATATTTTGGTTGATGCTTGCACAACTAGACCTCAGCTGCTGAGCAAGATTTATGGCTCTTTGCTATTGTGTGTGGTCTGTCTTCCCAGAGATCAGCTGAAGTAAGAAGTGACCATCGTGACCATCATGATCATCATGACACATCTACTGTTTAAGCAGAAAAGGAGCAGGGAAGGGGGACACACACCACCACAGATGGAGTGAGAACAGCCTTCCTCAATGCATTTCTCTGCTAGGCTCAAATACTTTGCGTGTGTATGTACCACTGTATGAGTACTGTCAAACTGCTGTGAAAACTCTGACAATACCCAACGTAACCTTATATTTCGATAGCTTGCCTGCACATCAAAATTTTATTCCTGTTGATCAATCAATACTGGTTTCAGCTGCTGTGCTTTTAACATAAAGCACCTGAATTCTCTAAAATGCCTTTTGACTATGAAAACGTCAAGACATTCAAAGCAAGTGGATGATAAATCACATTATATTATTCATTTACAGATATCATTTTATGTTTTTAAAAAAAGTGATTTAGAGGCAGAATTTTAACATACATATAATCTTATTTGTTTTATTAGAATTTACTATAGTATTCAAAAATATTCAGTCTTCAGACACTGAAATTTTTTTTTTGTAGTGGGTTTTATATTTTTTCCCCATTTTGCAGGGTAGAAATTCAACAATTCTCATAATAAACACTGCTGGACATTTTGTTTCTTAGATTTTTTACATATGTTAACCTTGCAGTGTACCAGAAATAATTGACCTATTAATATGAATACCTTCTGGCAAATGCAAGAATAGAATTTTTTTTTTTTTGGTCTTTTTCTAAGTAAGAAACATATATGACAATGTTTGCTGTTTGAAGTGATGCAAAAGTGCAAGGAATAGTTTATAAACCAGATGATGGTGCAACCATTGAAGGGGACCTTGAAAAGATGGAGAAATGGACCGACAGAAACCTCATTAATCTCATCAAGTAGAAATACTGAACCCCAGCCCTAAGGACAAATAGCCCCAGGCTGGGTGCTGAATGGTTGTAGAGAAGTTTGGCAGAGAAGTTTCTGGTGATGCTGGAGGACACCAAGAAGAACCAAAGCCAGGAATATGCCCTCATGGCTGAGAAAGACATTAACCTACTGGGCTGCAATAGGAGGAGTGCTGACCACCGGCCAAGGGAGGTAATCCTTCCTTCTACCCAGCTCTGCTGACACACATCCAGAGTGCTGAGCTCACTGCTGAGGTCCTCAGTTCAAGGAGTACTGTGAAGGAGTGAATCCAGTGAAAGGTTGAGAAGATAAATAAGAAACTGGAGAATATGCCTTAAGAGGAGAGACTGAGAGAGCTGGGACAGTTCAGCCTGGAGAAAAGTGATCCTATCAATGTGTACAAGTAACTGATCAGAGGGCAGTAAAGGGGAGAGAATAAAGAGTCACTGAATATCTCAAGTTGGCAGGGACCGATAAGGATGATCAAGTCCAACTCCCTGTTCCTTGCAAGGGCTACTTAAAATTAAACCATATGACTATGAGTATCATCCAGATGCTCCTTGAACTATGACAGGCTTGGTCCAATGACCATTATGCCTCTCTACCCCCAAAACAGCCCACAGCTCCTCCAAATTTAGTATTTTTTGAAAACTGACTTAATGTACATTTGATTAAATGTACGTGATTCAGTGACTCAGTGGAGCCAGTGACAGGACAAGAAGCAATGGCCACCAACTGAAACGCAGAAAAAATCCATTTAAAACTAAGAAAGTACTTTTTTCTGCGAGGGTGATCAAACACTAGCAAAAGTTACCCAGAGATGCTGTTGAGACTCCATAATTGGCTATATTCAAAATCCAATGGGACACACTGTGAGCAACCTGCTGTAGGTGATGACCCTGGTTCATGCAGGAGGTTGGATTACAGGACCTTCAGAGGTCTCTTCCCACTACAGTCATTTTGCAATTCCAAGTTTATCACCAGAGGTTTCTACGTGTACTATGATTAGTAACCAAAAAAAAGTATGGTAAAGATTAAAGAAAGCTTCTCTTGGACATTAAGGAGAGTCTTTTGCCCTTATGCAATAAGGGAACTTACTGCAAAGAAATTTCAGGGCTTGCAGTTAAAGTGATGAATGGACTTGAGCAGTTTAAGATATAAGTTTCTTTATTTGGAGCATTCAAAGTTTTAAAAATTTTTAGAGATCATGAGAATTTTTGAATAGACTTATGAATATCATATAGTTCAGCATCCCAGAGTCTGTCAGCTTTGCCTTGATTTAAGGATTATGTATGTAAAAAATACTTCTTTATGCAATAAGGGTTCTCTTAGCAACCAAAATTACAATCACCATTAGTCATCAAGCTCTGCATCAGGTACTAAATAAACAATAAAAAGGTCCAGATGAAAAATTGCAAAAAAATACATTTTGCTTTGTTAGTCACAATAATCTTGAGGAATGTCTCTTCATCTATGAACTAACAAAAAATCGAAATAATTTTTGAAATTATGTTTTTGGAATAAACCATTTTTTCATGTGGACATTTGTCCAGTTGATCTTAGTTGGTGTGCAGATGGTCTATATGATCAGTGGTGAGTTCTGGGAACCAGCAGTGAATCCATGCCTTGTCAGGTGTGGCAAGCTGGGCTCACAAAAAAAAAAAAAAAAAAAAAAAAAAAAATTAGGGGATGGAGAGGGAGAACAGACAAGACAGATTTAGAATTATAGGGTCGAAAGCGGAGAAGAAAACAGAGAGCTGAAGGTGCACAGGAAATGGAGCGGATTTAGATAGTGCAGAGATAGAGAAGGATCAATATTTCCAGTGTAGTGCTAAAAGAAAGTTGAAAAACATCTGTCAGCAAGCACATGATGAACTATTTTTCTGACAAGATATTCTCCTGTCAGTAGTTAATAAAAATGCAGAATATCTCAGTTGTGAGAAGGTCACTTTGATATTCATCACAGGACAAGAAAATCTGTGCATGGCAAAATGCTCTGTGATTAACAATGTTTTTTCTAAAGGCGTCTGGAGACAGACAGTTATGTATCTGCACAACTCTTAGCTGTAATAAGGGAGTAGCTGTATTCAAAGAACACAGCTTGACATTTATCTTCTCTGAAAAATAAAAAGATTGAAAGCAAATAGGTTTTTTTGTTTGGTTTTTTTTTCCTTTTGACAACATTGAAACTCCTTCATGATTAGTTAGAGAAAGAAATTACATATCATTAAAAGGTCATAAGAACTGGCATGGTCTGAAAACTAGGGGGAGCACAAACTGATGAAGAGCCTTGCAGAAAAATATTTTATGATTAATGTACTAACAAATGACATTCTACTTGGATCAAAGGCACTGATAGAGATGAAGAAGCATAAATTACCTTTCATTTTATTTTGAAAAAAATCTCTGTATAGAAAAGAAAAAAAAATCTGTCATGAATCCTCAAGTAATTTTGCAGCAATGTAAATAGGTGGTATGAATAGAATCTCAACCTTCATTTTGTTACAAAAAGTGACATTTCTCAAATAATAAATCAACACATCATAAAACCTCCATCCCCTTTAGTCACTCACAAATTACAGAATATAAATAAATATTTTAAACTGTCTAATGATAATTTCATAGGTTTTGCACTGCATAAACCTTCTTGGTATAAATATAAGCTCAACAACTTCATATTTTGATTGTAGATGCAAAGATGTTTTGACATTTTATTCTCTACAATTTACTTCAGGTTCATCTAATAAAAAAAGGGAATTTTTATGTTTCTTAGAGATTCACAATCCTTTCTGCTTTATTGAAACGTTCTTCTTTCAGAGCCAAGGGAAATATATCTCTAATTTTAAACTTAGGAGGTAGAAATTTTAACACTAAACACTACGAGTTGCTGAAACTTTAAAATCCTTTAAATTAAATATTGTTAACACAGAGAATAAGTTAAAACTAATTTGATTCAGGTTGGTAGACCTATTTTATTGAAATGAATATGTATTAAGTCAGAATTTATAAAAATTTTAGATCAAGAATGTATCAAAAACCTAGAATATAACTTTTTAAACATTTTTGCCAATGGATTTCCCAGGAAGTGTGAGGCATGAAGAAACTTTGAAAAGTCTGTAACGAATTAGAAAGTAGGATTTCCTCATGGCAAGAGTTTTTAAACTTTGAACTCAAGACGTCCTCAAACATTTTCCTTTCATTTTTCTTTAACAAAAATCTCAACAGTTCTCCATAAGTATCAGCTCACGTCTCCATAAAAACAAAAAGCAAAGAAGATCAGAAGAGCAAACAATTGAATTACTAGATTCTTTGCTGTCCATAAATGTCTAGCTCCTTTTTGAACCTGAAAACACTTCCTCTTTCCATGAACTCCTGTGGCTTCATGCTTCAGATGTTCATGACCTGCTCTGTAAATTAATATTTTTGTTTCAGAATGACTACCTAACAGTTTTACCAATTGTCCCCAAGTTCCAGAACTGGAAGAAATGGTAATAGTTCTGCTGTCATCTTATACAGTACCTTCATGGGTCTGTAAATTTCTTATCATATATCTCTTCAGGGCTTTCTTCTGTAAACTAAAAAACCTCCGGGTCTCTCCTCATAAGGTACATTCTCATGCTCTGTCCCCTTTATCAACCTAATTGTGCTTCCCTGCAGCATCTCTAGCTCTTAAATATGTTTCCTGAAATGCATAGACTGGAATTGAATATGACACCAAGGTGTTGATGCATGAAAATTTTATGTAGCAGGAGAAATGAATTCTCCATCTTGTTTGCAAGTACTCTACATGATGACAGGCAGCATTGTCACTGGCTTTTTTAGATTCTGCATGTTGACTTACTGATTTCTGAAAACTGTTGACAGCTCAAAGATCTGAGCTGTAATAGCTGCAAGTCAGACATTACAGGATGTTTTGTATGAATTTTTCTTAGATATATTGATTTCATTTATCTATACTGAAACTGTTGTTTCAGCTTTTGCCCACTCAGATTTCTGAGAGTCTTCTGAATTTCTTCTACAACAGTGAAGCAATGAGCTACCAAGTATAGTTTAGCATAATCTGAAGAGATGGATCTTTAATAGAGCTTTCAGTCTTCCAGGTAATTGTGGAAGAAGATTAACAACCCAACTCCTTGTGAGCATGCAGCTCCAGGTGATTTTTAGTGGACAAGAGACCTTTATAGTCAGGCTAATATTGACTAAGGAAGGAAAAATAAAGAATAGACTAAAACAGGACTTTAGACAATTGGTAAAAGAACTTTCTCAAGCTGTTCAATACAGTAGTTCAGTGCTGTGAAAAGTCATAAAGTATAGACATAAAGACAAAAAAAGACCTCAACAGCTCATCAATACAAATTGATTTTATTATTCACTTACTCATGAAAAGAAGACAAAAGAAGAGAAGAAATAAAAAAGGAAAGAAATAAAAAGGGGAAGGAAAGGTAAGGCAAGGCAAGGCAAGGCAAGGCAAAGCAAGGCAAGGCAAGGCAAGGCAAGGCAAGGGAAATTTAAATTTCCAGTTGGGAAAGTTTCCTTAAACAAACTCATTTGCATTTGCATCATTCCTCTCCCTTCAAAGACTTAGCTTTTGTCTCCTATGTATTCATTATAAGTCTTGTTTCTACAGAGGAGTCTAATATTACTCAGTAATTCCAGGTACTCAATTTGAAAGAGGTTTTACGATTAGTTTACTGTTACATGTGCCTTATCATCATATCTAAGTGCCATTTTTTTTGTGTGATATTTAGACTATCGGATTTTCTGCTAGCTGAAATGCTCTTGATCTCTGTAAATAAAATGTTGGTTTTATTCATGCACCACTAGTGAAAGTTCCTTTGAAGTGTGTTAAACTGACCATGACTTGAAAATACCAATCCCTGATGGTCTGAAACTGATCTCTCCAGAGACTAAAACCCATTTTGCTAAACTGTTTTTTGCAGAAATGACTGACTCCTATAAAGTGCTTTGCTTTTGCATAACACTGATAAGACGTGAATTAATTCAAAGGACTCCTGCTTCCTAGATAGGAAAATGTTATCTCTATTTTTCAGATGGAGAAACTGAAAAGGTGAAGAGGCTTCCTAAGGCCATAGGGTAAGGCAAGGATAGAGCTGGTGTTTCAAATCGCCAGTGTCTGGCTTCTAGTCTAGAATTATAAATGTCAAATATCCTACATAGTTTATGCATATTTAATAGTTATGATAAGAGTAGATACATTTTGCTCACAGAGAAATAATAAAATAAATACAAAATTTTATACTAATCAGTTACTGTGTCTGACATTTTGAGCAGATACTCAAAGTGTGGGAGAAGAAGCAGAAGGGTGATTTTCATCTTCCTGACAGTAAAAAACACTTTCTTCACTGACTGCAGGCTTAGTTCCATTTCAGAGTCCAGCTTTGAAGGAAATTTTCTTCCTGACTTCTTCTCATTCATATTTGAAGATTTTAATTTTTGTAGTTCTCCAGTGTGAACCTACATGTTATTAAGAAGTATCAGACTAACAATCATGGAGAATAAAGTTTCATATTTATATCTAGACTAGATAATGTGCAGCTTTTTCAAAGGGTGGTTGATTATAGATATAAAAATGACCCAGATCAAGAAACAAAGTGGTGATGAAAAGACTGAGTGTGTCTTGCACTTCCCAAGGGTACTGCTCAGCACATATTCAGACTTCCTTCTCAGTGTCAAAGTGTGATACCACACTTCCTTTGTAATAACCATGTTTAAAAGTATTTTTTTTTCAGGAAGCACATGAAATAGCAGAATTTAACTGAATTACCCAGAACCTACTCTGAGTAGAACACATGGGATTTCAAGAGCCATTTAGCTGATGCTGCTTTCACGGAAGCAAGGCTTACTGTCGCACCAGAGCCATCGTAAATTCCCCTCGGGAAGATCCTTAATCATTGGTAATCTTTATAACAATTATAAATTATTATAGTATCTTATAAAATGATTTCTATAATACGGTAACCTGAGCACTATTTTTGCTTAGATCCAATTAGTTCCAGCATTCTGAGACTGAAACAAAGGGAATAAACATGACTCATAGGAAAAGAGTACTTCCATAAATGAGTGCAAAGTGTCAACATTTGCCATCACTGGAACCAGACAGAAATTGAAGGACTGTATTTCAAGAAGAATATTAAAGCCAGCTGTAAGAATAGAGGTAAGAACTTGGAAAAGTAAAATGAATTAATTTGTTCCTCTTCAGCTTCTGATCAATGCAAAACAAATACCTGGTTGTAACACTTTTTGTAAAAGTGGGAGTAGTATTTTGGTATATACAGGAAAAACAGGCAATGGAAAAACTTGTCATTCATAGATGCAGGCAATTATTAAAAGACCATATTGAAAGAGAGAAAAACAATTCCATGCAAGGATGCTCATGCTTTGGCAGAAATAGTGTAAATATTAAAGTGCGGCATACAATTTAACAAGTACTGAAATAGAGGCTTGATGGTTCTTTCTTTTTTCTATTGGCCACCCTGAGGAGGGTTTGTCATTTGAAGAATGTAAGAGAACTGACTTCACAGTGATGCTTTGAAGTGGCTACCTGCAAAGAGAGGCCAGACAAGATTAAGAGAATAAAAGTAGGTATTTATTTGAAGGGCCTTCAGAGGTACACCCCCGACAGTCAAAAGCCTCCGAGGGTCTCCACCCAAGATGGACTCTGGGTCACAGGTTCTTCACACTTTTATAAGTTTGGTCCATTTGCATATCAGGGTTAATTCTCCAATTATAATTCCAAGTAATAAGGTAATTACCCCAAGTTTGCTCCCCCTGTCCAGAGGCTCAGTTTACATATTTCAGGGCCTGGGACAACAAGGTGTCCTTAAGTTCAGGCCCAGAGAGGATTTGTTACATCTAACCAAAATGTGAGAACAGGAGCTAACAGGCTATATGAAGTTTCAGAGTTACCTACTAGGCAAAACAGGATCTGAAAAACATAAAAGCTAAAACCTAAAGCATCAACAGAAAGGCATGCTCATATTTTAATTAGGGAGCCTAAAAACTCAAGACTTTTCTTAAACAACCTTTTGTAACTGGTACAAAATACACCAACACTGGTCTTTGCAGAGTATTATACAAGCTCTCTGCATGCACACCACTTTACAAATGCAGGCTGACACATCTCCAGAGCCACAGATTATTGCTTTCTTCTAAAAAAATTTCCTGAGGATAAAGTCATTATGGTCAAAGTCCAGCCACTGAACTGCACCACGAGTTTTCAGAGAGGCAAGTCAGAGACAGGAGAATCTGCTCCTTTAGTGGCCCCACTGCAGCCTCATTGTGCCCTGGCAAGGGGAGGGCATCACAGGTTCCCCAGGTATGCTCTGTGCCCTGCCCTACTGGGTGGTTGTAGAAGTGCATGGGGGCTGACACACTGGACAACTCTGCAGCATCCAGAGATGTTGTGCGAGAGTTTGAAAGAATCCAAAGTCAAGGCTAGTAATGAAAGAGTAGATAACTGTGCAAGTGTGCAGGAGATAATGATTCAGAGTCTAAAATCTGCACCACAGGAAATTGCCTCTGCTGCTGAGTTGTCGCCATATTGTTACAAGAGTCTCATTAAGGACTTCTCTGTGACCATGAGTGAGACTTGATCTTGCCTAGTCTGTGGTAGTTAATGAGATACTCATTTATTTCACCAGAGCCTGTTAAGAAAGAAAAATAAAGTGCTGAAAGTCTAAATTGCGTTGACCTACATAGGGAACCCCAGGCACCTACAGTCCAAGTGGATTTACGGCCTTTGATAACACTGACAACAGCTTTCTCCTAGTTTTTAACATGTGGCATACTCTTCCTGGGTACAGCACATAATCATTCACAGACTTACTGTTCATCCCCTATTAGAGTACTAGACATTTTTTCCTATTATTGACTAAACCCTTGGTTTTTGTCTTTTTCCAAGCCACAGCATATGAATACATTCACATCCTGTACTTAAGGACTTCAGCCTCCTTGATGAAAATTGCTATTGTGTTCTTGCAGCACTATTTTCAACAGATAGAAATAGCAATTCAGTCACCCTTCATAGATGTTAATGAAAACAGAATTTAGCATGAGCAGAATTTCTTTTGTTTTAAGCAGACGCTGTTACATGGAGCACATGGTGTTCTCCATACGGTATTCCACACAGTTTTTGCAGGATATTATGAAACAAACTGACAGTGATTAATGCTAATAAAAAGAGCTACAAAATTATCAGCATGCAGTCACTGAATATCTCTTTGTTAAACCTGATGTGCTGCTGGCACAACATTTCTGTTTGGGTCACTGACACTGGAGGGCTTTTGCACACCATGAACATTTAGTTAATGCTATCTAGGCCAGTTCAAAGCAATATTTGATCTTTGATTAGGATATAAATTGTGAAAGACATAATTCATATCAAGGCAAATTAAATCTTTTCAGTGCACAGTACATAACATGTTCTAACAACATTAGCATTTAATCTATTTCATCAGAGGCATGAAACTCAGAATTAATTATTCTACTTAACAGTGTAAAGGACCTTAAGATCAGAGAATACAGCAAAATTCAGAATCATACTTTGTATCAGTAGCAAATTTCAGGCTGTGTGTGATGCATATCTTTTGGGGTTTTAGTACTCCAATTCCAAATTATTTTGGTATTGTATGTGGTGGATATTGGTATTATATAATATATAATAATATTTGGTATTATTGTAGGTGGATAATTAGTCTTCTCTATCATCGAGTTTGATTCCTAAGAAAATCAGTCAAGAAACAATTAAAAAAATAAAAAAGGAATAATAAAAGAAAATTGCATAATAATGTTAATGGAAATAGTGATTATAATAATACTGATAATGGTTGTACCAACATGATAAAGAATTAATTTTTTATGTATTGTCTAATTTAACTGGTGTGAAAAACTGTTGAATTATTGTATTAATATTACTACATCTTCTCCAATTCTAGAAATCTATATTATACAAGTAAATGGTCCTGTTACCTAAAACATCAGTTTTAGGTGACATGCTCACATCTTGTGTAAAATAGAGATGTGTTGGGTTAGCTTTTTCATCCACTGCTACTGCAATGACTCTGAAGAAGCACAGCAGCTTATTCAACATCTCATAACCTCCAAGACCCACTTACTTTAATTATTTTAATAAAAATTATTAAAATAATTATTTTAATAATAGTTGGTACTCTTTGACTAGATTTACTTTTTGATGTAAAAGTAGTTTTACCGATTTCATGGTTTGATTTTACATGCATTTCTTAAAACTCCTGTGTTTGCTTTCTTTGTTGCTCTTTGTTTTCAAGGTGACACTGAATTTTTTTAAAGATGAAAACAATTACAGACCTTCCAAAATGTTTTCTGCTGACATAATGCCAACAAACACAGAATCTCACTGGGGGTTCATCAAATATCTCCAAATAACCTGAAAAATTACAAATGTTAGGATGGTTTGCTTTAGGTCTTGCAGCTGAATTGCTTGGGGTTTATTCACTATTTAAAAAGAATAAAATATATCTAGTAGGCACGGGCTAATATTTCCTGTGACTATGCTGTAAGCTGAGCTACACAGATAAGCCCTAGGAAAGACTAAAAAATAAATTCAACCCAAATAGATTTTGCTGCACATACTGCATTGTCACTTTCTGAATGTCAACACACAATTGCTACTACCTTATCAGTAATTAACTTATACACTGTCCATCTTTGTTATCTGCCCTCATCTTTGTTTTTCATTTCCTAGGAATTCATTAGTATCACTTTAGTGGTAAAGGAACCATTCCTTGGCAAATTCAGCTAAGTAAATCTTCCTTTCTTAAAATAAAATTTGAAAGTGCCTCAGAACAATTTACCTTTATAGTAGTCCCACAGAATAAACATTATCACATCATCTTCATGATCATAAGACTTGGACTAGACAGTAATCCTTAATCCTCTCTAGGTATTCAGAGGATGTCTGCTGAACTAAAGGTTTTTCTGTAGTCATTTCACATGGGTGCATAGCGCATGGGTTTTGTGGCATACTAAGGATGTGCACTTATTCTTCAATCATCATGATCCAATCCAGGGGCAATTATATGCTAAGTTGGAGTTCTCTCATGATTTGAGCATGTCCTGTGATTAAGAGGTCTGTTATGTAAACCTTGACTGTTCATCCTGGTTTAATGTTATAGGAACTACATTTATTAGAAACAGAAGTCTGTAGTAAATCAGAAATGAAACAGAAGACATAATTTCCTTGAACCTCAGGTTCTCAGGCCCAGAATTAATCATCTGTCAAAAGATTTGGAGTGGGTCAGGGGACATTTTCTCCTTGAAGCACCATAGAATTGATGAAAAGCAACTTGTACTCCTCCCTACAAAAAGGAAGGTATAAACTACCAGGATCATATTTATCTAGCCACAGGGGTGTTTCCTCACTTATGCAGAAGCAGTCAGTCAGGCAGAAAAATGTATACTGATGTTTTGTGCTTTCTACTGGATCTTATCTGAAGAAATGGAATAGTAAAGGCCAGTATGGAGAAAATGCAGATTGGGTAAGTCAAGCTGGGGAAGGCAACCTCAGGCCAATTTTAATTAAAGCTCTTGAGATCAGTTATGCCAGGTTTCCAATGTATTTATTAAATGGATTTGCCTCCAAACCAATAACTTTCATGATATTCTTGTATCCAGGTGAACCACTCAGTATAAAAATTAGACAGTGATGGTTCTCAAGAAGATCAAACAAAAAAAGTTAGCAGATTCCACATCTTTCTAGACCTATGTTATGTACGATTGTCTAGGTAAGTGGAAGCTGTGATGTGGAAATACATTTTCTCTCCTTTGTTACTTTCCAGACTATTTACTGTGAACAGCCAGTGCTAAAAGTATAATTAGCCTTACTTGGAAAGTGGAAGCTACAATGGCAGCTATCCATATGTATAATCAAAATGCTTTTTAGGGGAAAACAAAAGACTGATAAAATAATCCAAAAGTGTTTTAGGAAAACAATGCAGTTCTTATGTATTATACACCACCAGTAAACTCCAAGAATGGAAAATAAGGGTTTAGGACTTTGAGGAACTGTTTATACATATATCTTGCTGTCATTGAATTTAAAATTTCTATTATTTCAGAGTTTCTAAGATGCGCTTCAATGGAGATCTCTGATATTTAGGCAATTAAGTTCTGTTAATGTATTTCCCTTTGTATTTAACATGTGGTTCTAACTACTTTGTAGTCTAAGGATTTTTTAAACCCTCAAATTATATTACATAGTGTGTAGTATAAACAAGATGGACCTCTTTGCAATATTTTGATACTGATTCATCAAAAACAGTTCAAATTAAAAAAACCAAAACAGCCTGTAGACTTTCATTATTAGAACAGCAAATTTCACAGATTCATATCACTTACTTCTAGGAGGTTTTGTTTTGTCTCCCTTCCCTGTCCCAAATGTGGCACTAACAGTATAATTGGATCCGTATTAAACATGTTGGCAGGAAAAAGAGTGGTTAATTAGCAAAGTTAAAGCTATGAGTTAACTAAAGTATTCAGAGAATGATTCAGAACTGATGTGCAAAAATGCGTACTGTCTATATATTGGGCTGAAGTGGTGTAAGATACAGTTTTAAGTAGTTCTAAGAGGTAAAAATATACGACATTGCTCATTTGACATTCAGTACAATTGACACAGTTTGGCAGTGCGTTAAAGCAGATTTTGGGACTCCTTCTGCCATATCAAATATGTTGCAGTCACAACAGCTGGTGCTGGTTCAAAGTCACTCAAGGGCCAGCAGAGCAGTTCACATGATCAAGCTTTCTGAAATGTCAAGTAACATCTGTCCACAACAATGAATCTTCATCAGATCAGGTTTCATATGTCTTCCTACTGCCATCACAAATTTTGATTTGCATGCTTTAATATGCACCAGTGCAGTCACAAGTCCACAACTGGTTTGGATCTCATTGGCTCTATGGTATCTGTGACTATCCAGCTGCTATTTTACAGTTGTGGAACATGAGGGTTTGATAATTTAGAAAATTAACCCACTGCAATCAAGAAGATGAAAAATGATGCTAGCTTTTCAGTATTGTTTCCTGATTTCATAGTCAGTCCTTTTGGTGTGTTACTTCTTCCTTCTTATATGACTCCATTGCTTGTCCTGACTTGTATAAATCCTGTACACTAAAATGATCACCAGTTCAAGATCTGAATAAAGGTGTTCTCTGCAGTTATATCTCATCATCATGAACTTGAATTTTGTCCAAAAGGTCATGTCATCAATGTATAATGAATAACCAGTGTTTTTTGAACAAGATTTCTATTTATAGATAAAAAATATCAGCAGTAGAATGAAGTAAAAGATCCTGCACCTCTTGTTGGTCTTGTAATTATAAATGCCTACCTAAGCATTATTACAGACTTATTGTTTGTCCTTGAACCTATAGGATAGACAAAAAATTGAACCATTCTAATCTATTCTTTCTCTTCGACCAGGTATTTGAACTGCTGGAGAGAGGAAAAAATGTATTTCAGATTGGAAACTCAGTAATTGTGGAAATGGTTAACAGATACCTTGAAACCTTGAAGGTTCAGGGGCATGACATCTACCTTTTGGGTCCAGTGATGGACAGACTAACGTGGCTGCTCTCCTAATCCACATTCTTCTCTCTCAGGGCAATCCTAGTAAATCTACCAGAGGAAATATTTTAGCGTACACCTTTAATAATAGAAATATCCACATCCGAATGTTTAAACAGTGGATCTTCATAAAGCAAATTGCACAGTGTCCCATAGTTGCCCTTCATTTACGGGTGTCATTTCACTCTGTGACCAACATACCAACTGTGCTACCAAAAACTGATATGCACTAAATTAGCACTGAAGTACCATGGTAACCACTATGCTCTGTCTGCTGTTTCCCTGGTCACAGAGTCTAACAGTTCTACAAATACTATTTTCTTCATGTACCCCATTATATTTTTGCCCTTTCCAGATTAATGAATTTCGTATGTGCTTTTTCTTGTGGAGAGACATTTTCTTGGTTGAGTATAAGATTATATAGTCAGCAGAGATATTATTGGTTTACTGTATGCTTTGTTTATACTAAGTCCACTTCAGAGCCAATTAATTTAATTGTACCTGCCAGTATGGACTTTAGTTCCTTTAAAAACCTTAAAGGAAAGAAAAAAAATCTCAGTTTTTAGCAATAGGCTATCTTGTATCAGCAATTTAATATGCTGGTAGTCTGTTTTAATGAGAAATTTCAGGAGAAAAAGAGGAGTTGAAGTTCCCCAATGCATAACAAGTTGTACTTTTTGAGTTTTCTGTGCCAGAATAACATTGGCATAAAAATAAAACACCAAGGTAACAAATTTGGTGAAAGTTCTTCTATGTCAAAGAATTAATTTCATGTAAGAATATAAATTTTAGTTTAGTATTCTAGTTAACTTCAACCTGTCTTGAAAGAGCAAAGATTCAGAGTATATATATCACAGTATATATTCCATTAAATACTTCAATTTAAATCTAAGAAATCACTTTCCTACTGTGTGGGTGGTGAAACACAGTAGGTTACCCGGAGAGGTTGTGGAGTCTCAGACCTTGGAGATACTAAAAATCTGCCTGAACACAGATTTTGTGCAGCTGGCTGTAGGTGACTGTGCTTCCTGCAGGGGGACTGGATTAGGTGATCTCCTGGGGGGACTTCTCTCCTCAGCTACTCTGTGATTCTCTGAACTGCAAGTTCTTTGCAAATGTTCTGTCACCAGAAGAAAAAAGAATATCCTTAGCGGCACCTCTCTGGGCACTCTTGGTGTTGAACAAGTCAGAGGGAATTATTGCTCAAAAGCATCTGCCCATACAAGTTAGACAAAAAAGGATGTAAAAAATCCCCAAAAAGTAAGATTTAGATTAACTCTCAATTTTCTTTACTGTTTCATACTGCATGTCTTTTCCCATTAGCTCTTCTATTTTTTGTTTTCCTGAGAAACAGTGCTTTTGTCATTTAGACAGGCTTAATGAAAGAAATCCACAGACAAGGCTACAGAGACAGAAAAGAGGTGACAAAAAAGATTGCTTAAGTGGAATAAAAGTAAACAACCTCTGTTTCCTAAGTTCTTTGGTTTTTTCTACTTATCTCTTTTTTTTCAGGCTTTGTATAGCACAAATCCCACTCTGAATTCTGGGTAAGTGGTAGAAGAAGGGCAGAGATAAAAAATCAGGGAGTTAGTCAGAGTTGAACGATGCCTCTAAAAACAGGATGTGCTACTTTCAGGAGTAGTAAGCTTGTGCTATTCAAACTCAGTATACTGTAACGCAAAATGTTTTGGAGATTTGCTGAGAAGAGAGAGGTCCACCTCTCCATAACTTATAGCTAATGGAGAGCAGAAAGAGAAATGTACTGTGAAGCATAAAGCCAGGAAATGCAGAAGAAGAAGATACAGAGAAAGCCCTACATTTTTACCTGCTCAGACGAGAACATTATGCTAGTGAAAAATCAGTCTTGTATTAGAAATTGAACCTTGATCTCCTGTGGTCACATGCTTCACTCTTCTCTTTCCAATCAGATCTTGCCATCACCCCAATGATAGAGGTGAACAAAAATTAGCTAAATGTTACCTGCACACAGAATCACAGAATTATTCATTCTGGAAAAGATCTCTGAGACTGAGTTAAAAATTTGACCAAACACCACCATGTCAACTAGACCATGCCACTGAGCACCACATCCAGTCTTCCCTCAAACATTCTAGGGACGGTGACTCTCCCATCTCCCCAGGAAGCCATTCCAATCACCCCTTCTGTGAAGAATTTTTTTTCTGAGGTCTAACCCAAATCTGTCCGGGCACAGGTTAAGAGTCTGCCGTCATGTCCTGTCACTGGTTGACTGAATACAGTGTGGAAGAAGAGAACAGAAATTACAAATTTAGTTGAAGCACCATGAAGGGTAGGGGAACAGGGGAGCAAGAGATGGAAAACAAGTGCAATACTGCATCTGTTCTGTAGTAGACAGAGACATTCTTCTTCAAGGTTCTGTTGGGACTATTATACTATCAGAAAGTTTTCTTTCTACTGAAAATAAAACCAAAGAAACTTTTAATCATTACCTTCAACCTACAACAATTTAACTCATACTTTGGAAAGTACTTCAGGCAAACAAAAAAATTCAGGTGAAAAGTTTGCTATTTAATCATGGGCATTTGAACAACTAATAGCTTGTAATTACCTTCATAGATGCTGAATCAGCTTAGCAACAAATGCTGCAATATCAACTATTCTCACTCAACCTTTTTCTAAATCAGACAGAGGGACACAAGGACAACACCAATAATATCAAGCATTACAAATGCAGCATAATAAAACTTCAAGTATTTATTCTTATTTTTTTCTGAGGTGGTTCTCTTTAACACACACACATCATTTCCATGCCCATTGCAGGCTGCTGAGTGAAATATTCTCTGCTGAGTTAACAGCACTCTTCTGACGGCAAGAGGTACTTTGTCCTCTGCATACAACTTAATCTGTGTCTAACAAAACTGTTCTGCCTCATTTCTACCAGTGCAAATTTTCAGAAAGAAGTCACCAGCAAACAGCTAGTTAATAATATAAACATTAATTCCATTCAAGTGGATCCATAATTTTCCTTATAATTCAGTGGGCAAATCCATGGTTCTGTGAAGACCCTTGACAAACTGTTCCTTTTCCAAGCTCTCAGACACAGTCCTAAAGGCTGCTTGATTGTTCTATTGAACTTCCACTTCAGTTAGTGCAAGGCTTTTCTGAAACCTCATTTTTTAATGATTAAAAATATTCTTTCCAGTTTGTTTCAGGATCTGCTGGGGTTTTGTCTATGTTATCTCTCACTTCTTGTCTTCCTCCTTTGATGCTTGCCCCTCCTGAGTCACTCTTAGTACCCTTTTTGTCTGGTTACACAGGCCACATTATTTGTCTTCTTCATCCCCCGACCACCTTAGTAAATCTTATCTGCATCAGTTTCCATTCAAATTGTTTTATTTCAACATGGCTAAGTAGGATTGCAAAGAGTGTTTATGATTATATTTTCCCAACAACCAACATGGCAGCAAATATTTTTCACGACAGTTTTAGTGTGAACAGTCATAAAGATGGCCTGGTTAAAAAGAGAAAATTATTCAACAGAAGAAAATGGCTCCTGGAAAATATTGTCAGGGAAATTGCCTGCCAAAGTGGGGGCTGGATGTCTGGGAACTAGGCCCATGAACCAGAAATGTCCTTAAAAAGTGCATCTGATAACTTTGAAGTATAGATGAAATATCAAGAATCCAGAGACATCCTGAGGTACCATGAATAAGCACAAACCCAAGAAACTCTAATGGAAATTTATCATCTGAAAAACTAGAAACAGCCTGGGAAAATAAAATTAGTCTGGAAGAACTGAAAACATAATTTCATCATTTAATAATTGGCTGTTACAGATGAAAAATTGAAATTACCAACACATGTTGACTGCTTGAAATAGTGTTGTCCTACACTTTCTTATGTCTCTAGGCTATAAAAAGAACTGAATTTTTAACCAAACCAGAGGGTTTTTTCTCTTAGAACTTTCTATGTCACATATACTTTTAATTTTCTAAGCCAGTTGAATTTCACATGAATTTTCTACCAGATCTTGGACTCTCACTGAAAGTGTCTAGATGACTCTGGACTTTGACATGGACAGTCTTTGAAGTGACACTCTGTCATCTCATTGTGTCCCCTTTGGTGTCAGTTTGATTTGTCCTCACATGTCTGGGATGGTTGATCAAACTTTGGGACTGATTTGAGCCCCCTTTGGGTTGGTTTTGCTCCTGAAATCTGTCTAATTCACTTGATACCCCTGCTATACACATATACCCACAGAAGTAACCTATCATAAGTATGTCTCCTCTTATATCGTTGTTATAAAATGCCAGCACTGGTCTTTGTATTGTTATTATAAGCTGCTTCTCTAATAAGTTTACTGTAACCTGTAATATACCTACTTGGTTTCTGTAATTGTATTGGTTGTTGATCTAGGGTTGGTTGTTGCTGTTATTGATCACTGCCATGATATTGATTAATCATTAATTGCTGATAGTAATTTGTAATAGCTTGATATATTTATATATATTTGCTTTATTGATCTACGGTATACTTTCTAGTGATTATTTTTGTGGCTTTGTAATAATCTGCAATAAAGTAGAGAAATTTTGATGATAAAAGCTTCCAAGTCTTTGTCTATCATGAAATTCTATGAACCCAAGGTTGCAATCTCTACACATCCACAGTTTTGGGTAACCTTTTAGGCCATAAAATCAGTCTATATGACTATCCACATTGTATATCCAAACATTCTATGACTTTTTCTCTGTGTATTGTGTCTTTCTCTGCTCTTGGTAAAAAGAGGAAGAATTTTTTTGATAGAAACTCAATCTACATGGTGAAGCTACATCTGTGAAGCTCCTCTTTACACTCCAGATTTGGATTTTTCAGCCTAAAACTTTGATTCAACCTGTAATTGGCAAGCTGAGCATTTCAGGGCCAGAGTTTTATAAGTCTCTCTGTTCTATTCTGTTTGCTCTTGCAAACACTAATTAAGTGTAATTATGTGGAAAAAATGTTGATTGAAAAATGTGTATTTGCAAACCTGAGTCTTGAATGGACCTACATTACATTTAAAATATAGCTTCTCTAATCCCTTTATTCTCCAAATCCACCACAAAATTGCAGTGCATACTATTTCATACAGTGTAACAAACCCCAGGGTAGCTGTAAGAAAGAAGTGTTCTGTTCTCCTCTGCAGTTACATTCATCTTTGAAGCACATTTTTAATAGGGGGTTCAAAAATGAGTGCATTCATTACATAGAGAAATTGGCTTGCACGTTGTAGGGATAAAATGATGCAACCATAAAGTTATAATTTTCTATGTGGATTCTTTGTCTCACCTTAGTTACTCTGCTTCAGAAGTCACTTATTTAGAAATTTTTCTGTGCCAGAGGGACAAAATTACTTCTACAGCATATTTTTCTGTGTAGAAAATTACCTACGCATTACCTTTCCAGTAACAATGCAAACTTTCAATATGGACTTAGGTAAGCATCTATTTCGCTACCTTACACAAAAAATAATTAGAAGGAACCTCCCACAGCATATTTAAGAAAACATCTGATGTGCGATGTTTATAAAGTTTATGTTTTGTTGCTACAGTAGAAATAACTCAGAAGATAAAATGACAGTAATTTCATGTTAAGATGAAATACAAAATCCATATACAACTAAAAACTAAAGGATTTTGTCTACTCCCTTGATGTCACCTTTGAGATCTCAAGAAAGTAGGGAAGGACAAAAGTGCAAATATTCAGAACTGATTTCTTTGTAGCTTCTCTATGCTTTTCTGCCCTTTAAGGAATTGAAAAATAAAAAGAAAACTTTCATAAAACTCTTCTGTTCTATACAACAAATGTGAGATAACCATGAACCATCTCTTTCCATTGTGAAATTAAATCCATTTCAAGAAGGAAATAATAAGTTTGGTTTTGCTCTAGGGGAATATCTTTTTAATATTTCCAGCTCAAATGTTTGTTTCACAGATAAAAAAACCCAGTTTCATCTCTTTGAGGAAAGAGTTAAAACAAACTTATTATGACTCAACTGAAACATCTTACAGATTCTAAATATAACCCTACATATAATGAATCCTGTAACTTTACATATAATAAATGAAATCACTTCTGATTAAAGATGTGGCAGTACAGAAAAAAAACCCAAAACACTGGAAAGTTAATAGCAGTAGCATATTTATTCATGTTTGTATAACATTTCAACAAGCTATTGTTTGTTGCTGTAAGCTGTCTCTTCTGTACCAATAGAAGTGGCTATAGAGTTCAGGCCAATGCTGTTAAAAATGTCAGTTGAAAATTAGCTTGTGATCAAAGTTTTCAAACACACATCATTTAAATAACATATTCTTAAATCTGAGAAGTATTAAGCTAAAGACAGCATCTCTGTGAACCACTACCAATTGTGCAAAACATTGCAAATTGTCTCATTTAGCAATTTTATTTTTAATCTACAAATGAGAAAGTGTTGCCCATTCCAATTCTGCACTTATTTTCAAAATATACTATATTGGCACAAATACAAAATAAGAATCCATGAATTATATCATACATGACAAATGATTTTTGAAGATTATTAGAAGACCACATATATGGTGAGAAAAGGTAAATTTTTATGCACTTTTTTCTGTCTTGAAACACAGCTTTGATATCTGACAAACAGAAATCTCTGCAGAAGCATATGAACTCTCAGGTCTGGACAAAGAAGATTATGTGTGGAGATCTTTAAATGCTAAACTACCCGTGGTGAATACTAACTACCAACAGTAAAGAAGGATCGGTTAGAGAACATTGAAGCAAAGGGCATGGAACCAAATGCATCTATGTAGAAGCTGCTCAATGTCATTGGAAGGTTGTTCTCTACATTTTTTTTCAAAAGGCCATGTAAACCAGAGAACGGTCATGAAGATTCAGAAAAGACAAACATCAGGTCCAGTTTCCAAGAGTAATTTGGAATTAATTCTATTTTTTAAGGTGGCCTTGCCTTGACTTTGGAGATTGGATTTTGTAATTCCCAGAGATTCCTTCTGACCTGAAGCATCCCAGTATTTTGATAAATTTTGTAGTCAGATTTTGCAACAATAGTCCATATAGGCATGTAGCTTGAGACACAGGGAATTTGAAGCAGCACTTACTTGTATAAAACAAGACATCATGTGTCAACAATTAGAATATTGCTGAAGAAATTGTCTACGTTACTGATAAAAGAGTGAATCAGTATTAGAATTATTTGTGGGTGAAACTGTGGTTAGCAATAAAGTGGTTTCCTCACTTGCTTTGTAATAGCTACAGATCTATGTCTTGTTGTGCTAAAATAGAAGTATATCTACATGCCCTTATGTAAACCTGAACGCTGGATTTGCACTTTGTTGACATGATTTATAAGTGTTTGATTATAGCCGCAGCCAGCTGATGGAGAGAAGCATTTCCTGAGTAACATGTCATCATTCTCACCTTTGTGCTTTGAGGTAAGAAATAGGCTCAATCTATTTAAGTTCTTTGACAATAAACACTATCAGATGTTTTTTCCCTGAGGGGCTCATTATCTCAAGTGGCAGATTTTGCCGCTAACAGCGCACTCAAGAGGGATTTGAGAAGTCAAGGTAGGTAAAAAGCTGCTCTGTGTAATGAGCAATCCTGCAGGATATGAACAAGATAGTTTTCAGACCTGTGTGCGTGAATACTTGTGAGTCAAGTGTGACTGACAGTGGCAGCAAAAAGAAAGGTGAAAGCAATTAATTTTTACCAGTTCTTGTACATCAGCTTTTTCTATGCTGTGCATCATCACGGTATCCGAAGCATACTGTCATGTCAGAGGCAGAGGATGCTGATAGAATGATAACTGGTCTGGCATGGAACAGGAACAGCCACCTGCCTAGTTAAGGTGAGAAACCAGCGTAAACAACCTGAGAAAGCAGGAGAGGTGACTTTCTGAAAAGTCTGGGGAAAGCTCTTCAGTGGACATCTGAAGACTGGTCTTTGGGTGATACAGGTTTACTTAATCCATGTTATAGGAGCAGCCCACGTACAAGAAAAAGCATGCGCAGAATTCTAGTAGTGTAACGCAAAAAAGCAGGGTATGAATGGCCAATATGTGAGAAACTCAGACACAAATGGGTTCAGATCTGAGGAAGGGTTACAACTCATTTTGTATTTAGGGAGAATAGCATCATTGGTATTCTGTTCCCTCTTCTTTCAAGTCTCACGGAGGATGCCTGTCCAAGGGTAAACTCAGGGCTGCTATTCTGCTCTCCTGAGATAAATATATCTGCAAATATCACCCCTTCTCTGTTTGTAAAGGTCTCAGTCACTTTGACTAAATTCTCTATATGAAATAAAAACCATTTAGGATGTAAGCAAAACATTTAAGTATGTATTTCACATTTTTTTTTGTTCCTTAAGGAAAAATCTGTTTTAGAAAAAAAAATCTGCTCGCTGAGTAACTTGCTAAAAGAGAAGATGTGAGAGCATTTCTCGGGAATATTATACATTCAGTTTAATTTGTCAATATTGGATAAATACCATAATGTTCTGTTTGCTGCTACTGCTACTGCAAAATGCAGCAGCATAATAATTATGTTCTCTTATGGAATATTCTGCCAGTTACCAAGGAATTAAAGAATAGCAATGAAATGGTCAACTACACTGTGTCAGCTGCAGGAAATTATTACCTAGATTGGACAGTGAGCTATCCTAAACTCTTAGAAATAATTACTCAAAAGAATTATTGAAACCTATTTATGACAGCTGCCTTAATTGGAACATATATTTACACCAGGATAATGTGAATGATACATGTTAATATGATAATCACTATAGAAGAAGAGATTGAGAGACAGTATATCTTATACCGGAAATGGTGAATAAACTTCTTCTTTCTTTCCATAGTCAGAATTACACTATCTACAATGGAAATGGGGCAAACATTACAAAATTATTTTGAGTCTTACTCTATAGAATCCAGCTTAACCAATCAGCTAAAATTATTTCAACCCCTCTGAACCCCTTTGACTTGAGTAAGTGAAACATAATCAAGTACCACTGCTGTCAAAGTAGCTGTGGAAATCTGGCAAGCAAACAGTGCAACTAGGTGGTTGGACTGATTTGGACAACATTTTATAAACAGCATCAAGTTGCAAAAGAATCTGACGGTTTTGGATAACAGAATGAAAATTTGCCAACAAATGTTCAGGCCTTTGGAAATGACAATATTCCTGCAACAGTTTGATATATTATCCATAAATGTAACTTAGGGCTCAGCTAAGTTAAGCATGTTCAGTCTGAGATTGCTGCGAAATGGCAAGAGTCAGGAACTTCTTATGCACATACAGAGAAGAAAAATCTCTTCCATTACAGTAAAGTACTTGTGATGAGATGGGTGCTGATTACTTCATTTAATGTGACACAGAAAGGCTATAAAATGCTGCAGTTAAGAGGGTGATACAAGACCAACACAGACTGATTTAAAAGAAACCTGTGCTCTTCTTCAAACTCAAAGTTTGGAATTTACAGCTCGGATAAGCCATCTGCATAAATAGAGCTTTCAGTGTGAGATTCAACTCCTTCAAAGAGAAACTGTAAAGAAATAGCTGATAGTAACTTTCTTGTCCTGTGTAGGTCAAACAGAAATGTAATGCTAACTCTGACTAACACAATATTTTGTGTACAGAAATCCCTAAACCTCTTCCATCATATTAAGTTTTAGAGGTTGTTAGAAAAGTGTATTCAGTCCCAGAATAAACTGAAATAATCTGATAGACTATTACTTATTCAGATTAAAATAATTTTCCCATGAACAGAACTGCAGGTGTCAAAGTTCTGCACCTTTCAAGGCAGGCTGTTACTGTGTATGGTAGAAAATGCAGAAAGCAAGGACAGCTTTATTGACAGAAGATGCTCCTTCAGGTTTGTTTGGGTTTTTTACTGTGTAAAATTGTAATTCTTTGAAAATCCATATTCTTCTTAAAAGGTGTTTGAGTGACTGCTATGACAAGGACAGGAGTTTAGACCGTGGGGCATCACCAGCTTTGACTGTCCCTGCCCTTCCCCTCAAGACCCCTGCTGGGGAGCCACTGGCCTTGTCAGTACTCTGACAGTTCATTCTGTCAGACCCAGGAGGCATGAATTTCTCTCCTTCTCAAAGAAAGACATGAGTGGTAAAAACCTGCCCACAGAAGATGTTCAGAGCTCTGATGGAAAGTGATGCTCTGGAGACCACATTCCTGTGTCGTGTACTGCTGAAATGATTTGAAGAGGAAATCCAGTCAAAACTTTGTTTATGTTAGGAAAATAGAAACCAATAAAATAGCAGGAATTCTTGGGGTTTTGTAAAATTGTAACAATTTTATCCTATCTTGCCTCAAGAAATTGTGATTGAATAAGAAAACTAGATGCTGGTAAAAAAATTTCTTTTATCTGTGAAGGTCTTGAAAAACCTGAGCATTTTTAATCTATTTTTATGGCCTAAAACTATTTCAGGTATTATCTTATGCCTCTAGTTTCTTCTATTTTTGTAGAGAAAGGGTTTCTGGTTTTCATTCCGCTTATACCATGCTTCTTTCTTGACTCTATTACCCTTCTTCAGTTGCACAAGCAAGAGCAAGGCCATCCTTATAGTACCCTGGTAGAAGAAACAAATACTATAGGGGTATTTGACTAGTGAAGAAGTATTTCCATTCCTCACCTTGTTTAGTGGGAGGTTTTGCTGCATGTGCAGGATCTTCAAATACATCACAAGGAGGACTTGGGATTTGATTAGAACAATAACAAGTCACTGCAGTAACCATGAGTCATGAAAGGTGTGCCTATGTCAGAAAATGCAGAATTATCTACATTTTTTGACCTGAAATAACAAAAATATAAGCTTTGGTGTAGATGTTTCTAAACTAAAGTGTCTGTCTTCAAATCCTAGTTTGGAATTCAGGCAGTTATCTTGTTAAAGGACATTTGAAAACTGTATGTGAAGATCCAAATATCAGTACTTTAGGTTCTCTGACATTATCACGTCTCATTAAAACATGTCCATTATGAAAGATGATATTTGAATAACAAATCAGCTGTCCAAACAGATGTCTAGAGCCACCTGAGAAACAACTGAGAAATTTTGGCATTTAAAATTACGTTGGACATGCACATTATCAGTTACCCCGTACCTGGTGTAATGTATTAGGCATTATGTTAATGTAGCTAGTAAAACTGAAGTGTAGTAAAAAGGAATGGAATATAAATATTACTTAATACTTCCTTGAAATATTAAGATTCAGTTCCCTTTTCATCAGAATGAAATACATTTTGCTCAGTACATGATCATTCTAAATTTTTTTCAGTAGATAACTTTCCTTATCATAAATGGTAATGAATGAATCCTGTTTAAATTTCAAGATGCAATAGTTTAAAAGTTGGCATTTGGACATATTATCAAAAGGATTTAAGTGTATTTTTTTTTTTAAGTTCAGGAGGCTTAAATATATCATCTTCTGTTTAAACTACAGCATTATTGATTTTTGCCCTTAAAAGAAAGACAGTTTAGTTTGCCCTTAGTGTTCTAATTAAAATGGAAATTTGCTCTCCAAACTACCTTTCAACAATAATAAACTGATTTAAAAACAGAATTTAAAGAAAAATCTTGGGGACGAACATCATATTTCCTTGACAATGCACAAGATCAATACACTATTTTCATAGTTGCCACTCAAATATGATATATTATTGAAAGTACACTCAGTTTAACATGTATATAAAATAATACTTGACGGACCAATACTACTACTACTACTGCCACTACTACTACTATTACTCTTCAAAGTGTTAACTACATAAAGATTATAGTTTACACTCCTGATCTTACATATGTATTTATCATTGAAAATAATTTATTGGCAAAAAAACCCCAAACAACTAGGAAACAAAAAAACACAAGGTTTGGATTCTTACCTTCCAAATTAAGGCACTAACATGAGTTCTGTAAGACAACAGAAAGACACTTGAGAACAGAATCACCAGGAAAGGCCACCCAGAACTTTCACGAGCTGTTTGTCTCTCTTAAATGCTTTACTTAAGTGACTACAACTGGGTTTTAGGAAAACAAGACTGAAAAATGAAGAAACAGAAGCATATATGCTCTTCCTTTGAATAGAATAGCCCATTCAGGAAAGCAGAACTATTCATGATTCAGTTTGAGGATCCATGAAACTTCTGGAAAATTAGCTGCATTTACAAGACCCTCTCCTTGCTAGTTAGCATTTTCCAGGAAGATTTTAGGTGTAATTGACATATATTATTCCAGGTGGAAGAAGTCTCAAGAAAAAAAATAAAAATAGTTGTGATCTTGATTCTAAATTTCACTTCCAATTTCTTTATAATTTTCTGGTTTTTTATGGTTATTCATGACTAGTTCTCATCAAGTCATACATGCTGGAAAGAGAAAGAATTTCTAAACAAAAATAAATCAGTGAGCTATTTCTGTATCTTTTATATCTGACTCTTTCTTAATGAATCCTCTCCTCACTCACTTAAATATTCAAAAAACTGTTATTTTAATTTTCACTTTCTCTGACAGCATTGAAACTACTAGTAAGCTTTGATTTTATGCAAATCAGCATTTCACTATGAATATTTGGACCATTTCTGTCAAAGGCAGGATCAAAAGATAGAAAGGGACATAAAATGCTTCTTAAAAACTAGGACACTGCTAGAAAAATGTTGAGAGATCAATTAATGACGGCAATTTTTTTTCTAAGGACCCATTCAAGAAAAGTGGAGTATACATTCTCTTACTGTGAGGCAGAGATGAAAGTTATCTCTTGAATGATATCTTAATTTTAATACATTTCAAACAGAAGTATTAAATGTTTGACAGCCCAAACCAATTCACTGACACAGAAATCAGTTGAGTCCTCAGAAAATGTTGAATTCAGCTGACTCCTCAGAAAATTTTAATTTATTCAAATCTCTTCATTTGCTATTAGGTCTTAAGTTTAATACATAATCCTACTTCTATAAGAATATGTCTGGAGTTTACTGGATGTGTTAAAGCTTTTAGCAAAATCTAATTTCAGAGGAAGTCGTATAGCAGGTGACACATTTGTTTCTATTCTTTGGACGAACATAAAATATATTTCCATTAAAAAAAAAAGGAAAAAAAGACATACAATTTCAAAACATGGTTTTCTGGGAACATTTCATTTCTTTGTAAGACAGGTAGAGTTAATCATTCAGAATCCTCAAAAAAGCATCACCACAGAAAAGATATATAGCAACAGGGGAAATAATGACTGTACATGAATATCTTTGCAGTTACCCAGTATTCTTCCAGATACAGTAACCAGCAGACATTCACACTAGAGGAGAAAAAATTAAACTGAAATCAAATCCAAAATATCTCAGGTTTTTGTTCACTTCAGAATTTTACAAGAAAAAAAATAGCAAATATGGCTGCTATTAAAAATACAATTGAGTAATTTGGCAGTAATGCCTTCAAATGTATTTTGGAAAAGGTAGCGCAGGAAGAAAATATTTGCCTCTTAAAAGCTAAACTATCGTACATGTGTTTGTCAGAATATTGTGTCTCTAAACACAAACATTGTATGTCTAGTGCTTTGTTGCCCTCTTGGCTGTTTCTAAGGAACATTTACACATTTTGATTTTGTTAACAGGCTGAAAAAATCAGACATTCTTGCATTTTCTCTTCTGCAGTTGTACTCTTCAGCTATTATTTTATCAGCTAAATCTAGATTTAGGTCTCTATTTTCCTTTCATTTGAGTAACTACATTTGAGTAACAACTTCTGAGCTCTGATGTCCCAGTTGGTGCCCAAAGTGGCTACTCTCCCAGTAAATCTAGGTCAGTTCCCTAAGGATTAGGTCATGGCCACAAGGCTGCAGTACAGCCTGGGAAGCAGTGGAGCTCAGATGTGTGGAGACGCGGGTTTGCTCTGCCACCACAGGCAAACACTGGAGCTGCAAGGCAGAGCTTGCCTTCCCTGAAAAACTGCTGCGCTTCCCACAGGCATGAGGCTCCTCTTCCCTGTGTGGTAGCCAGAGGTTCCCTGGGTTCTGCTGCAGGTGAAGTACACAGTGATTGGTAGCTGTAATGCAGTGATGAAATTTCCCTTGGAGGCTGTGAATTTTAGTGACCTCTAGAACTTATCCCTCTTCCTACCACACAAAAGCAGTATTAACACTGTTACTCAATTCTCAGAGCAATGCAGAGCTTCTCAGAATTGGGTGCAGCATTCAAACCCTTTATGATATCAGACTAAACTTTAAAGTAGAAATAATTTTCAGTATTTCAAATAATTTTAAAATACAACCCTTAATCTAGTCTAGCCACAGATGATAACCACAAGTCTGATACGACAGAATAGTGTCTCAGAATACAAGTCTTCTTTAAAACAAATAAGCATTAAAAATCACGTTTTCCTTTTGAAGGTAGCTGGTTCAGCCACAGCACTTTGGAATTAAAAATTAATAATGAAGAAAATTACTTATCTTTCCACAAGACTAAGAAAGAATCAACTCATAGCACAAAATCACCTAAGCACTCTTTATATCTCATTTCAGTTTCACAGAAGAAATTAGAAGTAAATGCTTGGGGAATGTGGCCTTCCATTTTAATTTCACTTGTAACAGAGAACAGTAGAAGAACTGGGTTCAGTTACTTTAGGCCTATGTTTATAGGCAGTTTACAGTGCAGAATATTGCACTACTAATGAGTTAAGGATATCAGTCCATTACAGTTTATTAACTAAATAAAACCAAAAGCAGACAAATCTCAAAGAGATAAAGTCTTGGCTTCTCAAAAGATTTTCTTTTTCTTCAGTTCATTTTACTTCACCAAACAGTAAATATTACTTCATCCAGAAAGCCTTGTGCCTTTGGAGTATGACAAGGATGCCTCAGTTACCAAATGTAGGACCCGTGTAGTAGCACTAAACTTGTGAGCTTGTACATTTGAATCTGTTGGAGTGAGTACAACAGAGAGCCACAAAGATGGTCTGAAGCATATCTCCTATGAACACAGGCTGAGTTGGGATTACTCAGCCTGAAGAAGACAAGGCTTCAGTGAGACTTTATAGCACCTTCCAGTACCTAAATGAGGCTACAAGAGAGCTGGAAGAGGGGCGTTTTACAGGACTTTCGCAAGGGCACGTAGTGATATGACAAGGAGCAATGGCTTTAAACTGAAAGAAGGTAGATTTAGATTAAAAACTGGGAAGAAATTCTTTACAGTGGGGATGGTGAAGCACTGGAACTGGTTTCCCAGAGAACTTGTGAATGCCCCATTCCTGGAAGTGTTCAAGGCCAGGCGGGATGGGGCTTTGAGCAACCCCTTATAGTGGAAGGTCCCCTGACCATGTCAGGGGGTTTGAACTAGATGATCTTTAAAGCCCCCTACAACCCAGACTATTCTATGACCCGATGATTCTCCTGGCATGGAAGGGCCTAAAACTGAGGGTGGTTCAATGTCACACTGCTATGAGGGAAGCTGTCTCTGAGAAAAGCCAGGGAGTATCGCATGCTAAACTTCAGCTTGGGCTTACTCTTTCCAGCATTTGTTGCTGTCTTGTCCTCACTGAGAATAATAGAATCATCATAGAACAGGTGTAATGGGATCTGGAGAGGGAATGAACATCACTGTTATCTTTTGAAACCCTTTGTACATTCCTAAAGAAAATAGGCTAAAAGAAGCTGAAACGGGCTGAAAGAGGCTACTGGAATCTGGCATCCAGATCATGCAGAAACACAAAGGAAATTGGATTTATTATTAGTGTCTAACTCTAAAATAGCAGGGTTTTGTACCAAACTTCACATCTACTGTATGTATTCCTGTGCAAATGTGTGAATACTTCAGGGAAGCTCTTCGCTTTCACACAGATGGCCATGGTTTGCCACTGACATAGACACCACCGACCATTTAGGGGTTCACACACACATATTTTTTTTCCAGTCTTGCTCATTTGTATGGTACCAATGCAGCCTGCTGCCCAGAAACCCTCTTGACTTAGCAAAGGCACTGTAGAGCATACAGAAACTGCAGATTTCTTCCTATGGCTGCAGCAGCAACTGGGGGATGTTTTCTCCTGGATATGTATTTGTCTGAGAAAGTGAATATAATCAAGGAATTTCTTAAAGTCCTTGATACTGTGACTGTTCCAGCTATTGTCAGCTAGAAATCCTGGGCCAGACAGATGATGTCAGAGTGGTGGGACCATTTCACCTTAACCATGAGGGAGCCAGCAGTGTGAGAAAGTCTCTTGGATGTTCAATAGAATGAACAGGACCATCTGTCATGGGTTAGTTACACTGGTTTCACTCCTGTTGGGTGAAACTGGAGAAGTCTATACTTTTGCGCAAGAGCGTGTCTGTTGTCCTATGAATCCTTTTAACTCCCACGTCCCGACAGACAGTAGCTAAAAAATTTGGAATGGAGAAGTCCATCATGGGAAAAGACATGACTGAGATCTCCAGAACCATTTTCCAAGTATGATTTAAAAACCTGTTGCAGGCTCTTTTGGAAAATAGAAATGGAAGGGATCAATAAACCCACACAATCTTTCACCTTCCAGTGTTTCCCAAAATGTTTAAAGATAAATGACAGTGTACATATTTTCATGCAGTAACCATCCAGTTGGTGAATTCTGGGCATCATAAATCTTACAGTAAGGCTAAGAATTCCTCCTTTAAAAATACACAAAAAAATTAACAGGAAAAAATATGTCAATTCTATGCTAGGATTGGTAACTATTGCCCTGGGAAAAGAGGTTGAAATGGATAATAAAATAGAAAGGATATATTGCAGAAAAGTTTTGCTTCATAGACAGCTATCCATGAAGCGGGAGAATCCATCTTTTGAACCATCAACTTTTACTTCTATTCAAAATCATTTGGCTTCAAACTCCAACTATTGGTTCCTTGCCAGAATGAAGTTGCTTTAAGGACTTCATAATTTCTCCCTGTGAAGAAAGAAATAAACTGTAATTGTTTCTCATTAGTCTCTCTTTGACAATCTAAATAAAACTCATTAATATTTTGTGTAACAATTCTTTAAGCTATTTCTTCTGTTCTTCTTTTCAATGTCTTTTTAAAAATGTGGACATCCATGCTGAATGCACCATTGCAGAATTAATCTCATCAGCACAATAAGAACAAGTCATGCATACTTTTGATCAAAATTTTCCTAGTTTTATCGATAAGAATCACTTTTCTTTTTTTCATCTGAAGCTTAAGTGGCTTGTCTTTTATGAACGCAGAATGCTCATCAGAATCACTATTTTCCAGTTTCTCTTTTCTTTCATTATTATGATTTATGTTTCTTGTTCCTAACTTTGCATTTTGTGGAACTAAACCAGTCACAGCTTTCCAAGTGGAAAATGGTAAAATGACCTCTGTAACTGACTCATCATAATCATGATTCCTGTTCTGGTAATTTCATGTCACTAATAGTGACACTTCTGCAGGAATTTCACATAAATCCTTCTCTTCGTGCTGCTAGTATAGTTATTCTTCATAATCCAAGAACAAAACCCTTTCACTTTACTCTTTACGACTTCTAGGTTAATCTTTTTTTCTTTCTCATGTCTTTATTTCCACTCTTGACTCCTTTACAGTGGGGAACTGTGAATCACAGAAAATCAAGTCCTGAAAGATAAGAGAAAGAACAATGTTTAATGAAAACAAGATTAAGACGGTGCTCATCCTTGTAAGTAGGGTGGGGGTTGGTATTGAAGGGCAGGCATTCGAGTTCTAGCTGAGTTTATTACAACAGTAGATAGTACCAAAAGGAACGTTAAAAGTAGGAGAGTACTGTTGAAGTGACTGAAGGAAACACTTGGGGATGAGAGGCTAGTAAATGGTATTTGATGGTTCAGGAATTCACTGAGAGAATATATCCCTCCACTTCATAAAACAGCCCAATTATATGTTTGTTCTAGTCATCAGCATGGTCAGCCATGTAGATACAAAGCCATTAAGTCTTATTGGAGAGGCATTTGGCATGGCTCTTTGTTAGTGTGATAAGTACTGATTACACCCACACTGCAACTGCAACACCATTTCCAGCCACCTGTGCCCTTTCTGCGGGCTCATCACACAAAATGGACCACGTGCAATGGAGCAAAAGGTACAAAAGTACTAAAGCAACCACGGGGCTATTTTCCTTTACAAATTCTTCATTTTTCTTCCTCTTTTCATTTTTTTAAGCCTTGAGCTCACTGCAAGGCAATTCCTAGTTTTCAAGAAATCTTATTACTTTGTGTTCAGTGCTGATAAATTTTTGTTAAACTGAAAAAAGACCCCAATTTTGAAGAAGTACAAGGGTTTTAGATCAACAACTGAATCAAGTATTTGGATCAAATAAAGCAGCTACTAGTTTACAGATGTAACAAAATAGGTGTATAATGAAATAGGGAGAAGGTTGGAACCTGCCCCTTTTACAGTCTATTTGCATTTTATTTAAGACCAAACTGAGAAAGCAGAAGACATGGCTCCCTTCAGTTCCCCTCTTTGACAGGGAAACATCCACCTGTAGTGTCAAACTGTGGCACAAAAAGAGCCACAACTTTTGCCAGTGTTTTACTGGATTGACTTCCAATGCATAGACAGAATAAAATAGATGTCTTCTCTAATTTTAAAATCTTGCCTAGCAATAATGTCTCTCAATTACCTGACTAACCCAGAGGACTTCATGTTCAGAGGAGTGATATTTGCTCAGTGGGCATCCTTAGCAAGCTTACTCAACCACATGAACTATATGTTCTTCCTAATTTAAGGCATGTGTTTTCTGGTTGACCATGAAAAATGGGATCTTCAATCACAGCATCAGATGTCAGCAAGCATCCTGAGGTGTCTCTCAGAGTAAGTCTTAGCAGTGCATTTTCAGAATGCTCTAACAAAAGATATTAACAGATGCTGTGTTTTCACACTGTTGGACCTGTTGAAATTTGATTTTTAATAGTTTAATTCTCCTTATTACACTGATTCAGACACAGCAGTTCTAATCACAGAGGCATAGCTTCAGATACACTCTCATCTGACCCGCCTGTGTTCCTGAATGCAAATAATTGAAGCAGAACAGGGAGTATTTCTTCTGTTATGCTCTCTCTGGTTACAGGAAGCAGACATTAACTAGGGAGCAGCAACAAGCCCCTGTTACTCCTATAAATATAGCATTGACAGCCAGACATCAGGTTTCAGGGATATCAGACCAAAACAAAATAATATCAATGTTCCTAAGAGGTAATTTATGCAGTAAGGTCTATACTCCAGCAATCAAAGCACTTCATAAAATAACATCTAATACAAACATGTAAAATGGAAAAAAAAAAAAAAACCAAAAACAAAATGTCTGAACCTTCAACATGAGAAAGGATACATAGCAAAATTCTCTAGGTCTAATTACTCAGTTCATAGATTAGGGAGATTTTGACAATTTACTGAAGTAACAACATTACTTGGGTTGATGTGCTGTCAGTCTTCCTGTTTTCCAGAAGCTGTGTTCCTTGCCTTTGATGTCTCTTCAGAGGTCCTATCTTCTTTTTTATGTTTTTTTTTTTTTTTTTTAATGCAGAAGGCGAGCCAGTTGGAGTTCTTGCATCAACCAGTCAGAGAGAATTTCATCCACTAAGCAGAGGAGTTTTGAAGCAGGGGACAGAACACAAAGGTGAGGTCCCGCGTTCTAAGTGACTCTTCCAAAAGAATTAAATGGTGGCTATAGAACAGTTATTAAATGAGACAATAAATGAATCATATTTTGTGGGTGCTGATAATCATTCTTACACACACAAAACCCCACAAGTACATACAGACAAGTCGAAATGCATCCTTGGAAAGCAATACCAACTTAGAGGTAGAGTTTGACATGCCATTAAGAGGGGTCTGCCGTTCAGAAATGTCTTAATAGGATATAGAACTGGTCTGACAGCAACTTTATGAAGTTTAACAAAGGAAAATGTAGAACAAAGGCACCTGGGACAAAAAAAATCCCCTGTAGCAGAACAGACTGGGCGTTTGCCAAATGGAAAACAATTTTGCAGAAAAGCACTAAGATATTGATGAATGGCAAGCTAAGGGTGAGTCAGAAGTGCAGCCTTGCAATGAAGAAAGTTAACTTCATACTACACTTATTAAAGAAAGTATAGACAGCAGTTCAAGGGAAGTTATTATTCTGTTCCATTCAGTATTTGTACAGCTTCATCTGGAGCCTTGTGTCCTGTTTTGGCCTTCCTAGTACTAGAGAATGTCTAAAGGAGGACCACCAAGATGGGATGCATATGGTGTACAAGGAGACACAGAGACTACTCTGGTTTACACTTCTAAGAGAAGTCTAAGGGTGCGGACGCCGAAAGCTGAGTTGCAGAGACATTTTCCAGCTTTCTGCCTCTATCTGTGAGAAAGTCTTTACTTTTTCACAGACACTGGCTGAAAGACAGTTAGGAGTTTCTGTAAACTGTCCTCCTTATCTTGCAGGTGCAGGTTGTTGTCATACTGACCAGAGAAATGTTTTGAAGTGGGTCTTGTGGGATCTAACGAATCATTCTAAAGAGCTGGATGGTCAGGGACCAATGGCCTTGTGCCACTCTAGAGAACTAACATATAAACCAGTTTGTAAAATTAAATAAAGATTCCTTTTCTTCTGGAACTGGAATCAGTGTCATTTCTCACCAATCCTGCTACAAGCAGCAACATAAGGGGATCTTCTTACCATTTTGTATTGGGCTACAAATAAGTTTCAGAGAAATTTTTTGGACACTAATAGTGAAAGGCATTGGCCAAAACTTGCAACAGTGGAAAATCAGTAGATATTTTTTCACACCTTGGACCTGGCCCTAGCCTTTCCATTGGTCCTTCATTGGATCAAATTGTTCCCAGACCTCCAAACTATTCTATTCCACCTATATTTCTACCAAATTTATTCCATTATTTTCTTCTGTTAAAAAGAAGCATTTTATATTTTGGATGGTATTCCTGGTGCTACAATTAAAAAACTCACATAATATTTTTTATATTTTTATCTTTCATCATAGATGGGTGCTGTATCATAGAAGATATCTATCTTTTTTGAGATCAAATAAGCTCTGATTAATGTAATTGAAAAGTTTTCAAAACATGAAAAAGCAAAAGAAATTTGCCCAAAGCACATGGCTAGAATGAGAAACCTTTATTTTAGGAAGTTGACACATGGGAGAGTGAATATTTCCTAGAATAGGTAACAATTGATTTATTTCTGAAAACTAGAATAAAAGTTCCCAAAAATGGAACTACCTAATGGCTTCTTGGAAAATGTTACCAGAATATGACAGGATAATTTGTAGAGTACACTGTCAGAGCTAACTCATAGTAAAAATAATTTTTAGAATTCTATACCTTTTTCTAGCCAACAGTTCAGCCAGTTCTGGAACTCTAAATGGGTGCCTCAAATCACCTTTTGTTCAGAGGTAAAAGCCTTATAATCTAAGTTTTGGGTTCTTCTCAGTAAATAGTAGATCAGGACCTAACACCAGAGCCCTGGCATCCCCTAAGAGTCATGTGGATATAAAATACACATAATGCTCAAAACAAGACGAATAATATCTCTTATCTTTACTTATGTGAAAGTCAGACTGGGCAATAGCTACTGTCAGTCTATCTTCACAGGCAAAAAATTAACAGCAGGAAAATATCTTCCATTTCTACCCTTCTTGCCCCCTCTAAACCCTGGAATCATCAAAGGCAAAGAATAAACTACCAATGAAGTTGCATTCAGCACCAAGATGCACCCAGAAAATTCTCCACCTGAATTCTCCCCACCTGACAGACTTATGTTTGACACAGAAAGGGATGAAAAATGGATTATTCACAGCAGGATATTTTGAGCTATCTGAACGGGCTTAAGACATAATAAACAGGAAGCCTGAATAAAAATTCACCATGGTTGATACTTCCAACGTCCAGACCTCAGTCATTCAATGACTGTACAGACATCATCAGAAATTTTACATATATAGCCTGAAGAAAGCAACTTACTGGCACCAAGAAACTCTGAAATACTGTGAAGGATAAGCCAATCCCTGCTGCAGGATAGAGTAATTAAATTCTAGTGCCAGGACTGTAAAAGGAAGGGTTGTAACACATTTTCCTAAAAGTATCCAAGAGTGATTTTTGCTAAATATAACGGCAAAACTGGGGGGAAGGGGGAGGGGCGAGGGGGCCATTTAATTCCCTCCTCCCAAGAGAGATACAGTTAATAAAAGGAATATTTTTCTTCAGCATTGATCCCAGAAGTTTCATGTCTATCATGTTTTGCACAAAAAAAATCAGTTTTTTTTCTTCATATATTCAAGTAGTTTTTAAAATCAGTAGTAAAAATATGTACTCTCGTCAAGGTACATTTCAGCAACTTTTACAACTGTTATGCAGCCTGGAAAATCCCTTCATGGCAAAAGGGATCTTCCTTTCTATCATATGTGGGATTTAAAGCAGGAATTTGTATAGAAGAAAGCATATCCCCTATTCTGTGAATTTTTAGATGAACTATTCTGCACATTTTATTCCCCAGTGCATAAATATTAGTACTTCACTTCTATAAAATTAAACTTCTGGACAGAAGCAAAAAAATTACATTAATATATAATGAATTCCCAAATAAAGCACTGTATTTCCACAGTATTCAGAACATGCATTACAGGACACGCATTCTGTTATCAGCTTATTTTTGACCTCTACATTGGCGGGATCAAGCCATTTGGTCCCCACACAGGCAAACTCTCACCCCTGCTCTTGTGAACCTTCCAAAATGTGACACAAAAGCAGATGAGGCAGAAGCATTCTTTACAAGCCTCTTACTTCACACACAATTTTCCTGTGAAACCACCTGAACCAATTCTCAGCTCCGTCCAGCCACCACTCTGGGCTCAGCCAGGGTGCTGGACAGTCCTAAAAGGAAGGCAGCAAGTCAGATCAGCAGGAAACATTGCAGCACCCGTGGCTACCACTCCATGTTCTTTCTCCCAAGCTCATGATCCAGCCTGCTGTGTCTGAGGTGGTGGTAGTGGGAGCTCTGCCTGTGTGCCTTCTGCTGCTGCTGCTGGGCTTCATTTAAGCAGCCTGGGGACTGAAGTAGTGCCTGTCTCTCCCTGCCAATGGCACATTTTTTTCCCTATCTGTCCTATCTTCAAGCCGAGTGCCTATCAACCCACACTGTGCCGATTATCGCTCCTAAATCACAAATCGCCAGGAGCCCGTTTTACCATTAACTCTGTGCATTATTAGGCGCATTTCAGACCATCTGGCTGCTCAGTATACGGGGAGCTGGTGGCAAAGTTGCCGGTGTAGTAAGTAAGTTCAAACAGATTTGAATTTTATCGCCTCAGAACAAACATATTGCTAAGAGGAGTTAACTGGAATCGACCTGGCAGAGCAGTGGCTTCCCACTCTTTGTACATCCCAGTCTGCATCTGAACCTGTGCATACTAAGCTTAATCAAAGGCTGGATCATGTGCTTAAAATATGAGAGATGCTGCATCTGTTTAGGTCTGTCTGTCTTTGGGCTCTCTGGACTTTGTCGATTCGGAAGAACTGTGGTAGCAGACCTCAGTCCTCTATTCCTCATTCTCATTCCTGTTGCCTTTGAAATGAAGCAAACTGATAAAGGTTTTAGCTCCCTTACATCCCACCAGGACCAGGATTTACCATGAAGTTCTAAAAGTGTAATTGACTAGTTCAAATTTCTATAGCTTTGCAGAAATAACAATAAAATTCCATATAATCCCAAATAACCTTCTTAGAATGAAGGTTGGGATTTCTTATGAAATTTGGAAAAATTACTTATTTTGTGTTTAAATTCATTAACATCCCCCTCCCCATCATAGTTATTAATACTCAGGTCAATCAAAATATTTCATTCAGACCGGTTTTTCATTTTTCTGTTGGTTTCTGAATACTTTTGTTAAAATTTCCATTTTAATTACTTGTTTACTGTAATGCTAAAGTTCTAACTAAAATAAAAACTTAAAAAAGAATTTTTTCCAAAATGAGAATTAGAAAATAACACTACTCCAAGAAAAAAATCAGATTGAAAAGTTCCTACTCAGCTTTTACTTTCAATATTTCACTTTTAATTCCCTATTTGTTTAGCATAGTAAAAATAAGCCATTCTTTTTCAAGTAGCGATAAATGCTCTGATAGGTTAAAAATGAAAATCTGGTATCATTTCTCTTCTCAAAGTCCTGACATAATAAATATTTAATGACATAAGACATTACGCTATTAATACAATTATCATATGTTTACAGAATGACTTATTTTCAAAATTTACTTTTAATCAACTATTTTAACAGGTAATACATGAGAAGCACATAGAGAGAAAAATATAACTTTTCAAGAAACAAATACTTCCAGCTTTGCTTCCTCACCTTGGTTTTTATAGCTGGCAATCTGTTAAATCTCTAAAATTTTGTGGCAAAATTAAAGGCACTTTTATTTTTTAGGAAAAGTGACTGAAAAATTAACAGAATTAACAACGTAAAAGAACATTTGAGCAGAAAGGGTTTCTTTTAAGATGAAGAAATATCCTCTTGTTAAATTACTTTTCTCTTGTAGACATTTTCAAAGTTTTAGTAATTTTTATTTTAAAGTTTCTGACTAATTTTTCCTTCTGCTCTTTTGGTTTGGTCAGTTAGAAAGTAAGACTGGTTGCCATCCATTCATGTTCTCAGATCCAAAGGTTTTCTGCGCTGAGGTTGTTACAAGCCCATCAGTCTGCCCCTCTGGATGAGCCTGGCTTACAGAGATACTGCCCATCTCATACACCACGATTGTACTGGCTTCTTTAATAGGGATCTCTGTCACAAGCTGATGCTTTTAGTGTCAAAGTCATTCAATTAGTGTGACAACAATTTCATAAAGTGGCATTTTGAGATCCCTGAAGGGGTGGATTACAGTAAATACAATATATTTGCAAACATAAAATTAATTACTGCCACATAAGAAAATGGGGAATTTAATATAAGGAGAAAGGATTGTTGACTTTTTTTTGCCCGTTTCAGAAAATTAAGATTTTGTAGTCATTAGTTTTTGCATGTTTATTCTGAATAGAAATTGCCTCATTATTTTATTCTGAGAGTGTGGTAAACTGTGCATTACAGAGGTAAAGTAACACCATTTTGTGAGGATAGGAGTCACTGAAATATTTTCAGACAAACATTTTGATCACACAACTATAAGTAGACATTTATCAATTGACATTGATAAACCAAGTAATAATTTCCAAAAGAATCAGACAGAAATTCCACTTCAAATTGCCATTAGCAAAACATTAACAGATGAAATTTTGGCGCACAGTCTGATGTGTCATGTGTTTTAAAGGTATCCTTCATCTTCAGTGATTTCATCATATAGAACTTAAGAAAGTCCAGAGAAATCTGTCATAAAGGGAGGCAACACGTTTTAAGCAATTGTATTATAGTACAAAATGACTGTTAAACCTAATAAACATCTGAAAGTCCTCAGAAACAGCTGAGGTCACTTGGTTTGTTCAGCCTGATGAAGAGGAGACTGAGGGGAGACCTCACAGCTGTTTAGAACTTCCTTGTGAGGGGAAGCAGAGGGGCAGGCACCGATCTCTTCTCTGTGGTGACCAGTGACAGGACCCAAGGGAATGGCCTGAAGTTGTGTCAGGGGCATTTAGGTTGGATATCACGAAAAGGTTCTTCACCCAGAGGGTGGTTGGGCACTGGAACAGGCTACCCAGGTAAGTGGTCACAGCACCAGCCTGACAGAGTTCAAAGAGCATTTGGACAATGCTCTCAGGCACACTGTGTGACTCTTGGGGATGGTCCTGTGCTGGGCCAGGAGCTGGACTTTGATGATCCTGATGGGTCCCTTCCAACTGAGGACATTCTATGATTTTATGATTCTATGAACATGTGAAGGGCAGGAAGTGAATTTCCTAAGATATACTTCCACATGGCAAAACTTAGAGTCTATAAAAAAAGTCCAGTTAGAAAAACCCCCAACTAAATAGACTTATTTAAAATAAGAGCACAGCATTTCTATGTAATTTTGTGAATGATTAAATTCAGGGACTAATTATGTTACTTCTTTGCAATTCCAGTTGCATCCCTCATTAACGTCTGGATTATGTCTAGCTATTAATTGAACAGGAATGAGATGAAAGACCTCCAGACGTCCCTTTTGCTAATTCAGGCAGGCATCGTTGTGTTGTTTTTCCCCATGAAGTGCCTGTGCTTTGCAGAGACTGTCTGTCTCAATGAGCTCTTGCAACCTTGAAGAGCTAACAAACTGCAGCTCCAAATTATTCAGACTACTAGTTTGCTCTCAGTTTGTTAAAAGTCAAGGAGCAATAAACTGTACCCCAGTAAAGGGCGGCAATGTCATCAGTGTCATCATGCCAAACTTCAGCATTCAGAACTAAAAACCTGGCCCATCACTGAGATCATGGGACTCTCATACAAACAGTTGGGTTGGGATTTTTTTCTTTGCTAACTCATATCTCTGTCTCTCTGATTCACATACATGTAACATAGTGAATAAATCAATGTTTAAAAGTTGCCACGATGGCTGCTCTGTAGTATACTGGTTATCATAGAATCACAGAATTGTATGTGATGGAAAAGAAATTTAAATTATCTTCTTGTTCCATATCCCTTGCCATGGGCAGGTACATCTTTCCCTAGACCAGGTTGTTCAAATCCCCATTCAACTGGACCTTGAACACTAATGTCTTCCCTGTCTTTTCCTCCATGTTTTTCTTGGTTATCTCACTCTCCACTGGGAGTGGATAGGAGAAAATAATGGTTTGTGCACATCCTACTTCATAGAATTTTTGATCTTATGGGAAACAAGGAATACTTTCGTACGTTCTTGAGAGCCAAAGTAAAAACACAGTCTAACATGATATGAACTTACCAGGGGTTTCACAATTTTTAAAACACACTAGTATCCCCTGATTTGCCCATGGCACATTCCACTATTTTATCTCCTTGGAAAATAGTATTTATACTTGAAAAAAACCCGAAACTGTTTTGCTGAAACTATTCCCATTTAGAAATGTAACCTTTCTCAGTTAAAAGCAACTGCACAAATCTTTTCCATCCTCCACATCATCCACCTGGCTATCAGGAGACCAGATATCAAAGTATTTATTAAATACAAAAAGACTTCCAGAATGATTAGTAAATTATAGGATTGCTAAAATTTTAAAATGCAGAGAGAAGCTGCCATCATTCTGGCTTCTTATGCTTTTGTGCATTGATACATTACATGAGAGAGTTCTCTGCCTTTATTTCAGTCTCTACTCTTCTAGCTAGGAATTATTCTAGATACTCATGCCATAATTAATAAGCTTTATGCACTTTCTCCCCATGAAAACATTCTAAAAGTTGGTGAGAAGACAAATATTTCTTTAAGCCTCAGGAATCATGAAAAAAAAAATCACATAGTTTTCAGTGTTCAGTCTAGAAGATTGTACTGGGGGAATTGGTTAGGAAGAGCCCTGCCTGGGATTTAACGTAACCTGGCTCTTCAGTACAGGTATCCTTACCCCTAGTAAGGAGCAGACCCATGACTTTTTATCTTCAGCATCCACCTGGGTAAATGATATGAGGCCGACTCATCTCGACACTGAATTTCCCAACCCATTGTAGTACCACTGGCTGGAAAGATATGAGGAAAGAGTCAGAGGAGAGTGTACAAGCAAATACACTTGGGCCCTGGGTTTGTATGTCAGCTACCATGGAAACCAGGAAACAAATTTCTAAATAATAAGAAAAATTAAACACAGGAGCATTTAACAAGGCATTTGAGTGAGTCTACTTAATTCTTTATTATTAAATAGAGATTCAGTGCCTTAGTAATGCAAATTTATACTCTATTGCAACCCTGATTCACTAGTTTTGACTGCTGATTTGTATTTCATTTGTTCAGTATCAAGTTACAAGAGTAGCCCCTTATTTTTCAAAGAAAACACAGCTTTGGGTATGTTTAACGATTTATTAAATTTGTGCTTATTTTCATTTCAATTGATGTCAGTGTTATTGATGATAAACTGATAGATAACAGAGAAAATTTGAGTTAATTCCAAGCTATTTCACCAGTCTTTCTTTTCCATGTTGTGCAATCAGTAAATGCAGGACCTCAGAATATGTTGGCCATGGAAAGAAGTCAGACTTACTGCCTTTCAGCCATAAAAACATAGGATCATACCTTTTCCCCACTCCTCTTGTAAAACAGTGGAAAAAAATTTTGTGGGAGGCACGCAGCATATGATAATGCCAATCAAGATCAATATTGATCAATAAGTCCTTGTAAAGATTAGTAGTATAAGCAGTGCTGGTAAAAATACATGTAATATATAAACCTAATAGGGATTTGTTAGACTCTGACTTAGAACTAAATCATACACTAACAGGAATAATATAATGCAAAATGGATGTAAATATTAAATTTGTTTATCAAACATGGAAAAGCTGTCATCTGTTGTGGAATATCTAACAGGATTTCACACAGGTTTATGACCTAAATTCTCTAAAACAACTTTAAAATTAGTTGAAAGAAGATATAAGTAAGATTGCAGATTATGTGGCTTGATGGAACATCTAAGACAACTAAAATGTCCATAAATATATGGTAAGTATTAATAATAATATAAATCCAATGTGAAACAACAAAATGCAAAGAATGAAAAAATACAGCTTGTATGTATTAGATAGAAAACTATCCTTGAATGGAAGAACTGAGTCTAATTCCAGTTCATCTGAGATGGTGAGACTTAACTACAGTGAAAGTAATTTTGACAACTCTGATTTTTTCCAGACTAAATTGGAGAGGGTAAGGACTGATCAAGCCTTATTGCAACAGAGAATACAGTGAATTTATAGTCTTAGAGCCACATTCTTTTGTTCCTGAGATACAGATGAAAAGAAGAAAGTGTACTTTCAGGCTTCTGCACAAACACAAGTATCCGCTAAGCCTTCCTGTTTAATTTTGACATTTATTTTAGTACTCAGACACATTTATATTTGTCTTTCCTGCCATCAAAAACACAACATGGTCATGTCTTAAGTAGTGAGAAGCAAATAAACCTGAGCAGAAGAAGTAATCTGTCTACAATAGCAAATCAATGCTGATTTAGTCTCCTTTTGGAGCTATGCACTCTTCCTTCCAGAGTTTTAATTCTATTAGAAAATTTCTGCGTACCCACATAAATTCCAGCATGGTTTGGTTATCTCTATACTGTAGTGCAGTGATCAGCATTAACACACTAAGAAGAAAACACTAATTGGAAAAGCAGTAGATACTATTTTAACTAGGATCCTGTTTCATGCACATGTTTCTGAGTGAATGTATTGGTTTTAGACATCTCACTATCAGTATCTTGTGCAGACCATTGTCTCTTATTATTCTGAAACAGGGATCCTGGTTTATCAAAAAGTCACCAAGTGTCCGAAATCAATTGGATGGGATTTGTTTTGAGGGTATGTAGACTTAATTGAGCATAAATTCTTTTATATAATTATTCTTGTCTCATTGAACAGTAACTGTGGGGACATTAAATGATATAAAGACTCATTTAGGAATCTCCTAAAATTCCCAAATCTTTAAAATACTAAAAGCATAGTCCTGTGACAGTGGTGCCCAACGCAATTGGCCCACATGAAATAATGCCAACCTTTAAGCTTGGTTTTGAAGACAAGTTACCTAGAATGTGGAGATCTATGCTTAATAACTTTTACAGGTAGAAAAGCAGCAAAAAGAGATGCATCGGGAATTCTTTGACCTCAGAGCTGCTTTTCAAGGCACCCAGCACTGCTGAAACTTGATGTTTCCTAGCGATGAGCAGACTAAAAGAAAATAGACATCGCTTTTAATATGGGATCTGGGCTGAAATTTCACAGAATGATTTATAAGAGGATAAGTGTTCTACATTAAAATAAAATTTCATATCTAATATATGATTAGATGGAAAGGACAGGAAGGCCCAGAATTTTATCTGCATTACAGAAGGTAAATGAAAACTTTTTAACAGTTTTTGTCAAATTTCAGTATCGCATTGTTCAGGGTATGTCTCGACCAGGATGAACAGAAGTGATATTGAATGAGCAAAATTAAAAAGTTTCTATAATTCATTTTGTTTTCACAAAAATATGCAGGATTGAGTTCCAGACAAAAGGAGAAAAACAACAAAAGAAATATTTATTTGCTTTTGAGTATGTTTTTAATAAAAGCACATTGACTTTTCATTTTGAAGTTACTGTGCTTATAGATTTCATTTTGGTTTGTTTCTTTGAAACATTTCTTTGTTTCTTTGAAAACATTTGGAATCCAAGGAACATATCATTTATGACCAAGGAAAACATTTTATTTTCTTAGAGCTGTCATATAGAAAGCTATCCTTAGGATGAGATGGCTGGATCTATTAGCAGCAGCTATAGGTAAGGAGTCATAATGGAATAAAGAGAGGATTTTCCTCCCCTTATTTGTTCTTTTTTTAATGCACTGTCCTTCTTGAACAGAAATATAGCAGAATAATCATGAGACTAATCAGTGACTCTGCCAAGCAATGGATGAAACAAAAATAAATGTCTAGAACTCTATCAAATGCTTTGAAAAGGGGATATTTAGTCTTCACTTGCTCAAAATATTGAAAGAGATATGTTAAAGATGTGTGGATTAACTACCTTTATCTTCAGATGCTAAATACCTGTCATAAATTAGGAAATCAGTCTAATTTTATCTGTCTCGAATTCTCTGATTGGTTGGGTTTGCAAGGCTTTATCCTGAACACTGCCATTGCTCAGGCAGAGCAGAGAATTGTTGGAGTGCAAACTTCTCCCAGTCTTGCCTCTGGCAGCGACCTGCATTGACAAATTAAGGGTTGGTATCTCAGCTCTGCAAGCTGTAAACTGATTTCCCAATAGCAAGAAGATTCTCTACTGCATGTCTCCAGTCCATCTCCATTCATTTTATGCAACTCAGTTTTATCTGACAAATTGGTGACCGCAATTTATAACCTCATATATTCCATTGTAATATCAGTAGAGCAGCTTTTTGGGTTGGGGATTGGCCAGGATTTTTTTCTCACAGTTGTCTTAAATGAATAATGTCCTTTGTATCGCAGACCTTGATTATTTTCAATACTGTTCTCTCTCAACTATATAAATAAGAAATACCTAATTCGTGTTTATTGAGCAGGGAAGGTAATCCGTGTGGCACAGATCACATGGTGATAAATGCAGCAGGTTCTTTCCTGATGTGCAAGACTTTTGCTTCCTTTAGAGGAGGTAAAGACACTGTTATCTTCCAGCCCATCTAACAGTGAACTGAAAAAATTGTCTGGGCAACCTGCTCAGTAAGCTCCAACATGTCCTTTGATAAGATCAACAATTTCCCTGCTTCCAGGAGAGCAGCTAGTAAATTGTTGTATTCTCTGGTCAGATATTATCATTTGAATTATATTTTGTGAGAATAGGGAAAGGAATCCAAGATTTCCTCCTGACAAAGAGAAATGGTCCACACATGCTCTAATGCATCACCAAACGCTTGAAATGGAGTTGCAAATGGTATAAAGTGATCCTAAACAGTGATTAATTTCTGACAATGTTCAAGGCAAGTAAGGTCATCTCTTTTGCAAACAGATTGTCTGTAAACTAGCAGCTAATTACCTGTGTAATTACCTGGATCGATGCATTAATTTTGCATTTTGACTTACTTTCACAGGCCACTTCTACCTAGGAGGTTTGCATAGAGCTTATACCATGCCAGTGTCATGCTTTCCTCAACAGAACTCATGCTGCCAACCTACCAAAGGAATTGTAACTCCCAATCACCAAGAGCTATCAAGAAGTTGTTGAGCTAAATACAGAAAAAACCCAGTACTGTTGTAAATGCAACGCCACGCCTATGGATCTGAAACTGCTTTCCTATATTGGAGCCATAAACTGCTTGGTCCTGTAGCATGGACCAGACTGGACAAACTGTCCACCAGTCATTCTGCCACTCAAAGAATTCTGCAGACCTAGAGAAGACTGCAGAATTCTCTAAGCCCTATAAAACATTTATATTGTTGGTATCTGAATTGGCTATTAAATAAATGTAAACTATCCTGCTGTGGATATCCTTATCCAATTCCAGGCCTTTCTCATTCTAGAAAAGGCGTAAGAAAACTATTGTCCATACAGGCCTATCCTAGATTAATTGTCTTTTCTGTTCTTTTAATAAAAGTTTGATCACACAAAGGGCTACTTCAGCTATTTTCATGTTGCAAATGTTCTAAAAACAAGGTTTGCATTCTGGACCCTCTTTTTCCTCAGTTTCTGGACACTATTGTACTACTGCTGTCATATAAACTCTTTGGAAAATTGTCATTCATTGTAGGGCCCAAGAACTAAATCTTCTTTTTTGTAGGAGCCTGCTTCATCCCTAAAATTGAGTATGAGAATCCACATCAAACTTTCCTGCCCAGTTAACAGACGCATGCAGATGTTGTCACTGGAGGAGATGATCTCCATTTTTGCCAACACAGAGAACGCTGACCTTTCACAGACAATTTGTCATCCAGTGAGCCTGAGGTTTTATTCATTTCCTATGAAATGCAATTTGCTTGAAGAAGAATCACAGAGTTGCAGAATGGTTAGGGTTGGAAGGGACCTCTGGAGTTCATCTAGTTCAACCTCCCTGCTCAAGCAGGTTCACCTGTAGAAGGTTGCACAGAATTGGGTCCAGGTGGGTTTTGATTATTTCCAGAGGAGAGTCCACAACATTTCTGGGCAGCCAGTTCCAGTGTCTGGTCACCCTCAAAATAAAAAACTTTTATGTCATATTCAGATGTTTCTGTTTGTGCCTGTTGCCCCTTGTCCTGTTGCTGGGCACCGCTGAAAAGGAACGGTTGCCATCCTCTTGACATCTGCCCTTAAGATATTTGTATGCATTGAGAAGATCCCCCTCAGTTATCTCTTCTCCAGGCTAAACAGGCCCAGCTCCCTCAGCCTTTCCTAAGAGGAGAGATGCTCCAGGCCCTTAATCATCTCTGTTCCCCTCCACTGGACCCGCTCCAGGAGCTCCATGTCTCTCCTGTGCTGAGGATCCCAACACTGGACACAGCACTCCAGAGGAGGCCTCACCAGGGCTGAGCAGAGGAGCAGGATTTCCTCCCTTGACCTGCTGGCAATGCTCTTCCTAATGTACCAGGATACCATTGGCCCTCTTGCCCACCAGGACACACTGCTGGCTCATGGACAGCTTGGTGTCCACCAGGACCCCAGGTTCTTCTCTGTAGAGCTGCTTTCCAGTAGGTCAGCCCTTAATTGGTTACTGGTGCCAAGGGTTATTCCACTTAGATGTTGGACCCTACAATTGCTTTTGCTGAACTTCATCAGGTTCCTCCCTGCCAAACTCTTCTAGCCTGTCCAGGTCTCCCCAAAAGGCAGCTTAGCTTTCTGGCATGTCAGCCACTCCTCCCAGTCTTGTATTATCAGCAAACTTGTGGAGGGTACACTCTTGTGTATTCATCCATGACATTCATTAATAATTTGAACAAGACTGGACCTAGTACTGATGCCTGGGAAACGATGATAGGCCTCCAGCTAGATTTGGCACTGCTGGTCACAACCCTGTGAGCTCTGCCATTCAGCCAGCTTTCAATCTCCCTCACTGTCAACTCATTTAATGCACACTTACACTATGTTAAAACTCAGAAGGTAGTGCTGCCTTACCCCTCAATGAAAGCAAGTTTTTGACAGAAGCTGAGAGTAACCACTAGGTTTGGCAGAGTTCTGTCTCCATGAAAACCCTTCTTGAAAAGCTATGTTCAACCTTACTTATCTGAGATGAATGAAAGGTTGCAAATCACAGTGGTTGAATGCCCATGTGAAAATGTTCAGTTAGTCCACAACGGCAGCGATACAATAGGAGCATTTTCTTTTGGTATTACTTAGAATTGTATTAAAATTAAGTCAACTAAACTAAAAGCATGATTGTACTGAATAAAAGACAAAACAGGTAACATGATTCCTGGAAGGAGTATTAAATTTTGAAAAAAGGGAAATATTGTAAAAAACTAATTAATTAATAATGACCAGCATAAGAGTATAATGCTTACGGGTAGCCAAGGCATTGTCTACATACTCAAAGTGAACATGTACAATGCATGAAAAGGTCTATACAATAGGCTAAAACAAGAAAAGATATTTTTCAGAAACTAGAGGCTGTGTCCACCTAAGGGAAATAGAGGAGGATTAAGAATCTTTTCCAGGTTATTTGCATAAGATTATTAAAACAGGCCAAAAGAGATTGCAGTGATCAATTTTCTAAACTCATCAAAAGTACTAATAACATATTTTTAAATACTTATGTTGCTGGAAGGCTGGCTCTAAGTGAGAGAGGTAAATTTTTAATTGTGATGTAAAGAGACCATTCAGTGGTGCTAAGCATAAAGCTGAAAACAAAAATGAGCTCTTTAGATCAGTATTCCCAATTGAAGAACTAAAGGATCTTTTCAGACAAAGACAGTTCTTATTCAGGATGAGTCAAAAGTACCATCTCAAATATAAGTGTCATTAGAAAAGGCTTTAGAACACATTGGCAAAGAGAACAGCAACAAACTGCCAAGACCAAATCATATTTGCCTAAAATTTCCAACAAAATCTAATCCAAAATTACTATTTTATAATCTGTACTATGTAACCTCTTTGTCATATATCAGCATGCGAGTAATAGAAGTGGAAAATACAATGTCATTTTCTATAAAGGACTCCATAAGAAACTGCACTTGCGTTTGATTTACAGACCAGCCAGGCTTCTTCAAACAATGGGAAAGAAGATAATTAACGAACAAAACCATGAACATATAGCAGAGGGAGACGGTTTTCTTATTTCTCATTTGTGTCTCAAATCTATTATAAAATTTTGTGGAATTTTCAGACATGTAAGAAACTATGACCCATTCAACACCATAGGCTTCCAAAATCTTTTCCCAAAAACTTTTAAGGAAACAAAGTTGGCAAAGGATAAGATAAACTATCTAAATTAACTAAAAGCAATAGATTTCTGATTGGGCAGATTCTGATTTGTGATTCCCTTCTCTCTTTCTTTTTAAAGAAGATTTTGTAAGATTAAGAAAGGCACCAAAAAATGAACAAAACATAACTTGGTATCTACAAAAGAAGAAGTCTCTAGAGTTTTCTGGAAAAGCAGAAACTGTGGGATATGGTGGTGCTGTATGAAGTCCTGAATGGATGGGAAGTGAGTAATGTGTATTAAGTGAAAGCATTTGACAAGTTTAAACAAGATGAGTATTTCTTTGCAAAATGCATTAACAGAGGTCATTAGGATTAGCAGATGTCAAAATGATAGATGGGATTACAAAAGAGCTAGTAAATTAATGAAAGAAAAGTGATTATTAATACTGCACATTCTGGCTTCTAGTCAAGGGATTGTCAGACACTAGGAAAAGATAACAGACAAAATAATAGCTTCATCCCTTCAGCATCTCCTAGAAGAATGCTACTACCAAAGAAAGGATATTATGCAAAACAGAGCTGTGGTCAGAGACAGTGCAGACATTTTGATACCTAATTCTACAGTGAACTCACAGAACAGGGCAAGAAATTCATAGTCTTCTTTGGGGCTGGTTATTTTGAGAGTCCTTTCTGTAGACAAAATAATCTTGGTACTCAAAGACAGGCTATCAGGGTAACAACTCTGTTCTTCGCCATTTCCTATTTTGACACATGAAAAGCAACATAACTGGTGGCAAATAGTGCTAGAACTGAGAGAACCATGAAAAACTCATCTCTGAAGTTGCTCAGTGAACAAGACTTTCAATTCCTTAGCATCTCCATTTACAGATCTGTGGACCTTTAGATAAGTACTTTTCAGAAAAAGGTTATGAAGTAACTTTTTTTTCTGAGCAAATATGGGCAGCTGTATTCAAAATATTATAAAATTACTAAAAACACTCTAAAAGCCATAAAAAATATTTGTCAATGAACCTGACATATTAAAATCATGTAATAAAAATTACTAAAATATTTAACAACAATCAATCCTTGTTGCTGTTAGCTGAGGGAAATGTAGCTGTACTTAGTTATGATAGTTATGATGTTCTAGATCTATATTAAATACAGGAAAATAGTCAGGATCTTCAAGTGGTCTGTTGACTTTTGTCTTTGACTTGACTGTGCTTTTTTACTGAGTGTTCCCTCACAGCATCTGTAAAGGGATCCAATTTCTAGAAGAAGCTGAACCGAATTCTGGGCTTTGGCTTTGAGTCCTGGCTCTCAACTCAGCAGCTTTTGAGAAGTTATGCTTCTCATTTTTATCGTAAAAGATGGGAAAAGAGGTAAGATTTCCTCAGCTTGTTACCATGTGTTATGCTATAATTCTAAAAATTTTCACATTTCTCCAACTTAAGCAAATGCTATCCTGCCGGAATTGCTCATGATTTCACCAAAACACAGACCTATTGAACAGACTACACACTAAAATAACTAAATAATACATCCTGAACACCAAATACTGAGGAGTTGTTTCTAATCAATTGTATGAAATTAATTCATAAAAGCATTTCACTGAGAAATTTATGAACAAAGAATTTTCAGGAGGACTGTAGTCAAGAGTTCTACATTTTGAATATGACTGTATTTCACGGTAAGTCCTCTTGAGGGCAGTTTGAGGGGCAAGACATGACTAATACAAGTCACAGTATCAGTGCAGTCATGTTTTATAACAGATGAATAGACTGTGATTAGAACAACATGAACAATTTACAGGTCAAATACATTATTTGCTCCCAACCAGGTTGCAAAGTACCCAAGCAGCAGCATTCAGTTACAGAACAGCTGTTATAAAAAGGGCTAATCAGTAAGTGCTGCTGGCCTTCCTTTTAGATGTTTTTTAGCTTTTTGTTTTAAAAAAAAAGATACCCCCAAACCAGAAATTCTGTGTCTAGCTTGTCCTTAATTGTTTTGTTTAAGTATAATTCAGATAATATTTAGGCAGCAGATACTTTCCACATGCAATGCTGTGGTCAAAAACAATTTCCCAAGAAATAGTATGATGTAATCCTTTAACTGGTCATACTTACAGAGCTTTCCCTTGAAAGTCCCAGGCAAAATTAGATTCCCAAATATCATACACAGTAGGAACATCAGTGTCCATTTCCCACTTTGCAAAAGAGGCCAAAAAAAATTCTCAGGAAAAGGAACTCAAAACTCTGGTATAACAGATCTGCCAAGGATGTCTGCCAAAAAACCAGATGCCCTGGCTGGGAAACAGATATAATTAACAGTGCTTGCCAGTATTTTCTGCTTTATTTTCTTTCCACCTAACAGTGAAGAGTGAGATTTTAAACATTTGCTTGTGTTAGAACAGGAACTTTCTAAACGGTTATAAAAATATTTAGAACACAATGTTTTCTTAAAAGAAAAATCTTAACAGAATTGTATTTTAAAATTCATGTAAATGCAAAAATACTCAGATGAAAATATTTTGCTAGCAACAGTGCACGTTTCCAGCTAATTAGCTTTCCTGCATGTTAAAATTGTGGAGTATGGTGTCAAGGACATCCATATTACCAATCAGCAAATCCCTTCCCATTTACATAGACAGCTGCCATAAGGACAAAGATGTTCGTGTTTCCAAAACAGTGGCCTTCTGATCAAACCCCTCACAAAACTTCAAAAATTATGCTTACTTGACTTTCATCCAACACTGACTTTCAAGGCATAGTGATTAAATGTAGGGCAGGGTTCTGTCATGTTTAAATTTTCGTCATTCAAAATTTCCCTGAGACAAGTCCTGCGTAGACATATGCTATGTACGTTTCTATCCTAAGGAGAACTTGTTTTACAGGAAAATATGTCTGCATAGAGGATACAAAAACCAGTAATATCAACAGTGCATATATTTCCTTTGATACAATGTCTTACTCTGCAAATCAAACGCTATTCAAATTAAGAGCCAAAATAATTATGGTAAGCATGTAAATAGAACTTGCTCAGTATGTCCAAGGTGATAAATTCATGCCACTGCTTTAGCAGGGAAGACAATTTTCTAGGTAACCCAGTTAATGTTACCGTAACAACACAATAGAGTAACTTGTGCTATAAAGTCAAATGTAATAAATTAGAAACAAACCCTTCAGGTTTCTGAAAGTCCTGTATATACTATGTTTGGCATACTTTCTCCCCACACGCAGAACAAACACTTCGGAATTTTCCCTGTTAAACCCAGTGAAGATATATCTCCTTAAAGAAAGACAATGCAATTTCTAATCCAGAAAAAAATGCCAGAAATTGTTTCATCCTTAGTATATTCTTTTACATTGTCAAGAAATAAATAAATGGTTCATATTCAGTGGAAAAAAAAGCTATCTCACATAAATTGCTTCTTGTCCCTGGAAAAGTGTAAGTTCCTTCTTGTTTTAAAAGGCCTGAGAAACAAGAGTGGTTATTTAAGGAGAAATAAAACCAGTTCCAGTGAAACCGCCAAGAACACAATAATCTTTTAGTCCAAAGTTTGTGTAGGCCATCTTTTCTTAAGCCAACCTTGTAAATTACTGGAACATTTCTCCTAGCCTATGTATGTGAGCTTGCTGGATATATCTAGATTCTCCCTTAAAACTTCACATCCATCATACACATTTTATGGGATGAGAGAGGGCAGCTGGAGTTGGGATGTCTCATCACTTTGCTGTCTACAAGGAGGCACATCCCCTGGCTTCCTCAAAATCACTGTGCAACACAAAACCACAGGCTGTTATAATTCTGCCCTTTATCTAGCTCATTTCTTTCTTGCAAACAGTAATTAATAAGTAGCACCTATTCCAGGAGTCTTCAGCACCTCACCAAGGGTGTGTTGGTGTGGCTGCACAGCCACGCTACCAGGATGCCATCAGCAGTTCTGCCAGGTCGGCTGCTTGGGAGGGCACGCGAGCCTAGATGCAGGAAGCCCAGGGTCTCATGCTACTCCCTGGCCACAGCAGGAACACACACAAAAGCAGTCGAAAACGCAGCTTCCACTTGAAGGGGCTTCCTTCAGGCCTGTGGGAGACGTGCCAGCAGAGACAAAGGAGGAGAGAGGCGGCTTGCTGCCTCTGGTTCCAGGAGATTAATTTCTGAAGATGGGGAAACAGCAAAAGCAGCAATAGAGGAAGTACAGGTGTTNGGGATCAGCACGGAAACAGCCAGTGAGGATGGAACAGAGGAAGGATTACAGACGACCAATGGGGGCTGGAGGGCAGGGGGCTGCAGGGGGCTGCAGGAACTCGTGATTCAGGATGCTACATGTTGGCTTTCACCCCATTCGACTTCCGAAGAGGTTTTCCTCCAATTCAAAGCCAGCAGGCTCAACACTCAGTGCCTGTTTGTCTTTCTGGGCAGTTAGGCTTCCAGTCCCTGCACACTGTTGGCACAAGTGCTCCTCACCAATCTGGGTAAGAAGCACTCCGGGACGCCTCTCTGATACGTGCCTCAGGGTTTAAGGTACATGGCAGCCTCTGTGCACAATCTGCTTGTGCCTGAGTAGTGGCAGGTGCTTTCACTGATTTCTTTATCAGCACCCCTTCATCCTTACACAAAGCACAAACACCTTGCCCTGCTCTTCTGTTATGTAAAAACAGCACTAAAGACCACAGCAGCAATGGTCTTACAGGGGATGGTTAAAGCAGTGGCCAGGGAAGAAAAGGAGAAGAAGCTTGCAACAAAACAGTTGATAACAATCCCTAAATGATGAAAATTTTGTGCTCAATTGGAGACTCAACTTGAAAATGTCCCTCAGGTATCTTTTTAAGAACAGCAGTTACCAACATGTAACCTCTTGCAAGCTTTTTTTTTATTTCAGTAATTATAGGCATTTTTCTTAATCACAAAGTGATTACTAAATTAATAAACTCTTTGAAGAAAACATGGTGTTATGAGCAATAGTACAACTAAGCATTTATGAAGAGCTGATCTTCTGAAAGTAAAGCAATATGGTAATCAGCAAAACCATCTGTTAACACTCAACCAGGGATGAATTTTTTTGGGAACGGGCATATTCTTTGAAATTGAAAGACATCCACACAACACACAGACTAAACACAAATGCAAACTAACCAGGAATTTAATAAGAAAGCCTTACTGTTACATTCTGCAGATTTACAAGTAAAGAATATTCCTTTGCCCATGTTCCTGGGCAAAGGACTGCAGGAAAACTCTTCTTGTTGAGAGAAGAACCCTGTGGTAAGCTAATTACACAGGAAAAGCCACAATGTTTAATGTGAAAACCAAACAAGTGAATGAGACTAAGAAACAATTTGCAATCATGATTTCAGCAGCTCTCAAAAGCATTGTTGTATCATGAGTGAAGAAACATCATAACACTCTACTATTTATTTATAATTTACATCATATTTTTTTTACTAGGGAGCTACCTAGTAGAAATTTTCCTGCTGTTATTCCAAAATATTGTTCTCTCTGTTCATGATTCAAGCATTGAAAAATTTGCTGCCCATTTTAAAGAAAGAAAAGACTTCACAAATATCTCAAATTACAGCCTCAAATACTCTCTCCGATTTCTAAGGTAAACTTTTGGCAGTAGTAATCAAGGAATTGTCTGTTAGAGGTTTCTCTAAACTAAGCACGCACAGCAATGTTACTCTCTGCCACTGAGGTCAAAGCATGTACCTAGTCCATGTGACTTAATCTACGAATACCTTCAAACCACCTAGACTTCAGGCAGTTTTCCTTTTGGATGGGCCTCATGTAGTTCTAATTGCTGTAGAAAAAACCCAGGTGAAATGAATCAAAGTAATGACATGGACCGTTATAGCAATTTTAATGTACAAGATACTGACTTCCTGCACTGAAAGACTTTTCTCGGCATGGTTGGTTTTTCTGGCCTGGATGAGGCCCATCAGTCTTTGACCCACAACTTCACTTTCCTATCTGTTCTGTTTCATTTAAATTGGACAAAGTAAAGCAGTTTTGTAGGGCAAGTCATCATGTTAAGCAGCTTTAAATCCTCTCTCCTAAAAGTCATAGTTATTTTGAGGAGGTTCTCTGATTTATACAAGTGGAAGGTCATGGCTTTTAGCAACTAGTCATTTCTACCAGTATTTCTTCATCGTTTGTTGGTCACTGATAGAACGGTGTGGAAATCCTTTAGTCTGTATACTGCATGATTTGTGCTTTACAACTAGTCATCCCCCTGACACAGACACTATCTCTTCTGTAAACTGGGATGAGTAGATAAAAGACAATCACCATTTTGATGCATTTTAGGGGTAATCTGCTCAATAAGGGTGTTGGTAGGCTTCAAAACATTCACTGCGTTCAGTCCCTTTGCCATGAACAGTTTCATCCTCCAGTTTAGTGCGTCCCTAACAGATTGTGGACTCTTAAGAGAACAGCAAAACCTCATATACTCAAGGGTCCTGACATACCCCCATACTCGGGGTATCCACATTCCTCTCCTTTTCTAGGTGAAGGCTATTCAGGGGAAGATTAAAAGTAAAATTTGAACTGCTAAACCAAAACTTCTTCTGGAAGAAGCCTTAATGTCCACTGAAGAAGAAACTGCCATTTAGTCTTAACGTTGAGTTTGAAATCAAGATTTTCTTACGGAGTCAATGAACTCCACATTTTAGTTTTGCTAGTTTTGCACTGTTTGATTTGTTTTCCCCTCAGTGTCATAAAGTTTATGCATGTTACTTCAAGAGAAAACTAACTCTTTCAAAAAGCATTAATGCCTACATACAAAATAGAACTTGTTTGCTTCTTTTATTTTCCCTTTTAAGTTTATAGAATCATAGAATTGTTTATGTTGGAACAGACCTCTAAGATCATCAAATCTAACCATTAACCCAGCACAACTGCATTCATGACTACATTCTGAGGCTCGGCATGGGAACTGGGTGCTGCGCAGGCTTCAGCAGGCAGAGAGACCCACCAGAAAATGAGCTAAAGCAACACTGTGTAGGAATAATTTTTATATACTTAATGAGACATTGATGAGACATTTTTAATAGAACAGCTTTTAACATTGGTAAGTATTTAGGTTTTTCATAACTTTCCTCATCAAAAATAGGATAAATTATAGGAATAAATTGAAAATCCCAATTAATTGATTTCAAGTGTGTACTCGCTTTCAAATGTATGCTGGATGAACTGATGAATTTTTGATCAAATAAATTCCACCATCTTAATTATTTTCAGCATAATTTTTACTGGAAGGTTCCCTTTGAGTATAAAAAGTTTCTGTTATTTGTCCTCATTAGCAGAACATAATTTCAGCTGCAAAACTTTTACTACTCATCAAGAGCTTTAAAAACCTGCTTGCAATTTCAATGGAACTGGGGTAATTAATCATTTATAATAATCAATATTTCATATCAGCAGAAATAAAAAAAAAATCTAGGTATTTCATGATGTGTCAATTATGTAAAGAAATTAATTAATGGCTATCTTTATTTAATTGTAATAAAAAGTCAAGTATTCCTTAAAATGTTTTATTGATTTGATTACAGCAACAGTGTAAACATTAAAAACCAAGGGGTTTTTAGAGTATAGCATGACATTGTTAAGGGTTGTCTAGACATTTTTGGTGTTCAACTTACTGTGAGAAAATTGCTGTCATAAGGGCCAGGATTCAATAATACCAGCTGGTTATATGGCAAAGAGCAGAGTAAAAAGTCAATTGCATGGTGCTTGTGACAGAAAAACTTCTTTGGCAAGAAAAATGTCTGCTGTTATCCAGCTGGTGGAATCCAACAGACATTGCTTGCCCTGGACTGTTGATTTATGAGACAATAATTGAATAACATAGCAGCCTTAAATTCTGCAACAGCACTGCCTGCTGTTTCACTTCATTCTGTGAAGAATGGAAGTTAAAGAGCTGTAATGAACGAAGCTTCAGAATTACAGGCTATATTTTCTTTTCCATCAGACAAAAAAAAAAAAAGAAGTTTAATTTTCATTAATCCTGACAGCAGCACAGTGGTTTTACTGCTATACGCCATGAATGATGCCCTCAGTGAAGATTTGAAATATATCTACTGCTTAGGGGTTTGAAAACTGCCTCGTATAATATCCTGAGATTCAGCTGCTGTGTTTGGTGCCTTGCATGTCTCTTGCCTGCATTGGGGGAACATACACAGGGCATTTAAAAAGTTGAGGCCTGAACTTGCAAAGGTACAGCCATACAGTTTCCTTTGAAGCTCTCAGGCACGTGAGAATATCTATTTTATGGTTAATGTGTGACTGTACACACTTTTTAGGCAAAAATTTTTGTACACGTTTTAAAATCATGCTATTTTGCTTCTGAAAAATTAAGCAGAGCCCATGTGAGTGAAGTTATTTTAGGTTAGCTTAGAGAAAAATATTTTGCCTTATAACTATTATCCCTAGAAACAGACACTGATGAAAGCCAGAAGTATTTAAATATATACATTTGATTGTAAAGGGTCTTTTTCCTTTTCAAGTAGAAAAATGTCTGAATACTAGTCATCAGCACTTGGACAATCTTTTCAGAAGATTCCAGTGCGTTAATATTCACAGACAGATTTTTTTACCTACACCTTATCTTGGTATTTTTCAAACTACGTACAGCACTTCCATGGAACTATTGTTTATATTAGAAATCTTAAAAAAAAAAAAAAGGTGCCAGATAATACAGATTATATAATGAACTTGTTACATTTCTCCTAAGTGCTTGTTTTGATCTGTAGAGAGACATTTTGACACACTCTGCTTTTGAGAACTCATTGTAAAGGGCGTTTTTAGTTCCAGTGCAGAATGATAATAGCATATTGCATGGTGTCAGGAAATGAGCTGTTCAACCACTAGTCAAGCTTCTGTCATTCCACTTTGACCTATTTCATTCAGATTAAATTATTTTGAACACATACTTCCAGGAGAGCAGAAAAATATGACAAATACTTCACAATGTATGGTGTCTTGTACAGCACCACTATGCTGTATACTGCTTCCTCTTTTTATTGTTGGTTATATGTGTTTTATTTCTTTGTGGTATGACTTAAACTAAAATACAATATTAGACCTAAAAATCACATTACCTCTGGTGACAGCATCTAAGACCTCTGATCTACCCAAATATTTTCTCAAAGCATGGAAAAGGGGCATTTCTTGGTCCCTCACATTGCTGAGATCTTAATCTGACCTAATTATAGAACTTCAGATGTGCCAGCCAACACGTACCATTATTTATTTATGTACTTACCTATGTTTATTGTCCTTTCCTTAATGTTTTAAAGGTTTGTCTGTTGTCTAGCCCCAACAGCTGTGGATCTGATTCTCTTAAGTCTTTTCTTGCCTTCAGCATTTTTCACGACCTTGTGTGGTTACTTGCCCAGTAATGTTTTTGTTTCAAGGTCTTAAGGACTAAAATATCTATTAACCATAGTGAGTTAACACTTAAATTGTTTGCGAGGAGTATAGGCTTCCACAGTTTTTTGATACTGCATAAATAATATCACTGTCTCAGTAAAATAACCCCAGGAGGGAGTTTTTTCAAGAGACTTTGGAAGTATCATACATGTCAGTAATATCTATAAAATAACCCTATCATGTTAAAAAGATGATTTAGCATTCAAAAGTGTGAGTTTTTATATGTGCTGAGTTACTCTTTTTATCTTTGCTTATTTTCTTTAATTTTTGTTTTCTGAAGTTGCATAACTGTCATACCTTTATTTTTGTGTTGGAAGAAAAACTTGTAACACCAGAAAATGTGGTGGAATCCCTTTAAAATTGTATATTCTGTTGAGCAGTTTAGATACATAAATCAGATTTGGTTTCAACAGGTTTCTAATAGGTGCTGCTACTTGTTTATTGCAGTTTGATGTATGAAATTTCATTTCCTTCTTAGACACATTCTTGTCTCTTCTTAACTACCTGTAAGAAGTTTTCCAGAGACCTTGAGATAGATATGATGTTTTCTCACATTCTTCCTAATTATAAGAGCCTGCAGAAAGAAATAATTTCGTAAAAAATTTTTTGTATATTTTTATGGTTGTTGAGGGTTTGACTCCAGTATGTATTTCCCTTGCTTGTTTACACTTGGAGGCTTTTTCTAAAGTTCTGGTGTGGATAATGCTTCTCAGAATTGGCCTGTCTTCTGTAAGTCTCATGCTAGGGTGTTTTATTTTAAGTGCAATAAAACAAGGGTTCACAGGCATGTGAAAAATTATTCTTATTCTTAGAATTATCCCTCTTAGAGAGCTGCATTTTAGGATGTCCTCCTAGTGCTGGGTAGTGTGATTACTGTCAGATTTGGAAGACTATTGGCTGAGATTTATTATTTATATTATGAGTACTCAATATCCAACAATTTAACGAAGTTTAAGTGATTTCTTTAGTTAACAGCATTCCCTGAACAGGGAAAAAATCAGTTACAGTTATTATAGGAAAATGTATTTGAATAAACCAAACAAGTTACAAACTCACTAAATTTAACGAAGTTTAAGTGATTTCTTTAGTTAACAGCATTCCCTGAACAGGGAAAAAATCAGTTACAGTTATTATAGGAAAATGTATTTGAATAAACCAAACAAGTTACAAACTCACTAAATTTATTAATTACTCAAAGTTAATACTCAAAAAAATCATATTTTATTAAGTTAGGAAAAGATGAATAGTGGAAGTGATATAATGTCATTTTTGGGAACAGCTATGAAAAGTCATCTCACTAATATGCATATTCATGGCTAACTACATGTGTACAGTATATCAAATACATGACTCACATTAAACTCAACCTACTCTAGGCCCTTGCTTGCTCTAACTTCATTAACGTAGCAGAATTGAATCCTGTGTACTTACTAATGCTAGCAAGTCTTTCCATGTAAATGAAGCATATATTTTGAACTCCTGTCTCAACTACAACTTCACAGTATCTCATCTATGAAAACATACATCATCTCATATGACTTGCAGCCTTACACCCTACAACCTTTGTTTTCTAGGATTTCTTACCCCATTTCTTAGTTAACAGAGGTAATTCACCTTTCCTATTTATTCTTCACAAAAGGTTCATTTTTGTTTTCCTGAATAAACAGTAGTTTTTCACTGCCTCAATTTTCATCAAATCTTCTAGAGAAAAGCAACCAAATGATTCCTTCACAAACAAAACTGTATCACGGAGCTCAATTTGTAGTGATAGACACATGCTGTATCACCCTGAGTGACAACTAAAATAAAAAAAGAAAGGTCCCTGAAGAAAGAATGCTGACATTTTATCTTTCCATATGCCAATATGTGCTCTTTCCATCATAGAGTAAGTTTAAACACATTTGTTTTGTCAACCATTGTTGTATTGAATTCTAAGTGAAGACACTCATATTTTCAAAGGGATTTACATCATTAGAGTCACTCATTTCAGTTGGGAAAGTGTTCTCATCTACTTTAAAAATGACATTTGGGTGACATTTAAAGTTACTGAGTCAATGGAACAGACATTTTTTTCTTTTCCTGAGAACAGAACTTCAGAAAGAGCTATCTGTAAAAACAAACAAACAAACAAACAAACAAACAAAAAAACCGAACAAACAAAAAAAAAAAAAACGAAAAAGAAGAATAGACTCTGTCCAGTCCAGTTGCAAAAATTCTGCTAATTTTACTATGGAAAACTTGTAAGCTTTTTCTGTCTTCATAAAAATTTAGCTGATAAGGCTTCTGTCAGAATTCCAACCTGACATAACAGGGTATTACTGTCATACTAACACCAACAAATTTGAATGGCAACACTCCAAAGCACTTTTAGTTTGATCTCAGGTTATCTGACATAATACCCAACACACTGTTAATGAGACTGAGAGAGGAACTGTTAGCAAACAGGTGGGTGGGAGGTTAGTGACACAAAACTTTCACAGACACCATCCTAAAAGGTCAGGTTTTAGCATTTGTGATCATCTGTTGAATTAAATCCTAGTCAGATGCCTTCTGGGTGCTCAGGTTCATACTTCCAAAAGCTTCTCCTTAACATTCCAAGCACTTAACCTGTTAAATTATTTGAACAATGACAGCTTTTTGCACATACTCAAGGCTCTGACACTTTGAGCACTATGTTGGCTCTGCTCAATGGGGAAGAGCCACCCACTGCCTTCTTTCTGGGATGGTTACCCCTCTGGGACTTTTGCAGCACACTGGGCCAGGTGAAATCTCATGGAGCAGGGCTCTCCTTCCTGCCCTGTTCTCCATCAGACCTTTGACGCTGGAGGTCTACCTCATTCCCTCTCCTGGGAAGGACCAAAAGCTGTATCTCCAGCTTTCTCAGCAGTGTTTCAACCACAGGGTGCCCTGGCATTGTTCTGCACCTTTTCTTTTAGCTGAATTATTTGAATCTGTTCATAAAGGACAAGTCTTCAGCCCATTGGTCATGGCATACTTTGGAGGGAAAAAGCCTTGTTCCAGTTTAAAAGCTCAGGAAACGTAACACCAACAGCAGAGCTGTCTTAGTCTTCTTCAAGAAGAACAAAGGAAACATGTACAGAGCACTAAATTAGGATCTCATTGCACACAGAACAAACACAGGTATTTTTAAACAGAAAAGAAACTGTAAAGTCTGCCAGGTAACAGGATTATGTATATGTTACATGTATGTTAAGTATTAAGTATATGTTTTCACTTTAAAACAGTTTATTTCAGTTTTGTATAATTTGACATTTGTAAAAGGCAGAAAAGTGAAAAAAAACCCAAAACATTTACTTACAATTCCACCAAGCTGCAAACTAGCAATTAGGGACAAAAAGCTGTAGACCCTGGGCAGGACTGAACGAGTTATTTATTGACAGGCAATGTTCTTGTTAAAAGACATTTCAAGAAATCATAATTATATTCAGAAACTATGATGTCCTCTTTTTTTATTTTTCTTTCCCAGAGGTGAGTAAAAATCAGTGACAGAGAAGAGGAAGAATGTGGCAGGCCTGGAGAGATTGGAAATGCAGCTGAAATCTTTTTCAAGTTCTGGCCTAAGTGAGAAAAACAAGATTAAGATAAGAACCAAACCTGATTCTAGCTCCAAAGACAAAGCAGGAGTCTTGTTGGGTAATAAATCTTTCACAGAACCACTGAATTGTTAATCAAAGAATTGTTAGGGTTTTAAGGGACCTCTGGGGAACATCCAGTCCAACCCCTTGCCTTGGCAGGGTCACCTGCAGCAGGTGACCCAGGAATGTATCCAGGTGGGTTTTGAGTGTCTCCAGAGAGAGAGACTCCGTGACCTTCCTGGCCAGCCTCTTCCAATGCTCTGCCACCCTCAGCATAAAGAAATTTTTCCTCATGTTTAGGTAGAAGTTCTTGTGCTTTAGTTTATGGCCATTGTTCCTTGTCCTGTCACTGAGCATCATTGAAAAGAGTCTGGCACCACACTCTTGGCACCTGCCTTTGGGATATTTATATGCATTAACTTTCCAAACTTCATCAAAAGAGTAATACATTTTGCCACCAAGGATCATCATTGATAGATGAGGATGCCAGATGGTGTGTTAAAAAAAAAAGAAAAAGGTTTTAATGTCATTGTTACCAAAAATTGGCAAAAATAGAAACTTCATCTGGCAACACCATTGGTATTGCATAAATAGTGGGCAATGGAAATTTACCTTTTGGGGGAGATTTGGGAGCAGCTACAGCTCTCTCCAGCTATAACACCATAGGTATGTCTGGGCCCGTAGTAGAGTTAGCTTCTTTCCACATAAATGCTTTCTGAAGGACAAAAGCCTCTGTACAGAAGATTGAGTTATAATCCCAGTTAAATGAATATTATTTTTCCTGAGTTTTCCATAAAGAAATTGCAGTGGAGAGAAGAAGACTGCTTTTTTGGGTTGAGTAATGAGAAATTAATGTACTTCCATGTGAGATACAAGCAGAAGAGAGCCCTAGAAATTAAGTTAACTAAATAATCTCTACCTCAAAGTATTAATCAAAAACTTTTAATAGCATCTATCCTACAGGGCATAAGACTAGATGGCCAGAATCGTCCCAAGATAACCTTAAATCATTTCGTATAGCTAGTTACTTAGAAAGTTTCCTAATCTCAAATCTAAACCTCTTATTTTTGCAAAGCCATTTACAGTCCTCTCATTGTTATATATAATTAGATACCCTCTGGTTTTTTCTATAGCAAAATTTTGGATATTGGAAAAATGTTGTATTTCCTTTCCTGGACTAATTCTTTTGACTTTTCTTCTTATGTCACACATTTTAAAATTTGTATTTTGGTTTTATCGACAAATATCTTCCATAGGCAGATTATGGAATTTACCACTGTGATGTCTAGCGAGCAACTAGTGACAATGAAAAAAACAAAAGTTCTGAAGAAGGGGGAAACTCTAAGCCCAGAAACAGATTAATAAAGGGTTGAGCGCAAGTCCCTGGACTTTGTCCAAAACAAAAAATCATTTTTAATTCGATAGACAAACACACAGATTGATGACCTAACTCTGGAGCATCTTGATAGATGACAGAAAAAAAAAACCAACAAAAAACCAAAGTGAGGGTCCTACTAGAGGTATAGTTTACTCTAGAAAAGGGAATATGAGATGAAGTTAACACAGAGGACTTCAATCTGATCTTTTAAGAGTTAGCTGACTTGCAGCTAGAGGAAAAAGTTATACCAAATATAATAGTACAGAGTATAGGATCATGACTATAAGAATTAATAACAACGTAAATTCTGGTCTTGCTTGCTGGAATTAGATGAATATAAAGAGCTGGGTGACTTGAACAGCCATCAAAATGAAATGTGATCGTGGGATGTCTCACTGAAATATGCCTAGGAGCAACTGGTAAATATTAATGCCATTGCATAAAGGCATTGTAACCCAGCAGCTGCTTGGGTTTACAGAGCACAGCAGCACTGTGGGCGTCGTGTGGGCAGTTCCTCAGGTCAAGTATATCAGTCAAGTATAGACCTAATCATCCCTACTGCGATAGGGTTTAGTTCCCCCATATGTCTTACAACCAATGGTAAGCAGTCTCCTAACTTCCTGAGCACATTCCCCCTTTTAAATACTGTTTTCTTACTGCTAGAGGGCAGATATTTTAATTTCTTTCTCCAGCTGCCAGAAGGACTCTCCTCCTCAGTAGCAGGGGACCAGTCAGGGATGGGCAGCTACGTTTGTATATTGGGAATATCATCTTCATTCAAAATTCAGTATGTAGGACAATATCTTGTGACTGAAAGTGTTGGGAAGGTATGTTCAGGTGTAGGATTGTCTCCTTATCCTGAACAACCAAATTGCAGCCTGTATTTATTTCTCAGGAGATCTACAGAAGTTAATCTGTGAGTAGATTCCAATATATCCATTGACCTCCTTACTATAAAGGCAAATAAAACCCTTTGTTTCCTTTGCTACTTGACTTGAAATCACGAAAAAAGTATTAGGTATGTGAGCTGCACATTCAGTCTTTTTACATAAAATATAGGGTGGGATTATGCAGTAATCAAGAAACATGGACATAACTTTGTCAAAAATTCAGTTTCTCTGAGTCAGATGAAAAAAAATAATGCAACTAGATGTGTTTGGGCCTTCCAGGGTAAACATTCTGGGAAAATAATTGCTCTCTTTCAAGTGGAGCTAAAACCAAGGCAAGCAGTAATGTCCATAGTAATAATCAGTGGGTTAGTCATCTGCGAACACCTCTGGCAATCAGAGCTGAAGTTCCTAAGAAACAGTTTGAAGCTCCCTTGGCTCCCTCCTTTGAGCAGGGGAAGCAGCTGCTCCAATTGCTCAAACATTTTGGGAGATGCACTGATAAGTGAATAGGGGCTACTGAAGTTTCCAATACTAGAAAAAACGATGGGGACAACTTTATCATCCCTAAGGCTGAACCTGGCAGCTATGGATATTCACTCCCAGTCACCACTTGGGAGCAATTTAGCATGGAGTTCCTTCCTGTCTCTACCTGGAGACAGAGGGCTCTTCCCAGCCATGGCTGGCCTGCCTTCCAAAGGACACATGATTTGGCCTTTATTGAGCTTAGTTAGTTCAGTGACCCTTTAAACCAAGCCCAAAGTGACCCCTTAAAGATCCTTCTCTGGAGAATTGTGCATTCTTGTCTAGAGTTAAAAGTGATTCTTTGTGACAGATTAATAAAACATTTATCCTAAGTTGATTACATTCGTCTCAGTGCCAAATACAACAGCCAAGATAATTCACATATAAAGTGCATTCCAGCTTCAGCTGCAGAACACCAGAAGGCTTGGTATACAAAACAAAGGATGAGAAGACTCATAAATCACAGGAAAATAAACCTCTGGGAAATCATTACTATCTAACCATATGTCTGCTGCTTTTTTTTTTTTTTTTTCTGCTAGCAATGATAAATCCTATACACAGAAAAAAAACTATTTAATTATTTTAAGTGATTCTTAATTTATTGCCATGATGATGACTAAAGCTTAAACAGCTGATAGAACAGATCAAATCTTTACTTACAGGTTTTACAGTAGAATCTAAACTTACAACAGAGGCTGATCCTTTCAAAGCACTTAATGGGTAAAAATAAAATAAAAACTAAAAAAAATATTTTTTCATTTTCTTATGTTAAATACTCACTGAAAGATATCCTATTTACACATAAAGTGACACATTCTGAAAGATCCATGTGAAGATTTTTCAGAAAAGCTATTCCACAGGAAATATTGACTCCTCACTCTGTTTTGAAATGGCTCACAAAATAGAACTTTCAGAAACTCCTCAAGCTACCTCAGTTCTAGCTGCAAGAAACAGCAATCAGAGCACTTTTCAAACTACTGGTTAACGATTTATGGAAGCAATGGTTTTAAATATTCAATAAATGCTTTTTACACAATTTATGTGTATCTCTATGAAACATCTTCATTCAGCTGAAGGGTGTTGTTGAAGACAGCAGCACTGACCATTTGTGATAGGACTGTTTTCTGGAAACCTCGACACTGACAGATTCTAAGACTACTGCAGCACCTGCTTGAGTAGTAAACCAACTGATTTCTCTGTTAGACCTGAACACCTGAGTCCACCTTTGCAAAGTTTTTAAATCCGTGGTACATCACTGGAACCTTTGTTTCTGAGTACCAAAATTTAAATCTCCAGTACCTGCTTGTCTTATAATCAGCATTTGAGGTTGTTAAGTTCATCGTAAGTCACTGGATCTTCCTTCAAACATCCACATTTTGCAGTGGAAAACTAGAGTGATTGGAGCAAGTAACAGACCTTCTCTGGGGACCTGCATCTCCACTGTTCCTGGAAAGCCTTCCTGCTCACATCCTAACTTTCCCACAGTTCTCCAGTCCTAACCATTACTGTTTTCTTAGAGACCTAAAAGAACATATATCTGAAACTGGAATAATGAGTGGTCTTTTGAAGGCATTAGATGACTTCTGGCAAAAAAAAAAAATCCAACTTGCTTCTTTCATGTATAGCTTTGAAAAGATATTTCCTTGTCTAGAGGCAGAGAAGGTAACCCTCACTTTATACAGTAAAATAATTTTTTCCACAATGTTCAAAAAAAGGTATGTGGTCTGAGTTTCATGATTAAGCACAGCCTAGTCAAAAAAAAAACCCCAAAACCCCAAACACTTAAAAAAGTTTTAAAATGCCCAAAATGGGAAAACATGAGCGAAAAAAGAATTCCTATAACAGTTTTCTCTATGAGAGGAACACATCAAAAGGAAAAGGCTACCTTTGTACTCTCCTGCAAGGTACAGAAAACTCATCTTTGTCAGTACTGTGCTCAGGAACAAGGTCAGAGTGGTCAGAAAAAAATGACTCCTGATGTCTCCTGAGCAGGTGTGGCCTTCTGTGCATGCGTGCCACCAGGGTGTGCCAGCTGCAGATATCCTGAGAACTCAGTGGGACCCAGCAATAATCATTATCTATTAGATTACTGAGATAGTAATTTAGAGTCCAGTCCTGGAAAGTGTTTCAAATGACATCCCTGATGACCACAGAAACAGGTCTTAGGTTTTCAGGAATACAAAGACCTTAATTTGAAAAACTAAACCTGGATCTTAATCTGAGTTTAATTACATTATGCACCAAAAGTTCATAGAGTTTGTTTTCATTTGTTTTTTTCACTGCAGGCAGAGTGCTAAGACTGCATGAAATTTCCATCTGTTTTCTCCTAACGGTTTTCCCTTAGACTGTTAATGTTTCCATAGACAAAATATGTTAATCTCTTCTCTGTCATTCACATGAAAACAAGTATTTTCATGAAATCATAGAATCATACAATAGCCTGGGTTGGAAAGGACCTTAAAGATCATCGCTTTCCAGCCTGCCTGTCATGGACAGGAGCACTTTCCACTAGACAACAGAACATCTGGACCATGCTGCTCAGAGCTTCACCAAGCTTGATCTGGAAAACTTCCAGGGATGGGTCACATCTTTGGGCAACATGTTCCTATGCCTCACTACCCTCACAGTGGAGAATTTCTCCCTACTATGTAATCTAAACCTACTCTCTTTCAGTGTGAAGCCTATCTTGTCCTGTTACTACATGCCCTTGTAAAAAATCCTTCTCCATGTCTCCTATTGCTTCCTTCCAGGTACTGGAAGGATGCAATTAGGTCACTCCAAAGCCTTTACTTCTCCAGGCTGACCAATCCCTATTCTCTCAACCTGTCCCCATAGAATATGTGCAAGATCCATCCAACCAGCTTGGTGTTAGGTTTGGACTCGCTCCAACAGGTTGAGATCCTTCTTGTGCTGAGGACTTCAGAGCTGAGTGCAGCACTCTGGATGGGGTCTTTTTTTTCTAATGCAGGGCTTTTTTTATTTAGAGCTACTTTGTAAAATGCTTTTTAAAGGTGATAAAACACGTGATTTAATTATTTTCAGCAGTATATTCAACTCTCTAGACTGGCATTAAGCAGCTGTAAATAAAGATTAAAATAACCTAAGAAGTTTCTTTTATATACAAAACTATTAAACATAAGTATGTGGATGCTGAAACCTGGGTTGCAGAAAGATTTTCCAGCTTTCTACCTCTGTCTGGGAGAAAGTCTTTGCTTTCTCACAGACACTGGCTGAAAACAGTTAGAAGTTTCTGTAAACTAATCCCTTTATCTTGCAGGTTGTTCTGCAGTATTGTTATGGTTCTAACTAGAAAATATTTAGCCATAGGTGTCTTAGAATTTGGCCAATCCCTTCGAGGGGTGGATGGCCAAAGGACCAATTACCTTATGCCATTTAACACACTTTTGCAAACTAACATATAAAAGCCTGTAGAAAATTATTTAAGTGCTTTCTTTTATCCCTGAGCCTTGGATTCTGTGTCGTTTTCTCTACCCGTTTCTCGGTGCGACAGCGACATATGTATTTCATATCCACTGAAAAAGTAGGTTGTGTCTGTCTTGAGAGAATAAGCTCAGTAATCCTTCTCTTTGAAGATAATGAATATCAAAACAATACAGGGTTTTTTTATTCCTAGCTGTTTTTAAAAAGGACATAAATTCTTATGCAATTTTAAGTGAACCAATGATCTCAAACTAGTTACTAGCTCAGATCATGGCATTAAATAGCTGAGACAAATTTTGAGTAAAATACTCCTAAGTTATCTCAAAAGAAGGAAAGAAAGAGCTTTTTATTTAATTATATAGGGCTTTGTTATTATTTTTCCTAATTCATGTTTTCTGAGTAAAAATACACTTTATCTTCTTTTTTCAAGAATGAAGTGTAGGTCACAGCAAAATGTTCCCCAGTTTTAGCCCATGTAACTCATGTATGGTCTATCTCTATAAATGTTTTCCAGCAAAACACAATAGAGTTAATGAATTTTCCATACCTGTTAACCATGTAAATCAGAATTCCTAAATTTTTTCTTTGCCTCTCCTGAAAAAACTCTTCTTTCAGGAAAGCAGTGCTCTTCCATACCATATAACTCAATATTAGAGTCTCCCATTACAATGGCATTGTTCTTTTTACAAACAGATATTAACACAATACAAATACCTGAGAATAAATGTGTGAATTCTTGAAGTTCCCTCCTGTCTTCTACAGTCAAAAAATGCTGTCGAAAATTATGGGCAGAGCAATTTCTTTTTCATGCTTTTTCATAATATTTTCTTAAGATTCTGAAATTATTATGATTAGTAAATATTCTTTATTAACATTTAAGCACTCACCACAGCCTACTGTGTAAGAATAATTTGAATGCTCTGTGGTTTTTGCTGACTTGGTGCATGTTATTGATGTTATTGATGTTATTAATGTGGAATGTTCTTGTACACATTGTGCTAAATTAAATAAACAACAATCAGATCCCAGAGTACTCATTGGTTCAGATTCTATGTAGCTTTTTTCAATATATGCAAGAATTCATACTTGAATCAGGACATAAAACCCCTGAAGTAAACCAAGAATTATATCAAGTAAAATCTGATGATCTGCTGCTGCTGCAATAACAACATTATATCATTAAAGTGCCTGTATTACAAAGTCTCTGTATTTTAACTGGTTTTGTTAATAATAGTCATTTGTGTTACTGATCGCCAGAGGAAAGATAACTTTATACAAAATTTAATATATCTTGAAACTGAAATAAAAATATTACATTGAATTTTGTTTGATACTTGCTGTCACTGGAGATCCATCAGTATGCTGTTGTATGAGAATACAGCATTTGACTTTCCTTCTCTTGACTTCCAGGGACTGTGGAAGAAAGAAGCTGGTGTAGCATCGTGTGCTGCCTCCCTACTGCTGTCCTTGTGAAATCAGCTCTTTCAAAAATCGATTTCTAGTTAAGGCTTTTCTGCCTATTGGCGTAACTCTACCCAGGACTATCAAAATGCACAGTAGAAATGCTGAAGGGCTTGGAGCTCCATGGTGCAGCAGATTTTAACCTGCAATTGCTTCTCTTACGTTACCACAGAGCCTTGCTTTCATTGCTATGAAAGTTACCTCATCACAAAGCAGACACCTCTATTATACTTGAAACCAATACCTCAACATGCACATGGAAAGAGGATAATTAGGTTCCATTGTGTAATAGGTGAGGAAAGGCTAGTGATTGGGGTATAGCACATAAACTGGGTTGTACATTTTATTTTCTGAGGCAAATCCTCACCGGCCTGCCATGACTCTCCTATTCTAATCTCTCCCGGTCTAACTGCGTTAGTGTAATGAGGTTTCCTTTATCCATGCCAATGTAGCTAACAAGATTCCTATTTGCACTATGATCTTATGAATCTAGATTCTTCCCAGAAACAGCCTTCCAACAGAAGCAGTGTTGCCTTACTTGAGATAAATCTACATAACAGTAGGCAACTGCAATTAAAAAAAAAACCAAAAAAACCCCAAAAAATCCCACCCAAACCCCCAATATTCCCCCGCTGGAAAGATTCCGAGTGAGACTATAATCTAAACTGACTCCTTGAAATGGGTACAATTTCTTTAAAATCACAATAAAACAAATATATCCTTGTCCTTTTTCAGTAACATATTCATTCTTTATTGGGCCCTGTTCTACAACAGGGCAAGTGCCCACTGGTGTGTTTGAGACTCCACCATCACAACTCTGAAACATGTCTCAAAGATACAGTTCACTCTCTCACATGTATAAAAATAGTCATCTGTCACACTTACCCTTTACAAAACTTCCCCACTCTCTACCTTAACCAGAAGAGACACTTTTCTGTTCCGTAATGTCATGATCCCTGTACCAGGAAGGTGAATCTGCCCCTGATCAGCTTCTGTGCTTGTAAAACATATGAGCTTAATTTGCGTTATTCTTTTTCCTAGGACAGAATGTATCTCACCCTCAGCCAGCGGTCTTCTGGGAGCTGAATAAACAATTACTTTAATCTACAGCATCTCTCTAAGATTTGTTGCATGAAGGATAGAAGGAAAGAAACCTTTGTAGGTTGGTTATGTTATTTGAGTTTGGACACTCTAAAACTCTTAAGTGAAATTAAAAAAAGTAACTCCCTAGTTTTGAGCTTAGTAAATGACAATAAAGTGTTCAGGTTGTTGGTCGAGAAGTGCTAGTGTTTTTTTCTGGTTAGATCCAGATGGAGGTGGAGGCCAGCACTGACTGAATAAACACCCTGCATAAGCATCATGGAAAGAAGTTCTGTTAGAGAAAGGCACTTTATTAGGAAAATATGGAGTTACAGAGCCACACTATTTGTTTAGGAATTGGATACAAAGAAGTTGCTGGCAAACAAAAATATGTGAAAGATTAAGAAGGCATGGAGGAAGCTGCTGACTTATCAGTTGCCTCAATGGGTCGAGGTCTATGTTTTGTGAAAACCCAAGTAGTGTACATAACTGTGTTCACAGTATTAAAAAATCCATGCTGAAAACCTGGGAGAAAACATACCTGTGTTACCTGTGCTGGAGAAATAAATGAGTCGTGAAAGATCCCAACTCTGTTTGAGACCACTGTGCTAAGCTTTGTGCCTGTCAGATACATTAACACAAAAAGTACAAGCTGAAATACCTTATGGAGGACATCTTCAAAAAACAAAAGACAGAGGGACCTACAATCTGCTCATGAACTCTCCACCTTTGTGTAGCATTTGTGTGAAGGGTTGTTTACCTAATCTTATTCTTTATCTTACCTAGTTAGGTAATTTAAAGTTTGAAATAATTTTCTTTTCTACAATCTGAAGCATCTAAGGAGTCTGCCTACAAGACCTCTTAGATGAAACCTATTGAACTGTAATAAATGGCACGTCATTGTATATAGCAGAGTTATCTATGTCTGTAGACAAAACATAGTGAAAAAAATTGTCTCTAAGTGTTTTGGAGTGCTATACAATAAAACACAATGGTGGAATGTAGGGAAGACAGCAGTCTGCTCATCTACATTGCAAGCCTCTCAGATTTGTGTAGACACAAATTAAAGAGGAATTGGTGCTTGATTCCCTGGGTTCAAGAGGCAGGACTTAGAGAAGTGTCATATGCTAAGGGCAATTACCTAAAGCTACTGAGTTCTATACATTTTGTGATTTGAGTAGCTCTTCAAGAAACTAGAAAAGCCTGTGTCGACTGCACTTCATGTACACGTATCTTTCATCCAGCTGTCACAGCTATCTGTCTAATAAAAGGTCCACCTGGAGCTCTATTGCGTTTTTTAATCATATTACTAAAGCAAAAATTCTACACTAAATGGAATATTTCTTTGTAACAGTGTCCAAATCACTACCCCAGTCAATCATGTTTCAAACATGTGCCTTCACATTTTCTCTATCTAGTGCTTGCAGCACTTTTCTGTAACTTGCTGTCATAAAAAATAGGACTCATTTCTTTATATAAGCCATCATTAGGCATTACGTATTTTAGCCAAATTGACTAGATTATTTTTTATTATCTCCATATGTATCTTAATTCAGTATCATCAAGCTAAAAATCTCTTTTAAATATTACCACACATACCACTGAAATGAAAAATGGCAAAAAGTAGTGATTCTGAGACAGGGAACTCTGACAGCTTAATGATCAGAGTGACTTGGAAACACCTCCCCCCTTTCCCAAGGTCTTAGCCAGTTTCAAAACCCATAATGTGTTTCAGTCACAGATTTGTTTGCGAATTTTTTTAGTATTTCTGATCCACAGTTTTCAACAAAGTATGAGGAAGAAAGTTTCTAAGTTGAAACCCAGCGCTTCTATAGTTCTGTGAAAGATTTGGGTCCCTCACTGAAGGAATTTTCCCTTGTCATGCACCTGTGTGCAAGTGTTTACATGTGTACACCTCACTTTGGGCCTTAGAAGCCTTTAACATTGCTTTGAAGAAGTGGTTTTGCTATTCCTGAAAAAATTCATTAGTAAGCTCTTCTTTATCACAGTGTATAGTCCTCACTTAGTTGCCTATATGATGTCAGTTCCTCAAAAATGGTACTTCTTAATAAGTAAATAAACCTTCTATTAATCATTCAAGTATCCAAATTATAATTTTCTCAGCTAATTCTCCCCCCACTAAATGAAATTCTGAATTTTCTTTCAGCCAGAGTCTGCATCATAACTTAAAACCATTAATTATGTCTTCTTGTGTTACACTTTCTAAAAAGAGCATTGTATTTTTTATAGTCTTTTAGGATGTCACCATAACTGAATGAATTAATGAAATTGTCTTTTAAAATACTAGAATCTAAATGCTATGGATACACAAGCACATGCAAACATATACGCTTCAAAAGGCATGAGAACGCTGTACTGTGAAAATAATCCATTCCAGTACTCAGTACTGACAAATTTTAAAGGGAAGCACTGTAAAACACTCTTTGAAAAATGCACCCTATTCCTACATTATTCTGCTGTTGTTTAAAAAGTTATTCTGAAAGAAATAAATGGGACAATCCCATAGCTTCAGCCCTACTACTGTAAATTATTCTAGTGCTATCTGTGCCAACATTTTAAAAGTTTAGTTAAAGAAAGAATGTGCCCTATCAGTTATTTCCATTTCTTTATCAATAAAATGACTACTCAGTTAGAGATTTTTTTTTACATTTTCCTTTCATGTCTCAGTTGAGTAAACCTTTATTGTTTGCTGAATTAGACAAATGTCCCTTATTTTTTCTACTGGCAGGACCATTGGAATTTAGTGTGTTTATTGCTTTGTTTTGAATTTATTATTTTTCAGCAAAGTGTTGTTCTTAGCAGTTTGAGAATTGTGGATGTCATATATAGCAGAAACTGACACATAATGATTTTTCTCAATTTTTGGTTTCATCACTATTAATTCCATACAAACTCATTTTTGCACACAAGTAAAATTTCACAGCATTATTTGACTAATCCTAATTGAATTAATTACATTAGATAGTCTATGCACTCTCCTGAGAAAAGGTCTTTTACAAAAACTGAGACGTGAGTATTTTGCTTGAAAACACAACCATAGTTTTGGTAAAGAGAGATGTACGTACCTTACCAGGCATCAGTTGAACATGCAGAAACACAGTATAATTGTAATTCTCCTTTGAGTGAAGTGGATAGAGGTAACTCTGGCTGTTGGATTCCAAATTTCACCTTCTATCATGAAACTAAACACTTCAAAACAGCAGTTCAGTCAGGATAAAAATGGGAATAGCAGGCTTTACTTTGCAGTGCCTCTTTCCTTTAAGTTAAGGGATCCTGAGAGAAAGGATTTGCAGTCATCCCCACTTAAACAACACTGAGACAGAGTATATGTCTTAGTCATATCATACCAGAAGTCTGCTGAAAACCTTGGAATACAAAGCAGAGCTCCTGAGCCCTGCTTTGGCTTTGACAGTGTTATTTCACAAGTGCTGTGATGAAAACTGGGACCATTTGGTCATCAAGAGTGTCTCTGAGAATTTTGGATTTGTGTCTGTTATTGGAGTTTAACTATTCTTAACATGTGTGTTTCATAAAGGACTTTCTTCCTATTTCTAAATAACCTGAGCCACTTTCTGTTGTATCAAGGAGCACGTATAGTTTGCTTAGCCATAGCTTTATTTATCCTTAATTCTGTTTTCTGCAGACATTCCCTTGGCAATTGCTTTGTGCTGCTTTAATGTCTTATAATTGTTGTCCATAAATCAATCAGCTGGTCATTCTGTGTTCTTGAATTCCTTCCCAAATAGAGTTTTGGCAGCCAACTACACCACTATTTTTGGACACCCACCCTCTCAGTTCTTTGCCAAGTCTGTCCAGTCTAGTTGTTTTATTCACTTGGCCTTACTTGTTTTATTTACTTGGCTTTTCTTCAGAAACCAGTTAGGGTCATATGTCATCCCTTTATCAATTAAATAGTTTTGTTTTCTTCAAAAACCTGACAGACCATCAATTTCTCTTTCTGTTCTTCTGGAGTGTGAAATTCAGTTTCTTCTTTTCTGTAGCTGTCCTTCAGTTTTCCTCCTTCTATGGCTGTATGTCTCCTTTAATACAGTAGTTGTTTGATCGGGAATAGAAGTAGTACTCAATAGATCTGGAATAGAACGAGTACTCGATAGAATCCTCTTCAGCTAAACACTGAGGATATTTTTAAGTGGTAAAATAGGTGAATACTTCCTGATTTTTACCATCTTTTTGGAAGCCAGATCCTGCTGTCCAAGAAGCACCTTGAACTGCTGCACTGGGTGCCCCAAGAGTCTACATGAAAGGCATGTTTTTAACTTGCTTTTATTTTAGTTTCATGAGAAAAATACCGTAGAGTTTTATATGGTTCAGGTAAACATCACTGAAACAAAGGCATGTGTGTAATAGAACCCTCAGGAGTCTGATTTCATAGAATCATAGAACCATTTGGGTTGAAAGGGGCCTTAAAGATCATATAGTTTCAACACCCTTGCCACAGGCAGGGACACCTTCCACTAGACCAGGTTGCTCAAAGCCCCATCCAGCTCCAGGTGTGGTCTCATGAGAGCAAAGCAGAGAGGCAGAATCCCCTCCCTGACCCTGCTGGCCACGCTGCTTTTGATGCAGCCCAGGTCATGGTTGGCTCTCTGGGCTGCGAGCGCAGATTGCTGGGTCTTGCTGAGCTTCTCCTCCACCAAAATCCCCAAGTCCTTCTCCTCAGGGCTGCTCTCAATCCATCCTCTGCCCAGTCTGTATCTGTTGGGGTTGCCCTGACCCAGGTGCTGGACCTTGCACTTGGCCTTGTTGAAGTTCATGAGGATCACACAGTCCCATCTGTCAAGCCTGTCCAGGTCCCTGTGGATGCCACCCCTCCCTCCATGTGTCAACTGCATGACACGGCTTTGTGTCATCGGCAAACTCGCTGGGGTGCACTTGATCAAAGTGTCAGTGACACTTTGTCATTGACAAAGCACCAATCCTTACTAGATGCTGGAGCCCCTGGGATTTTCGTGGCTGCAGTTTTGCTGTATTTCTTTCTCATTTCAAGTCTCACTATGGCTTCAGGCATGAAAACTTGCTAGGTCTCCATATTGATACTTCCCTTTTTTGTGATTTCACATAAAACCTGTTTGATGGAGTATTTTAAATGTAACACACAAGTACATATTGTAATATTAACAATTTCTTCGCATCAGGATTCCAAGTTTAGCCAGCTCTAGTTCAGGTCTTGTATAATAGATCAATTTATGCCTTATGTAATGCAAAAGTGACTCTGTTTTGATGATGAGACTTTTTACAATTTATAATCAGTGTAGGAAAGTTTACATTCTGATTTCCTCATTCAGATCAGCAATCACGTTGGGGAGGCAAACTGGAACGTTCTGGCAGAAAAAACAGGAACCAGTATGCCCTGCCTCAGATTGGATTGCTGAAAGAGAATATTTTTCTACATGGCAACATTTGGGCAGAATTGTATAGCTGAAAAGTGAAGGCAGAATTTTAACTTTTTTTGTCTAAATTGTGTCACTGAATACTGAACCAGAGATGTTTTATGCTCTACCATGTATTGGTTTATCACAGATAGGATCTACAACCTCAAATGCAGAAAACATGTTTCTAAGTCTTCTTGTCCCCTACTGCCATGACTGAACGTCATCTGCAGGCTCCTCAGCAGAGCTACATTCTGACCAAATCCTCAGCCCTACAACCAACTCCTTTTAAATCTGCTTTCAGCTAAAAATACCCTTTGCAATATGACCTATCCACTCCTTACTCAGAGTACTGATAAAGAAATGGGGGTTATCTCTATCTCTCTCCAGCAGATTAGCCATGCAGATGCAGTGCTTGTTACAGTGTCATTTAGGCATCTGTTTAGCAGTAGCTGGAAGATGTGAGGACTAGGCCAGGTGAGCTGCATCACCAGTGGAGCGCAGTGCTGTCCCTTAATTGTCTCTCCAGAACCAGTTTACAGCAGTGCATTGAGTGTACAGGTGTACACTCCCCAGGATCTGTGCACAACTGGGCCAGAGATCCCAAAAGTCCTTGAGTCATGTCTCCCTTTTCCCAGGCAGGCTGGGTGGGAGCTCATCTTGGACCACCTGACATATCCACAGAGCAAGCTGTGTTAGAAAGCCGCTGAAAATATTCCTGACATGGGAAAGCTTTTTTGTGATTACCTCTTCCAGGACTTTTACAATTTCTGAAACATTTGTGGCTGAGTATGGCTGGCAATGAGAAGCTGCACTGGATGAGTGGTTACTCTGATCCAGCTTGGCAAGGTTTATGTTCGTAGTGCACTTAAACTTGTCACATTCCAGCAAACGAGTGGACGTGCAGCATGACACACACACGTTAGCAAGAATTACACGCTGCTGAGCTGCTGCAGAACTAACTGGATTTTCATGGAATGAAGGACAGAATGCAAATCACTTCTAGCAACATGGAGAAATTGTTTTTACAAAGAGGTAAAATTACCATTAATTTTCAAGTTCAGTTCTAAAAATGACACCACATTGATGCACTCTGCAGTAATAGAAAACATATTTCCTTCAAGATAATCCTTACTTCCTTGCTGAATGCATCTAGCTCCATTCTGATATCAGGTACAATGCATTAAAAACCTCGGATTTTAGGAAGTTGTTTCTGATTTCTGCTGGGATACAGAAATTTTGACACAGAGCTCAGGAAAATTACCAGTTTGCAAAGGCACTGTGCCTACTGAAGCGATAGCCCACAACTGTTCTCAACACCCTGCTAGACACAGCCCTTCTCACCAGCTGGCCATTTACATGGGATTAAATTGGATTGATTTAATAAATTGTTTGCATGTCTGGCTGTTTACTGATGATCTGGCTCATTTTGATGCATCTTAGGGTGTGTCTCCAATGAGTAGACCTGGTCTGAGACGAGAGCACCCACCTTTAGCAAGCACAGCTATTACCAAGCTAGGAGACAGAATTACAATTTTAGCACAGTTGCTTCTTTAACTGTTTATGATGCTGATGGTTAGTCTATGGCAGACTCGAAGCACTTGAATTGTTCACTCAACCTGTCTAAATATTAATCCATTTGCCAGTTGCTGAACGACATCCACACACCTGGTGGGATAGCATGGCACCTTTCCAAATGCACACAGAAGAGCAGTGAGAGAGTTATGAAAAAAATATATGTAGTGCCTCATTTCTGCAAGATGGACAGAAATGAGAATTAAATTAACCCTGCTGCAGATAATCAATGCATTGCAAAAAACTGAATTGAAAATCTATTCGTTAGAGATACATATAAAATGAAGAGCAGAGGAGAAATTCTGGGTGGGTTTCACACAAATACAATATAGGAAGGCTGAATAAAAGGAGCACGGCCTTGAGAAGAAATCAGAACTAATACCTATTCCAAGAAACCAACTTTGTTTTTAACCTCACTACGGAACTTTCCAAAGGGTGTTCTTCCTGCCTCAGGTAACTGAAGCAGAACATTTGGTCAAGATGAGCAGCACCTGTGGAAGGTTTGCACAACATTTATGTCACACAGCATATTATATCACACAGCAATGAGAGAGTCTTATAAGCTCAGAGCCCCTTTAGAGACAGCCAATTTAGTTCCTGTTGCTCACAGAAAGCTCAGAAACAGTAAGTAGCTCATTTCTTCAGACCTTCTCTTGTTTTCTTAACTTTAGAGCCTCCTGGTAACATTTTCAAAAGCACATAAGGCCTCTGGATGTTATATTTGACAGCTGTCAAAAATCTGACAAGATATCTGCTTTAGATCTTGCTTACTGTGGAGGCAGAACACAGCTTCCTGGATCAGTCCCTCAGCACCTGATCCATCCTGTGTTCCTGAGGCTCTATTACTAGAGGTAGTGAGCTAAGAAATGTAAAGCTTGTCAGAACGAATCACAGTTTTTTGGCTGTTTTGAGTCTAGACTAAATGGAAGGATTCAGTTTTGAGGGTGATGTGGGCTTGGAGTTCCTTTAGAACAAATTTCCATGTTTGCATGCCATTTTTCTCCTGCATTACAATATAACTTGCTTTTCTATTTAGGGTTCCAGTGTCTGTATTTGCATAATTTTTTAAAGGAGATTTGGGTGAAATTCTCATTCTTTGCTTATATTCCCAACCAAAAGAATAGAAAAAGTAATATACCACATGAATCTGAAGAATGGTAGAAAGATGACTCCATAGAATTCATAACCTGGAAACTAAATATTTTCCGCTGTTGCGTATGACATTGCCTGGGCAAAAACAGACACACAGATCTCTGGATTCTCCTTCCTATTCAGGCTCTTGAGAAGGCTTTTGTTTTGATTACTGAAATGTATTATGCTTTAAAGATGAAAGGATATCAAAATTGTAACTCTCTAAATCCCACGATCTGGGACACAAATCTGGTAACACTACAAGAATTTTTAGGGCAGCCGTTCTCTTCATGTGACCACAGCACAGGTGAAATATATGACTTACAGGCAGCACTGCTATAATCCTGTGGCCAGTGTAAGTGTTATGGAGCAATTGCACTGTGAGTCTGAGTGCAAGGAATCACAGGCAGGGAATGCTTCGGAAATCTTGGCTCCCACCTGCTATCCCAAGCACATGAAAGACATGGGCATGGACACATTGCTGCTAACAGTGCACCTTGTATCTGGAGAGTATTCACTGAAAAAATGTTCAGGAAGCAAAAGGGAGACTGCGAATTGCATAGTCCCGGATGAGGGTGTGGGATTGATTTTTTTGAGTTTGTTTTTTGGGAGAGGTTTTAAGGTTTTGTTGGGAAGGGTTGTTTATTTGGGTTTTTTTCCTTTGGGGTTTCAAATATTGTTCACTGGTTTTGTTTTTAATAAATAAGGTTTTAATAAAAGGTTTTTGTAAGGGAGCTTCTTTGTAAGGGAGCAGGGATACAATCCAAAGAGAGAAAAATAATTTTCCATGATCATTATCTCTCATCTCTGAGTATTATGATCTGCATTCCTCAGGAGAAAACATGCTTCTTTACATATTTGCAACCCACCTATATATACATAAACTGAATGTACCTCTGAGGTGCATCGTCTACTACCACAACACAGCAGTCAGTCCAATGCCCACTGCAGCACTGGAAGGCAAAAACATTGAGTAAAAAAAAAAAGATAAATCAGAGTAAGAGTTGCAGAGAATTGGAGAGAGGAGGGAAAAATATTGTTCTGTGCTTAGTTCCTGTAGAAAAAAATAATCTCCTCAGTCAGAATGTAAACTCCTTGCAGCAGTACTATGCTTCTGTCTGGAGTCACTGAAGATGACCAATTTGTAAGGAAATATTATTAACTTTTTAACTTCTTAATATAGCAGTGAATTTGCAGTTTTAGAAGCACAGAGTTTAGCTCCTGGAGAAGAAGCTCTCTTCATCAAGTCTCTGCATTTCTGAAAGACAGTGGTAAGTTCCTTGCTGATTCCAGTTCTAGTCATCTACCAGAGAAAAATAACAACTAGAAACACCCGGCTTCTATATGCCCCTAGTAGAGTTCCTTGTCCATATGCTGTTAAAAAAGCCCCTAAAATTTAGAGATATCTTCCTGAGATAAATAGGTCTAAGAATACAGACTAAGTTTTGGCAAGCTAACTCAGTCTGCAAAACCTGCCTGGATTCTTTGCTCAAAACAGAAGTTGGACCCGCCTTGGGACAGAGAGCTCTTTGGAAACTGCTTCTCCTGCTTCTCCCTGCAGCCACATAGCAAAAAGACATGCCCACAGCAGTGGGAGAAATATTTCACAGGATGGCTGGGGTCAGCTCAGTCAGCTAAAGCAGGGTACTAAGGACAGTGACCAGTCAAGGTTTTGAACAACTTCAACAGCTTTGAATCCCTCTGTTGATACACTTGCCTGCTAAAGCAGTTTTCTCTGAGTCTACAAACAGATTGTACCTCTGTCAGAAAATAAAATATTCAAAACTTTGGGTTTTTTAGTCCCTACATGACTGTAAGGTTAAATTTTACATTTAACCTAAGAGTCAATACAAATGCCATAAAATTAATTGGGTGAGTTGGATATAGTTATTTTTCAATGTATCTAAGGTTCTTCAGCTCTAGCTCTGATCTCAGTTGTTCACATAAAACAGTATCCTGTGAGATATACTTTAGTCTGTAACAAATGGCAGCTACTGTGAGACTACAGTGAGTAGCTTGATACAGAGCTGGAGTTGTCTATATTTGTTATGTGTAAGAAATGGGTTTCAATGTCATTAAAACCAATGCGAGTCTTTAGAGTGACCTCCAGTAGTGAGCTCAGGTCAGAGGCTTCAGTAAAGTGACATTTGATTAAGCTAGAAATGTCAAGCTATCAAAACTTGGAAGAAACTGGGCTAAGGAGGTGAGAGAGACTACCAGTCCAGTTTCTATATCGGGCTGGCTATGCATCTGTGAGTTAGGATTAAAAAGTGGCATTCTGCATGTATTAGAGTTAATGGTGGAAAGTCGGGTGCAGGAACCAGTTAAGGTGTGACAGAATGCGAGGGTGATGGTCTGTGCTTAGATTTAAGAATATGCATGTTTCTGTTTTGACTTTAATAATTAGATTGACATTATGTCACTCTGAAACTTTGTAAGAGGTAAATGTTGAAATGTGTAAGAGGTACCATGTTGGAAATAGCACTAATGGGCCATGATGCAATGTGACGTAAAAGCTGAGAGAGGGGGTATTTGTCTTTTTGTGCTTGTACTCATCGGCTCAATTTTGGCTTTTTACAGTTGAGTTCTTTTCATAACTTGACATATTTTGAAAAATTATGCATGATGCTCTACAAGTGATAGAAATGGTGATGGGATAGGACAGTTTCTAGGACTGCTAAAAAGGCTAAAGTCTTGCTTTACACCCAATGTCATATTACAGATATGCTGCTCTCCACACATAAACTGAATTTTAAAAATACATTTTTGAGCAGAGAAAATAGATAGACAGTTTCTTAAGAGAGTTGTGTGTTAGTTTTGTGGGGGGTTTTGTTGTTGTGGTTTTTATCATAACACCAAAACCAATCTGAACCTAATTTTTTGTGGTTCTGGTGAATATCTGGTTATCTAACAAAAGTGTTAAGAAGAACAAATATCTGGTACACAATTTTAATGCCTAAAATCAAAAGCAAGGGCAGAAAGCCACAGTAAAATTTGTCTCTGCAGTACTGTCCATTTTGTGACCAGACAAAAGCTGCCTAGCCCTTAAAACACTAAACTGAGACAAGTGACACCAGGAGGTGGAAAGAAATCTTTTTTTCTGCTTTACTACATGCATCCCTCTTAGACTCTATAATCTAGAGGATAAAGTAAACAATGATTTTTAGCTAAGTGCATGCCTTTAGTCTTGCATCACTGCACACATCAGATACACATAAGATTTCTAATAAGAAATAAAGAGCTTAATAAGGCAATGAACTGGAGTGAACTATAACCCTTGTAGGAACAAGGGAGGGTAAGGAAGTCAAATCTCTCAACAGCAGAAGAAAGAAGCAATGCAGGAAACCTACAGAACTATCGTATCTGCTCTCAAGAATTGGCTAGTCAGGACAAGAGTCTGTGATCCATTGTCTCCAGTACAGTGTGAAACATGAAGAACTCAGAGTCCTGGGTAGAGAGGATTGCTGGGCATCAGCCAAGATACATATTCTCAGCTCTCAGTCCCCCAAGGGGCAGGGGCCCAGACAAGGCAACAATGTGTCACCAGGCTCTTCCTCTAGTGCTGCTGTCTGGCAGCTCCCATGGAAATCATCACACCTAGAGACACCCTTCATCAATGGACCAGGTGTCTATTTCTTTTCTACGTGGTAATTTTGTTGATCTGTATTTAGACTGAGCTTTGATACACTAAATCATATTCATCTTGTTATATCTAACTTCTAGAAGCATGACTTCTAGGAGAATGTGATTTACAGAAGCTACTCTGTTTCTTGTGAGAACAACAAACCCATCCCATGGACAGAGAGGCTTGAGTCAAATATATGTCAATTTAACACAAACCAGAAAAAATTCTGCACTTAAAATGTCTCTTCCTGGCAAACTGTGTCAGAGAAGGGAGTTGTCTTTTGACTCCCCAAATCCTTCTGTCACACATATACTGTTAGAAGAACTTCCTACTGAAAGTAACTTGAATGACACAAAGAAAAACTGAAATATAAATATATGTTTCTGATTTACACAGGCTTGGAAGGTGCATCTTCCCTTGAAAATTAAGTTCTAAAATGTTGATTAGAATAATGAATATAATCTGAAGGATTATGATCCCTTGCAAAAATTTCGTATGTATTTATAAATTTGGAAATTAATAATGATTTGTTATACATTATTTATATAAATACGAGGAAATATAAGGCTGATTAAGAAAAAGATAACTTGAAAAGACTTAAGTAAATACTTTGCTGTGTGAGATAAAGCACATTTAGATTCTCCTGCCCAGATAGTGGCAAAGCTTACCCATAAAGATTGCTAGTGACCAGAATCACAGAATTTTCTGTATGATCTTTTTCACTGTTTAATTTTCTTCATAGTTAAAATATTATCTCTAATATGAAAACAAAATCTCTGTTGCCTTAAGTCAATTGCATTTCATCTTCTGATGACATGCTGAAAAGGTGTCTATTGACATGGATAATTAGTGTGATATATCCACCTCCTTTCTGGTTGCATAAAGCAGTCCTTGCTTTTATTTAAATAAGATTTATGATGATTTTTATTATCCCATTGATTACTTCCCTTTTTTTATTTTATTTTTTTAAATATGGAGTGAACTACATTGCTTAAAACTAGCCTCAGTTCAGTGCTTGAGGCTACATAATTTCTGGCAGAGGAGAAGAACTACAGTTTATGCCTTAGATAGTCCTCTGGTGTTTTCTGCATTCTAGAATGACACTTTTTAGGCATTACTATTTCATTACTTATGCATATTCAGGTCATATACTACTATTATAGCTCCAGATGTACTATTTCTGCTTATTCTTTAATTATACATTTTGGATAACCGCATTCAGTTTCCCCCAGGCGTGGCATTTTCACCTATCTTTTATCTGCTGAGTACTACTGATTGCAGGGTGACTCATCAGTTTCTTAAACTCAGGTTGAATTATGGATTCAGGGCCACCCAGGAATGCAATTAACTGGTCAAAATACCAGTTAGACTCTTGCACAGGATCCCATTTGAAATGACCAAAAAAATCTCAGACCACTGTTTGATTAATAACTTTTTCAACCAACACCATCTTTATGATGATTTCATGTAGATTGTTTTTCCCTAGGTCTCAGGAAACACTAAGATGAGTTTATATAGGGTCTGAAGTTTCCCCTTGCATGCACTAGGGCAGCTATCCCACCAAAGGAAGATGTTAGTCATGTTGATGTGATTTACCCTGACAATTCCACACAGACTGCTTCTTATCACTTCACAATCTCTATGGTTTACACCAATTCTCTAATCCATTTTTTTTCATGGCCTGTCTAATCTAATGTCCTCACTTAAGACAAGCTCTGTATTTCCCTCCTGCCTGGGGACTCACCATGTCTTCTTAAATTGCTTAAATTAGTTCCTGCAGAATTGCCTTGGCCAGTGCTAGGTTAAGCAAGGGCGCACCATCAGGAGCACACATCCTCTCAAACTGTCTGTTCATGGTCACTCTGGTGACCCGGAAACCAAAACAGGATATCCAACATTTTCATTATTCGCACTTTGCCAGCACAACGGGTAGCAGGATGTTTAAGTCCCAAAGTGAATAAAGCCGCATAGATTGGTTTTGGCTGAAACTGAGCAGGTAACCATGGCAACAGGAGAAGAGAAGCACAAACTACTGCATTGACAAGCACTACACGGCCAGGCTCCCTGGCATTATTTGTCCTGACACTAGATTTAGAACAGAAGTTTCTCTTAGTGAAATCGTAATCTCTGCCTATTGTTTTAATTATCAGATGAAACTTTCCAGCTAAAGCTTTTATCTCCCTCTCTTGATGCCTCACCCTCCTGAAGTTTCCCTCTCTCCTTAAGTGATGACAAGGGCTTCTGCATTTGAAAGGAGCTATGAACTCCACCAATTAAGGAAAAAAACCAACCAACCAACCAAACAAAACAACTAAAAACCACAAGGTTCTAGAAACAAATTCCTTAGCTGCAGGCTTACATTTTTCTTTTATTCTTAATTGTGCTGAAGATTGCTGGAGGCAAACAAGAAAGAAGGGAATAGGAATGACTGAGCCAGGGGGTTCTCCAGTAATTGTCCCTGGAGAAAATCCTGACTGTGCTTTACAATTAACTAATCTAAATAAATAAACGAATACTATAGCAATCGTTTGTAGAAGGAATAATTTGTCCTTCCTAAAACTTCAGACTGAAATAAAACAGTCTTTCAAAGTTTTTTTTTGAAAACAGAAGAGCAAATAACTAGCATCAAGGCAGGCAATCATCCCCACTGGATTTGCCCTGATTTTCATTAAAATATGTCTCTGTAATTTACCAAAGCAAAATGTGTCAGCAGCAACTATACCAAAATATATTAACGTACAGTTATTTCTCGATTTTTAGCATCCTGTTTTGAAACTGGTGATTCTGATAACACTTGTAGCCACTGTGAAGCCATTGAAAAGCTCCATTAATTCAATCATAATGAGAAGTGGCAAAAAGTACTCCTTATCACAGTCGGTGCTTCTGGATATCCTTTATCTTGAAATATGCTCTATAATTGCTGCTCTTATGATACTGAGAATTCAGTATTCTTGGATATATATCAAAACCTCCCATGATTTCAGGGCCCACTTGTGGGCAATATTCACCAGCAGCAAGTCTGAATATGCTTAAAGGTGACTTTTCTGCCCACATAGATCATGGTAGGATAAGGAACAATATCATAAATATCTGCCTTCTTTAACACAAACTACCTCTAGCTCTGAATTTATCTAACCACAGAGAACCAGAATTCAGCAGAAGTAGCTCCTACACCCCAAGTGACTGCAACAAAACCACAGTAGAGCCTATAAGTAACAAAGAGAGCTGCCCTTGTTGGAGCTTTTCTCTCAGAAACCTTTGCCACATGGCTCCAAACCTGAATCACTATCCATAAAGCCTCCTGAAGCAAGCCAACCACACTTGTGGAAAATATACATCTTAGGACTTTTTTTTTTTTTTTAATGGAATACGGTTATTATCATTATCTAGAAGATCCCTGGCTGGTTTTAAAATAGACGTTTTTATAGGCATAAATGAAGGAAAGGAATTCTGCCTCCACCATTTATCAGAGAGTACATTTGCTATGCAGACTCCCATCCCAACTGTTGGATTTGCTTCTTCTTGCTAAAAAGGAAAAATTTTTAACAGCACAATCTCTTTTCCATATGGTCCCTTGGTTATTTCACCACCTGCGTAGCAGTTGCAGTAGTGAGGAACTTAATGTAAACATGTATCTTTCTTCAATATATCTTTTTCCTGAAAATTTTCTTAAAGCCTCAGTGTTGTACTTTTATTAGAATTAAAATGATCAAGCATGGAATTTAAACTCAGATGTATTATTAAAAGTTACAAATCAAAAGCACATGCATTAAGGTAATCTAGCCTCTTTGAACATTGCACCAAAATGACATTATGCTACTGGATATTGAACATAAGCACTCCTGAAAGATGAAAGAGAGAGCTTTATATGCCTTTTGAATCAAGATAGTTTATGAATTGTAGTTCTTTAGCACTAGACAAGTGCTGAAATCTTTACTGTGTCTGATCAATACAGATAAATATTGATCTATATTCTGTGAAGAGGCTTAATTTGACAATTTACTTTAATACATAATTTGTCAAAACAGATCTTCCGAAGAGATTCAAATGTGAAACACTTTTGCCTGAAATATTTACTGAATTGCCTCAGAGCAGCTCCTGTAAAGAATGATTTACATATTCTTTAGTTTAAATTTCTGGAGCAACCTTTCAGCTGTAATACTTGAATATTATTTTAAGTTAAGCCAATGACTTCCAAATAAAGTCTAACAGACTAGTAATTCTTTGAAGAGCAGGCAACTATTACCTTGGCCTAGGGAAATTTTACAGCTCTAATGTTTCATGGCTGGGAGATTTGAGCACATTTTTCTATTTGCTGAAAAGTCCATACAGAAAGAGTACATATTCTAAGTAAAGCAAGGGCATACGAAATGGTCTACCCTGTGTCTGTCTTACCATGAGCATCACAAGTGCCAGCCTCCAAATATTTCCTGCAGAAAATTTTCAGCTCCCTTCTGCAAAGATACTTTTCTTCTGGCAAGAATTCCACAGTGGCAGGTCTGACCACAGGAACTCCAGGAGATTTACAGTAAGCAGGAGCAGCAGTTGGAGGTCAGGGAACATACCCAAAGGCATAAAAAAATGGCCATAAAGACCTAACTTTAACAGTCTAAATCACTTTTGAGATGTCAGCAGATGATTATCTATTTGTATTTCTGTTCTACAACCTTGAGAGAAGTAAGAAAAGTCCATGGAAGTCAGTGAAATACATAATAACATCCCTGCATGCAGAATTAGGCATGTAATTATGGGTGCAGGCGGGATCATCCTTAATTATCCATTGTGATATGCATGAGGAATTTCCTTGTAATTGTTTTCTGAGCAGTAATAGTTCATTTTCTCAGGTTGTGCAACAAGGTTGAGAATGATGGATGAAAAACTTTATAAACCTATGCTAAAATTGTATTTTCTGGATAGTAATGTCACTAATACTCAACAAATCTCCTACTAATTATTACTTCCACCCATTGCTCAAAGGAAAGGAGTCTCTTCTGTATATTTTAGATGAATACTATTCTAAAAATTTATTGATTTTATTCCATTTGATATTCTATACTATTTTTCTTAATATTCTGTATTTTCTCATTTACAAATCTGAAAAAACAAAAAGATCTGTTTGTGCCTATCAAAAAGGATGGTCTAACTTCCTACCTGATTGTGTCAGCAAATTAAAATAAGACTTGTTCATCACTAACTCTTTCTTACTGGCCACAAGAGAAACATGCAGCCTGTACTCTAGCAGCGTGAGATGGAATGTGTTCAACAAAAGGATATGTGTCTCATCAAGAACAACGAAATTTGCAAAATTAATTCAATAGACATTATTAGAAAGATTTTCTTAAATTATTAACTTCCAACCTCAGCAAGAGCTCTAAAGGGAAAAGGAATGCAAGACAAAGGAACTGTTAAAGGATTAAAATAAGTAGTAATTACAAATGCAATGAACAACATTTTGTATAAATGTCACTTTTGTATAATTTTAAAGTTCCTAATTTGATTTAGTGTTCTTAAAGTTGTTAGACAGGTAATGAAACTTGAATATACAAGTCAAGAACTAAGTTGTAAATAGATGTACTGCAGTTTAGTTACAATAGTGAGCCTTTTTCTTTGAAAAAAAAAAAGTTTCACCTAGAGATGCTGAAGAAGACCAGAGTCTTTGAATGAATACCAGGTGCAAAATTTTAGACAGTCACACAGGAGAGCTTTGAGCCATAAGATTGAAGAGAATAACCTCTTGAAAACTGAAATTTTTGCTCTAGTTTTCTCTTTTGACCTAATGCTTTCGTTCATGAACAACTAAGGTCAGGCCATTTAAAAGTTGTACACACCTTTAAATTCCTTATCATTGTGTAACTAAATACAGATTGTTTTAAATTAATATATCGCACTACAGTATACCTAAGCTTTGCTCATGAGTCAGTACAGAAAGATCTGAAAATAAATGTGCTGTTTATTAAATGATCCCCAAACTATTTCAAATATGACCTTGTGGCAAATTTCAAACTTCATAAGTTTTTTATTATTGTCCACTACTAATGGAATTTCAACTTGTCCCAGCCCCATCTGCCAGAATTTCTTGATCTTGCTGTTAAAAGATACTGAATTACATGCAACAAAATTTAATTAAAAGAATATTAAGACACTAAAAGGTTATGCACTCCAGCTTCTTGCTTGTATTTCCTACATCTATTTGTGCAGTCTTCATTTGCCCACTCCATACAAAATGACATTGTTTTGAGGCCATATTTGCTTTTTACAGCTACCCTGGCTCATTCAGGGTAGTTTGAACACATTTTCATTGTTTCCCTTTGCTCATCATGCAGCCATACTGTTTGTTTTCTGCATGCTACTTAAATACTTCTATGAATACACAATTATGAATTTAATAATTAGCTTTTCTTATCAGACCATGTGTGCAGCATTTGCTCTTCAAAAATGAGTTTAACCTTTCTGGGATATGATTTTTTTATGACGTGTTCACATTTTCCTGAGAGGGGCCTATAGCAAAATGGCACTAATACCTCAAGTGCACATTAAATTAGAAGGACCAATTTGAGGTGCTGCAGGAGTAGCTTTTCAGGCAACATTTTATTTTATATGCTCAAATTGCAGCTCTCACTGGCTGTATCCGCAGGTTTCTAGATATTATGCAAATTAGCAACATACCAGTGACCTGTCAAGAGCATCATTCACTAGTGTCATTGACATTATTTGTTCAATATCACCATCAGATTTGGGTGGTAGAAACCAGCATTGAAACACAGTTTGAAGCACAGCATCTAGATGTAGAAATTAAGACATATCTGGCAATCCTCCATCTCATTGACGACAGCCCTTCCATTTTCTGCAGCAGTCCAGGCAGAGGCTCACTGAAAAACAATATTTTTGGGTTTAAAGCACTGGCTCAATGTTTAAGAACTTGCTTCATGCATCCTTAGGAATTGGCATGCTAGGTTCTTCTAACTCTTGAAAGCTTGACTTTTCATGTATTACTTCTAAAAACACAGGAAAAAACAGATAAAAAATGCATTAAACTTTAGTAGACAGAAATTCTGACACAAAATATTACTGTCTTTCACAGAATTTATTAAAAATTTTATGATTGGGCCTCAGTTAAGAGAATAACTGCTAGCAAATCAGATGGTGTCATTTCTGTGAAATGCCACTTCTGGAAGATACAGTAAATTTTTGCCTATGGTTTGTCTTCTGTTTTCTGGCAACAGAGTAATACTGAAGCTCAAAACCAGAGATCAGTTGCTATGAGGGAGTATGTCATAGGAATTTCCTGGTTTCTTCCAGACTGTTGCTCTGCAATTTGGGATCTTTGTACCCTATCTGGCAGACAAGGGAAAAAAAGGAAAGTAGAAAGGAGGAACAATAGCAGAAGACATGTAGAGAGAAATATATTAAGAGAAATCATTGCAGGGTCTGAACATCCCCTAGCAGAAGGCAAGCTAAGCAAAGCTTAGTAGAAACCAACAATATTTTCCAGACAGACAGCAAAGTTTTAACCCTCAGGGTGTCACAGTAAAATAGCTGCAAAAAATTAAAATTAATGGAAGCAATTCATTCCTTCTTTTCTATGCCTAAAATCTTTGTTCTGAAAAACAGTGCGTTGCTCCTAGTTTCCCCAAAACATAACCTTAAAGCAGGCAAGAAAATAAAAAAATAAAAAAAATATCTGCAAGGGGACAAAATTATATAGAGAGCTGGAATATTTTTTTTTGTTGATCTTGTCAGGAAAAAAAAAGTAGATTCAGCAATACAAAGCTCCTTGTGGGCTTTAATTCATGTTGATAACTTTTAATTTTTGAAATAAATAAAAAAAGCACATTCTCCAGACATAGAAGAAAGAGGAAAAAAAACCACTTACACCAGCATAGATGTAATTCACACCTAGAATTCCAGTACACTTTGAAATCTGCTGAGGAACTTATGAGCAACTGTGTTTCTGACAACATAATGTTCCTTGGTTCACATTATAAATTAAATGTTATGCAGTTTAAGCTTTTATTTTTTTCTCAGAAATATACTGCATTATTCATTGCAAGTAAACTATAGCATTGCTTTGTACATTCATTTTTTTGTCTATTCAGTCCTGTATTTAAATTTTGTACTTGAGAAATAGGGTAGTTATGTTATTTTTCCCACTAGCTCTTTTTTATTTTTGACGTGAAGCAGAAGTTATCCTCCTTCAATTAGAGATATGGATATCTTTATCACAGAGTAGTTGTATTTATAACATACTGTAAAACTCTTTCCCTTGTAGAGTAGTTGTCTGTGGCATGCTGCAACATTACATTTACTTAGTTAAGATAATGAATTTACATTTAGAGAATGCTAAACATACAGTTCACAGTATAAAATGAAGTAAAAAATATGCAGATAAATGCAGTGAGCATTTCTATTTCAACAGTGATTTGTAGACTTATATTTGGCAAGAGCATTAAAAAGGAAACAGTGTTTCTGTTGAGCATGGATACCATGGAAAGGTATATTATGATGTAACAGTATATGCGGGGGGTGGGTGGGGTGGTGTGGGTACTAGATGCCATCTCTTTCCATTTCCACAACCTCTCACTTTTTGCTTTTTCCTCCATGGTCTTGTCACCTTCTCCATTTATACTTTCATTTTTTCAAAATTTAGGTATTTGCTTTTCAAGTTCTATTCCAGGTTCATTGGCTCAGCCACGTCTGCAAGCAAGTGGCTGTTTACCCTGGAGAAGAAGCAGTAATCTCATGGCATCTGGAAGCACTTGACACATTGTATCAGAGATTCTCCAGGAAAGCTCCACTGTAAGCAGATCCAGAGGCAGCTTAACCCCTCGCTAAACTCTGTGCTTTGGCTCTCCCCATGGCAAATTCCATAAATCCTGGAAGATGGGAGCTCCACAACTTGATCTTATGATCCTGAGAAAAAACCAGGCTGACATCTGAGATGTAAACTCTCGTATTCTTACAGTCCATTTGTTTCTCTAAACTACTAAAGTCCTGCTATACCTATAAATCAGAAATATTTCAGTGTTTTTACATGCTATGCCTACATAATACTTCTTGTTATGTCTCTAGCGCTTCCGCTTAGCCATTAGGAAAATCTCTCATTTTGTCTCTCAGAGAGGTCCAGTGACAGATACTACTTGCAGTTAAAATTAAATATTTGATTCACCAAACCACTGGAAACGCATTTGAAAAGAGATTAGGCACTGATTTTCCTGCTCTATTGCTATATTGTTGACTTAGGTTTTTTACTTTGTTCTTCATGTCCTCTTCATAGTTATTGTTATCCTCCTGGACACAATGACATAGTTTTGTGTGAAGCTTAGCAGTTAGCTAAGAGAACCAACTGAAAATCTGTTAGCACAAAAATTACTGGGTTTGGAGTTTGATCAGTTCCACCTGAATGCCACAGCCTGCTGGCTGTGCCCATCTGCTCTCCTAAGTGCTGTGAATTTGTTGTATTTGTTCTCCGTGGAAGTAAAACCTGTGCACCAATACCGATCCTTCAGCAAATTCACACAGTTCACTTGATTTGCACTTGTAATACATCTATCCACAGCACTGTCTTGTTAATATTAATGCCTCTGCATGCTGACAGCTGATATAAATTAGTTGCTAATGGAACAGTTATTCTTCAGATGCCAACTTTTCAATTTAAAGTGTTCACACAAGGTAAATGAGACAATAGCTGTTGTGAAATGCATGAAGTATGTTTAAATCTGTAGCTGAATATTGCCAGAAGTTCTGGTCATCTCAATTTCAAAAAGTGCCAGTGGAAAGAGAAAAGTACATCAAAGCTCAATATGGATAATCAGAGGTGTAGAATTACTTCTCTACATGACAAGATTGAACAGGTTCTTCTTCTAAGAAATTAAAAAGATGAGGGGGCATAAGCTAACAGCATGGAAAATTGTAATTCGCATGAAGAAGGGATATAAGAAATTACTATTGACCTCAAAGAGCTGAGGGAGTCAGATGGTAATACAGCGTGACGGATTTAGGAAAATCAGGAAGGGGTATTTTTTTATGGTTTGTGTAATCACTCAGTAGAATTGATTTTCCCAGGTTGGTTTGGATTTGGAAAGTATAAATGGATTTGAAATCTCAGGGAAATCCAAGCCAAGGAAGAAGTGTTTACTAATGCCCAGTAGTTTGTGACAACAGCAAGATTGACATTTTTCTGGAGGCCTTCAGCAGCCTTACATAGTGGTAGGATCTCAAGGGTCCACAAACAGAGATTTTTGAACCTGACAACATTTTTTTGGGTACTTTGAATAGGTACAATAAGAGAAAATAGTTGTCCATTGTTGCTAACTTAGAGACGAGTCAATTGAACAGAATCAGCAGAGTTGTGAACATCTTCCATGCCCGAAGGAGAGAAATCTTTTTGCATGTGTAGGGAAGACGTATGAATGAGGATGTGATGGAGACACTGACTTGCAACCAGAAAAGACACCTCCAGCACCTACTTTTACATGGCCAAAAGATGTAGAAGCTTCTGCCTGGATATCCTTCTCTCTTTTTATGCTGTGCATATTGAGCATTAAGTCTCAGGCTTCAAGCAATGGCCTGAATTTGCAAAAAGGAAAAAAAAATTACTTATGGGAAACAAATCCTGAATTCCAGGGACAGTTTCACTTGTGAATGCAAGGTGCATTATAGGACCTTCTGAACTTCGAGAGGAGGCTGGGCTGTTCAAGGAGACATAAACCCAAAATCTTCAAACCTGTCTTTGCACCATCCAGTTATATCAGCAACACTGAGTATGATGTTCTTCATTTATTTATTTTTTTCCAAATACAGATTAGAGTGAACACTCTTTAAAATTATCTGGGTCGATGCCTCAATTATTGCAATGGCTGTGGGAAGAATTAGTGCAAATCACCAGCCTCTTTTACTCTTCTACTTTTTCTGAGAGCTCATTTATACTTTTGACAATATTGTTCCAACAGAAATTTTACTAAACTCTGGTTCGGCTTAATAGCTCCTCTGAAGTTTATCTAACTCTGTATTGAAAAATCCTCTGCCACAGGAAATCCAGTAAGCACTCTGAGAGTTTACACCAGTGGAAGCTGAAGACTTAGTGTATTGATAAGAATAACATTATCTAAGTCCTACTTTAAAAGTAGAAATAACTGTTTTCAGGTGATTCCAAATAATTTATGATTATAATATTCCAAATGAGGATATTTTCATTATTTTTCTAGCACATGTAGGTAAGCATGACCACCAAATGTAAAATAATACGCAAGCAATGGTATTGCCAAGAATAACTTCAATAAACATTCACTTAGAGGCTAGAAGTAATTTATTTTTGTTTAAAAATTTTTAGCATGAAGAACTGCTCTTAATTTGCATGTTAAGACAAGTCATATATGTATATATCTTGGCCTTATTACCGGCCAAAAGCCTTTTTTATGGCTCCTTTGACTTGCAGTTAAGTGCTATGCCTTTTAAGTATTATATCCTTCCATGTCATCTGTCTTCTGCTTTCTGTCTTCATTCTATTCCTAACTTACACAAGTTTCACTGCTGCTAACAAGCCACATGAAGTAATTAAAAATGAATAAACCAATAAAAGCTCCCACAAGGACACAAGAAACAGATAAGTAGCCATCATCAAGCCCTGAAATAACTGTAACAACACACTGTGCTATAAACAACCATATGAGCAAATAAAAAATTATTTGGCCATGAGGGAAAAGTAAGTGTTTTATTTGCAAAACCAATGTAATAAGGCAGGATTAAGATACAAATCCCGGGAAAGAGAGGGAGGAAGAACCACAGTGACCACTAACTGGTAATTAAATCCAGAACATGATAGCCGGCTGGACCATAGCCCTACACTTCAGTAACTTTACAGTACCAAACTGAGTATCTGTGTACAACTACCTCATCCTAAAACAGTAAGGTTCTGACTCTTCTTTTAGTGATATCTTACCCGTGAACTGAGGACTCCATAGAAAACATTAGTGATTTCATTTTGGTGTCATGCTGTGATCAACATAGAAATAAACATTATTTTTCTAGTGGGTAATGTGTTTTAGGTGCACAGATATTGATTATTACATTGATCATGTCTTCAGTGTCATACTGGCACTGGAGGACAGTGAGAACCAAAGAAATCATGTACTCAGAAGTAAGTGGATTATGTCAGATTGTCCCATGGAGAAGTTATATTTTTGTCTACAGGAAATATAGGCTGTGATACTTTTCTCATTTCATGCCCTGGTATCTTCCATGCAAGAAAGGAGACTAAAATGAAAATTTTCTTTAATAGTATCATCCAAATAATATATTTTTTCCTTTTCTACATTTCTTTCTGTCAGTCTTGCAAGTTGTGGTGGGTTGAAAAAAACTGAGTTGATAGACAGAGTTGTAGACCAATCACTTCTCGCAATTTTGCATATAAAAGTAAGCACGGCCGCGGGAAAGGGAGCTTCTGGTTTCCGGTCTGTCCCGGAGGGGTGGCCGGGGCCGGGGCCTCCTGTGCCCTCCACTCTCCCTCTCTGGTGCAGCAGCACAGACCCCTGAGTCGCTGCAGGAAAGAGCCGCGGGCAGCTGAAAACAACTATGATTTGCTGCACAACGGAACTTACTTGAAGCGGCTCTTAGAGACTTAGGCTCTTAGAGTTGCCCCCCCCCACCCCCATGTGGCCCCGTGCAGATCGGCGGAGCTTTCTGAAGCCAGCACAACTTGCACCGAATTGAAGAAGACACCATGCAGCCAGCAGCACAGAGCGAGGCTTTTCTCCACCCTACAGCCTGAACACGTCCGCTCTCCATCATGGAATTTCGAGGTCAGAGAGAGACGGGGTGAGTGGGAGTCACCTGAGACAAAGCAAAGATGGTGACTGGAGGAGAGGGCGGCGGCGTGTTCCGCGCGCGAAGCTTAAAAACGCCTTTTGCATGCAGTGGTACGAGACTGTAATGTCACAAACTGTTTCATTTCTCTGTGAAAGACATAGGGGAGGAGAGAATTCTGTGTGCAGCCTGTGGAAAAGGAGAAGTTCTGCCAGAAGTTTTTAGAGACTTTGTTAAAGGAGAGAGCTGTTGTTTTCAGGCTGGAATTCGCTTATCCTTAAAAGAGATACCCATGATAGTAGTGTAAAAAGACTGCAAAATTCCTGAGAGAAATGTTTTTTCTCTCAGATTTTTCCAGGCGAAATCTGGTTTTGCTTGTAGCAGTTTGGAAACCATGCTAAGCAGAAGAAACCTCTTTTCCTCTCAAATACGGAAGAGACTTTTAAGAACTGCAATGCTGACCTGAATCACGTTTGTTATCCTTTTGTGCAGTTTGGAAGAAGAGGAGAGTGTTTGAGAGAGAAAGGGGGGTTTGCTTTAAGTTCATATTATTTTTTTCTTACCTTTAATTCTGTTAGTATTCTATTCTTTATATTCTTTAAAGTGTTGAGCCTGCTTTTCGCCCTCTTCTAATTTTTGTCTCACAGAAAGTAAAAAAAGCGAACAAAACCACGGCACTTAAATTGGTGTTTCTGCCTGGTTTGAAATTAAAACCCATTTCACAAGTATGGACCTCTTTAATGGGAATGTATCTCCATCCAGTAGTCTAGATGATCTAAATAGGTGAGGAATGTCAAACTTTTTAAACTCTTAGATATGGGGAATTTCCATTCATCTGCAACATTAGAAACTTGATTCTTTACTCCCTTATTGTGTAGAATCTCATAATGGAAATAGAGCTATACATTTCAGAGGGATTTTTTGTTACATAAAAAAAATAAACTGCACAAATATAGAAATACAGTCTGATCTTTGGAGATATCCTAATTCATCCAGAAAGTAAAATTAAAACTCAAGACTCATCCAAAACAAAACTTAGGTCAACAAAACTATTTTTTGTTCATTAATCAAAAACAAGTTTTGAAATTCTAAAACTATGCTGAAAATGACAATTCCATTCCACAAATGGAATTTTGAATGTTAGGTTTCTTCAGACTGAAACAAGGCATTTAATAAAATTTAAGATATCTGGCTATACCTGGAGGGTATCAAGATTAGTGAGCTTCAGAACCCTGTGTCTACATATTGCTACATCTGTTTTTATCAGCTACATTTATGATCTCATAGCAGACAATACAGGACTTGTTCAAAAAAGCTTTTAAAAACTTTAAAAAACTGTGAAGGTTACTCTTAATTATATGACGTTGACTGGCGTTATTCATTAATTCTCTTCTGACTGAATCCAAATGCTTTACAGCTCATTCAGAGGATCACTGTATAAAAAACACATTACCATATTTGCTTATTTTCTCTCTCAATGTTTGCATAAGGGTGTTTGGGTTTTTCTCCAGAGTTCTCATGTTTTTATGATGTAGAGTTATCTTTCAAAAATCTATATATGCATAGAGAAGACTTTTCCAGTTCTTATAGTACCATTAGGTGCAATTTCTCTGACACTGTACATTTAGAAACATTTAATAATTTCTGTCTCATAGAACATCTAGTTAGTGACATGCTGTGATAAAATTAATGTTATAAAAATTTTTCTGCTTTTCAGGAGAGGACAGCATTTTCAATAGAGAATATAAACATGCACTCTATGTTTTCTAGAATATCAGTGAAAGATTTAAGATTTCAGGTGTTCCTGGTATATATAAGAAAAAAACAGTTTACTTCAAAATGTACATTTTCCAGTGATACCCCCTAAGATTTGCTTTTTTATACTCAGTGCTAGTATTTTTTTCTATACTTACAATTTCTTAGGCCTGTAAATGATTAGGGAGTCTTTTATTCAAAGAAAGAGCATAACAGTTTTTACAAACAGCCATGCACTAGTGAGCTGCAGATTTTATCTCTGTTAGTCAACAAAATTAATTTGAATAACCTGTAATTGTTCTATTAAACAATTTCTCTATCTCAATGCACATGTAAGTGGATTAGGCTTTTGGCCATCTAAGCCCTGCTGAGAAAGAATACCCCTTGAGAGTGGTCTATATCCACTATTTTCTGATGCTGAGAGAAAAATCCCCATTGTACTTGGAGAAAATTTGGACAAGGATGTTTTTGAATAAGCTTTAACAAAGAAACAGGCTGTGTTTGGAAGATTTGGCAGACTCTCTGGAGCTTCCTTTCTTCCACATTTGAGCAGCTCTGAGATGTGCCCAGGTTAGACAGAGCCCGGACCAGAGAACAGCTCCATGTCTGCTCCCAGATGCAGGCTCCTTCTGAAACCATATTCAAGCCAGCCTTGGTAAGCTCATCAAAACCATTCCAGCACACCAATTGAGCAGATTCCTTGAACCCCAAATCTGCAAAACTTTCTATAAGGAACTGAACTAGTTTTTCCTCCTAAACCTTCTGATACTTTCTCTTCTTTTCATAACTTACGAAAAATAAATTAATTTCAAAACGAGATGGCTAATAACCACAGCAGGTCAAAAGGTGATCTGAAGAAACGTCCCATTTGTACTGGCTATTTAAGCTAGCTGGCAGTACAGATAACTACTTCACAGCTAAGATGCTGTTTTCCATTCCAGAATGAGAAATAATAAGCCCCACTCTTTCATCGGATGTTCTCTGAATCAGATTCTTTCCGCTGAGTTCCAATCTTCCCCTTCCTGGAATAATAAATATCAGCCACCTCTCACTGCTTAGAAAGGTACTATTTTTAATTTGAAAGGATTTTTTTTCACTTCCTAACTTTCATTCTGTTCTGTGCAGATGAAAATTGCTGTAGGAATGCAAATTTCATTCATTTATTTAATCGTTTATCCAGCTCCAGCTTTTGATAAATATGATAAGACTTGTTTCAGGGACAGCAGAGAGATTCCATTTGAGATTTAATGGTTACTAAGAGCTTCATGAAAAATTCTGCAGGAATAAACCCTTCAATAGAAAGGAAACACATTACTGCCAGTTCCAATTATGTTTTAACACTAGACAATGTCTTTTTGCTGTGGTATTTTACAAAAGATCAGATTTTTATTTATGAGTCCCAAAAATACGTTTGCTCACATCTGCAGTGGGATTTACTCACAAAGAGACCTTTATTTCCCTATCTTTTAATAAATAGCCAAATAGCAATTTTTTCTCCCCATTCAAAAAGCCATTGATTTGTTTCACGGACGTATCTATTGGTCAGTTTTCCTTTTAGTTTCAGCATTTTAACATAAAACATTGCAGGAATGTCCATTACATACCATTTGAAAACTTTCTTAAATGTCTCTATCCTATTAAACCATTGTACTAGAGAATTCTTTTACTCTGGTTTTGAAAGGTTTCCCTTGCATAGCCTCTAAACAAGACAAAGGCATTCTGGTATATGGATGATTAAAGGACAGCAAGACAAAATGTTCTTGCTCTATTGTAATGTTGCAGAAGTGTAACTGATGTGGTGCTTTCTTTGGAGGCAGTGACATGTTACTTCAGACTAAGAAAATACCTCATCCACATTTAAGCAGAAGGACAGCATTGTTGAAGCACTTTTTTTCATGGGAATGGCCACTAGCTGAAACATGCATTTCAACTTCCAGAGAGAAAAATAGAAAATATGCAGATTAAAAATACATTAGGATATTTTCAAAGAGTAAGGGTATCCAAACTCTACAACAGGTAGAAATTTTGAAGTTCTCACTCCAGAACCTGTTCAGAACAGATTGGAGAAACATCTTTGCTGGAGAGGCAAGTATGCGTGACTTTGTCTTTGCACAGACTGAATGAGGTGAATGAATTCTCAACATCACATCTGTTTGTACCACTCATGATTTCTGTGGAAGTGTCAAGCTGCTCATTCATTTATGAGCTCAGCCAAGTAACTTATTTTAAAATATTTGTTTGATGCAATGTTTTTTTTCAAATATGGTATAAGTCTTCAAAGTTTAAAGGTAAATGATATATGACACATACATACCCAGTAGGCTTTTTTTAGAAAATGACTAAAAATTAATCTTTTCTCATTCTCCAGCAGTGACATTGATGAATGACTTGAAATAAATTTATATGGTAATATTTAGAGGATATCTCAGCTAAGCACCCAAAATAAAAAATAAATTTAGAAGAAAATTTCGCATCTTCACAGAGAGTAACTTTCAGGTAAGTAAAATGTGTAGGAACATGAGTCACTTTCCACCGTGTATGGAAGAAAACAATTGCCCCTTTTGGAAGTCTAAACAAGAAGTCAGGAGACAGAAGTTCTTCTCCTGATTTATTTCAGTAACCTTTAAAAAATAGTGTAAAATTAATTCAGCCTAATTTATCTTGCCTATATGAGCAGTGAAAGTGTACAAGCATTATAAAATAATATGACATGATGATCTCCAGAATTCTGCTGTGTTTAGAGGAAACATAAGTGTTAAAAGAAATGGAAAGTTCTCCTTTCTTACCTCTATTGATTTCACCTGTTAATAAGCTCTGCCTGATATCAGCTATCAGGCTCTGCATAATTCAGCTATTGAGTTTATTTTAAAACATTCTTTTGCATCTGCAAGGAAAAAATATTCAGGGAATATTCTGCCTCTACTCAAATAAAGGGTAATTTGTGTCACTGTGCATCCAAACAAGCCCACATGTTTTCAAAGAATACTGATGTCCTGACCTCAACATATCACCTATAGGTAAGGCATGTCTCTGTAGTACCTGTGCCTTAATTTGTCTCATAGCTCAGGTATTTCACTTGGCATTGCAAATGCTTCAGTTTTTCTCAGCATCACATATTTATCTGTTTGAATGTGTTCTGTTTTAGTATAAGTTTGCTCTTTATGCTTTATAAGCTCAGATAGTGTCAGTCTGTTGGAATGACTCATTTTCAGAAAAGTAAAGAGAACAAGCTTTCCTTATGTCACTTAATAAATATTTAATCATAATCATTCACAAAAGCAATATGCATACCAAAGAGGCCTAATTTGAGTAGCAAGGATTTTCTGGCTCTTAATTCTATTGACTTCGACTTCTGAGGACTATTAACCAGATTTCTTTAAGGAACATGATGTTTCTTATGCCTCTTTCCCTGAGTGAAAGTGTCTCTTTCACTGCCTGCCTTTGCATATCAAAAAAGCTATTTCCAATGTTAATATAGTAACTTCTTCACAGAAAGCATCTCTGCATTCATTAGCATCTCTGGGAATCTCCTCCAATATAGATTTCCAGAATTTTGCTCTAAAAGACTAATTGGTGTTAAAGCCGTGACAGACAAAATTTTTAAAACAGAAACTATTCCTTTTCTGATATTTCTATTAACCTCCTCTAGAACTCTGTATATTCACCTATAAACCTAAGGCATGCTGTGAAGAAAGAACCTGTAACTTCAAGTCTCAGAATAGCAGATGGTATTTCTAAGTAAGGAAATCAATTTTCCTTAGTAAGAAGATTTCCCAAGTAAGGAAACACTGCTTTTAAATATTTTTTTGTCCCACACATACCTGGAACTTCCATACATACAGGATTTCCCTGAGTGTTGAAGTTTTTGCTCATCTGAAGGCTTGAGGTTCTAACAAAGTGCAAGCACAGGGGACAAACAGTTGGAAAGGGAACGGGATTTTATGAGCTCTTTATGATTCTGTCCCCTGTGCCTGCATGCATATTTCTGTTCAGTTTGAGTGCTGTGATTTTCTGTCTTTTCTCCCTGTCCTTCCTAACAGCTTTTTGGTAAGCAACAGAGTTTCCAAGTCTACAGATTCATTATGGTTGAATAAAAATTTTTGGTTAAAGTTCCTTTAGACATATCCCTTGTCATAACAGTCACTTGTTTTTCCACAGTAATCTTTTAAAAATAAACAATGGTATTCAAGGTGAAGTTACATAATCTTGCATCTTAGCTCCCTCACTATGAACTGATCCTCTCTAAAGAGAAGTTTTACAGCTAATATGGATTTTCTTTTGCTCTGATTGTCCTGATGGATTCCCTCGCCACAAGTTCTGCACTGGCAGTCAGTGCCACCAGCAGAAATGGGTGCCCTGCAGCCTACAGTGCCTGCCTGTAAGAGCAGCCCTCTCTTCAGCTTGTGTCATCATGCCAAAACAAGTTACAGGAGTTCAGGTTATGGAGAGAAACCTCTGTATCTTGCCTCCCATGAGCAACTGCTAAAACACCAATTTGTCACTAGAAACCATTGAAACTTCTGGTCTAGTCAGCTAAAAACCTTCACAGAGTGTTTAGGAGCACTCTGCTGTCACCTGTAACCACTGGTAGCTCACACACAGCTTGAAGCCAGGAACACCAGGCCATTGCTCAAGACAGTCCTGACTGTCCGTGTTGCTGTGGTGTGGTCAGACAGAGCAAGTGCTCCTGAGTGGTCCATCCTTCGTGGCACGCTGTGCTCACCCATTCCAGCTAAAGCTCATCCTGCTGCTTGCTGCGTGTGGGGCCGAGCAGTGTGACTGCCCGTAAGAGGTCACACCCTCCTCCTCACACGGTGTTGAACAACAAACTATCACGGTGTTTTTGATTCAGTGTGTTCATGAAACCAGGTGTGCTGCTACATAGGTGGTTGTGAAAGCGAAGAATAAGGATTCTAGAGTCATTAAAAATGCATAGAACAGATCACAGGCTGTAGTGCCCCACACTAGAAATCATCCAAGTGACTAGTTTTATATGTCAGTAGGTTTTCCAAGGTTTTCAGTTCATTTCAGTCTATATATTACTAGCTTTAAATCTCTTTCAATATAATTCTCCTCCTGTCTATCTATCTAAAAGGAAATTTAAACATGAAAAGTTGCTTCATTTCCAAACCTCTCCACAAGCATGTCCATGAGAAGGAGTTTCTTATTCATTATTGTTCCCATGGCATATGCAACACAGAGCAACATGGAGTCCTCATAAACTCCCTGCAAAGCAATAGGGAAACAGTTTAAAATCTCTTTTTCACTACCAGAAGAGCACCTGAAAACTTTGAGAAGCCAATATGAAATACAGTACCCTATTCATAACAAGGGATATGAGGAACGAACACAATTTGTGAAAATAAATCTAAAATCACTTAGAAGTAATTCTGAGGGATGGTTAAGGACTGACCAGAACACAGTAGTCATGGAAGGGTTTTATTCTTTATCCTGGTTTCAGTATAGCTCTGCATATGCCAGGTAGGTATCCAGTCATTACTAGCCAGGAGAACACCTTCTGTGGAAAGGAGTCTCAACTATTATGGTTCAGACACAAGATTCAAGTGCTGAAGAAAACAGAAAGCAGGCTTGGAACCTGAATAGCAAGTCCATATGGAGGTCGCCCCCAACCATTTTCATAAGTCCAAAGATGTCATCTAGAAAGTTCTGCTACAGCTGAAGAAGATACAGTCCTCAGAAAAAACATCTTGTTTTCAGGGTTCACAGCTATCATAAGCACAAGAATGAAATCCAGTACGAAAGACTGAATTTCTTTCTTGGTTTTTGTCGGACTGAAATATTTTCTTTTTACCATAATCTTTTCCTTCATTTAATCCTCTATTGATTTCAATCAAGTTCTCACCAGGTTTGCATCTTCAGCTGAGGGTTATTTTCCCCTAGTTCATCTGGTTTTTAGACTGTTCTTCAAGGTTTCAAATCCAATGAAAACCCTAGGGACCAACAACAAAAAAATTGGCACTCTGCTAGGAAATAAACTACCTGTAATCTGTCATTGTGAAATTCCTTTAATTTCACTTTCTTCACAGATGGGCAACAGTGGATCTAAGAAGCTAATTAATGATTCTCATTAAATGCTTTAAATTTAAAATTGTGTTGAAGAGTTGATTTAAAAAGTTGTTCTTCTCTAAGAGGGTGACAGAGAAAATATCAGTTTATGGCTAAAGAACTGTTCTGCAATATCAGAGATGTGTTCATGGCTCACTTTTCCCACAGACTTTCTGTGAGATCCTGAGCAAGAAAACTTCTTTGTCCTTCTCCAGTCTGTAAATGTATGATAAGTCCTGTCCTGTTTCCTACGGTTTAGTACAAATAGATTTATTAGGACAATATTGGTGAATGCCAGGAGAGGCCTGAAAACACACACCCGTCCAGCTGTGCTCATTTATATGGTTGCTTTTTCAACAAGCAGAAATATTAATAGAATTAATAAGTACAAAATCTTTGCTTACATAATTTACATCTATTTTCAAAATAGAACAGGTTGTTTCTTTTTTTAATTTCAAGAGTTTGTTTTATTATAAAATTACACAATCTGAAGCATTTATAGCACCTCAGAAATCTTGAAAAATAGTGATGTTCAACCATAGTTACAGGAATTAAGATGGGACTTTTATAATTATCCCATTTTAATACCTGCTACTACACCAACTGCATACTTAACTCCAATAGCTCTTATGCCAGATGTTAAATAGCCTCTTTCGCTGGGAGAAGCCTCCTAGAGGAGAGAGCTGGGAAGGGTCCTATTAAAAGATAACAAAAGATCAAAAAGAAGGCTGTTTGAAGAGGCCAGAGGAACGGTCAGAGCAGATCACTTGTTTGCTTAGTTAAATTCTGTGCAGCTTGGAGTCAGGAGGAGCTGAAGTGTTTTATGCAAAATCATACAGAATATCCAATGTTAAACATAGAGCTGCATACAACTGCATATTTTCCTATGCCTCTCATGAAATACAGTCCAGAATATCTGTATGTGCTATTCATAACCACCATATCATTTGCAAATATTAAAACAAGAAGCCTTTGTAAATAAATAAATTAAAAAGTTTAAAAATCGGGGTTTCTTATATGCACCTCTCTATCTTTCCACTTTATAAAATGTTTGCTTCTGTAGAGGTTTTCAGACGCACAACTTTTTCAAATACAAACTGAAAACCTTACTATAGCAACTTAGATCAGTGCAATATTGCTCTTGAAAACAAGCCTGAAAGGGAAATGACTTTCCGAAGAAAAATAATTTAAATATAATGAAGACTCTTAAAAAAAACCTTTTTCTCATTCCCTGCAACACATACTCTCTAAAGGGCAAAGTTTTTGCTATTATGAACAACTTTTAATTTGTATGTGTGTTCTGCTAGCCGTTGCCAAGGGTGATCATTAGTGTTTTGGCTCTTTTAACTACAGTCTCAAAGGTTTGTACACAGTTTCCTTCTGGCACAAGATTTTAGTGTACAGCATCTCAGCTATGGGGCCCTGAAAGGCTGCTAAGAATTGGGGGAAGAAAAAAAAATACATTGAACTACAGAGTTACTGCTGTTACTTATTGTTACAGCAGTATTTTCAGTTTACCTATGTATAAATCCCAATATTCACAATTATGCAGGCAGGAAAGCTTCACAAAGGATTTTCTCTGACCCTTTCCGAGTTCGGTGAGAGCTGTGCAGTCTGTGGCTAACAGCCTACTGGTGTTTCAGGAATTCTCTCCCTTTCCTTTATTCTAGCTATGAGCCACTGACTGATTTATCACATTTACCCCTTGTATAAGTTCAATGTGAAACTGCATAACAGTAATTTCATAATTTTATGAAATATTAATGAAAGCAAGAATGGGCAGGCAAGAGCCATTGATTTATAGTCAAAATCTGCTGCAGTTTGCAGAAGTGTAACTGCTCCTTTTGAATCCTGAACACCAGATGAATGCTGAATTACCTGAAGTGTTTCCAGTATCTGAAAGTACAGAAAAGACATATGAGCTCTAATCTAATTTTGCTGCAAAATGCTATTGCATCAAATTTTCTTTCTACAAAGTACAAGATAAGATAAATAAATAATGTGAATCTATATCCTTTTCAAGTTTAAAACTTTAATACCTTTGTAGTTCTGAAAAGCTGCATATCTTAAAAGAACCATGAAGTACTGACTGGAAATTCATGAACTGCATTTGTAAGTAAATCAGGTCTGGCAGAGCTTGAATTTTCTTGAAGCTAGGAGAAAAAGCAGAAAATAATCACCAAAAGGCAAGTTTACAAAGCATCGTGTAGAAAAAGCATATTGCCTATCTTAATCACTGAAATTTTTGAAGGAACTGATTTGGTATTTTGCTTCTACTTGATGATCTATTGTTTTGAAATGTGAAATTTCTCCTCTTCTAAAATACTAGGCATGTCATCACCCTGCTTTTTTAACCAGGTCTTTGAAGTGTGGTCAAACTCTGTCATCATCCCCTGATGGATGGAGCAGAATTGTTGATAACAAATTATGGCAATGAATTTCTATCCCAGTGTTTTAATAAATATTAAACCCAGTGAAACCATTTCCATAGAATTATAGAATCATTTGGGTTGGAAGGCACCTTTGAAGACCCTCTAGTTCCAGCTTCCCTTCCATAGGCAAGGACATCCTTCACCAGCCCCTTTTGGTTAAAGCCCCATCCAGCCCGGCCTTGAACACCTCCAGAAATGGGGGATCCACAACTTCTCTGGACAACCTGTTCCAGTGTCTCAGCCCCCTCATAGTAAGGAATGTCTTTTTTTTTATATTCAGTCTAAATCTACCCTCCTTTGGTTTAAAGCCATTACCACTTTTCCTCTTACAGGGCCTGGTAAAAAGTCACTCTCCATCTGTTTTATAATTCCCCCTTTAAGTATTGAAAGGTCTCAATAAGATCTCTCTGATGTCTTCTCATAATTTTCCTGGTTCTCCTCTGGATTCATTCTAAAATGTCCATGGCTTTCTTATTCTTGGGACCTCAGAACTGGATGCAGTACTTCAGCTGGGGTTTCGCAGGAGCACAGTAGAAGAGAAGAATCATGTATCTTGAAATGCTGGCCAGAGTTGTTTTTATGAAGCTCAGGATACAATTGTCTTTCTGGGCTGCCAGCACACATTGCCAGGTCACGTTCAATTTTTTTATTCATCAACATCCTTAAGTCCTTCTCTGCAGAGAGGCACTCAGTACATTCATTAATGTCTGTACTGATACTGGTGATTTCACCAATCCTGGTGCAGCATCTTTCTCTTGGTGTTGTTGGACTTCCGGAGATTCCCACTGACCCACTTCTCAAGCCATTCAGGGTCCCTCTGGATGGCATCCCTTCCCTCATGGGATGGCTTGGTGTCTTCTCCAAACTTGCTGAGGGTGTACTCAATCCCACTGCCACCCTCATTAAAGATATCGACCCAGTTCCATATGGACTGTGCCATATGGAAAGTCCTCTCTGTGAGGGACACCACTTGTTACTGATATCCTTTGGACACTGAGACTTTGACTACAACTCTTTGGATGCTACCATTCATCCAATTCCTAAGCCATCAAATACTCCATCCATTAAATCCATACCTCTCCAATTCAGCAGCAAAGATGTTCTGTGGAACAGTTCCAAAGGCCTTAAAGAAGTCACAGTAGAAGAAGTTTCTCTTCCCTTATCCACCCACCCAGCAACTCTACCATAGGTCCCCAGATTAGCCAGGCATGATTTTTGCCTTTGTTAAGCCATGTTGGCTGTCTTGACATATCTTCCATCAGGATCTGTTCCATGATCTTACAGGCACAGAGGTGAGGCTGGCTAGTTGGTAGTTTCCAGTTTTGTAAAACTGTCTCCCTCATGAAACTAAAATTGATTATTATGTTGTAACTCTATGACCTCTCCAAGCTTCCAAAATCTTCCTGGACAGGCACAATGGTTAAGAAATAGTGACAATATTTTGGCATATCCAGATCATGACATGGGAAAGACAAAAGGAACCCATATCTTTTTCCTTTGTTAAGTCTCCTTTACATATCTTGACAGCTGACACATCTTGACACAGACCACAACCTTGTAGAGCCTTTCACAAAATAACAAACTGTCTTTTAAAATGTTTCACCTTTTTTTAATGGAATACCTCAAACCATATATTTCAAAGTTTTAAGGGTTCTCTTGTGTGTCCATGTAGGAGATTAAAATTCTTTCAAGCTGGTTGCTAAGAGGAAAAAACAAAAAAGGACAATTTAATTTCTGTTGTGAATCACAAGTTACACTGATAGCCTAATATCTTCAAAAGTAAAGCATGTTGTTTTATATGCTTACATACATGTGTGTGTAACACGTAGAAATTTTGACTTAATATCTTTTACCATCACAATTTGCTTCAAAATGTAATTATTATATGAAGTTAGTGTATCAAGAGATGTGTTAAGGCATGTTTTGTGTGGAGTGCCTTTACATATCTATGCTAAGGCATACAAAAGAACTACCTAAAAGCATCAAAATACCTGCATTTATTCCTTCAGTTGTAGCCTCAAACGGCTGATTATTAAAATGTCACATATTGATTTTTTCCTTCATTATCTGTCTTTCTTTATATGATTGTGATCTCTGCTTCATTAAGGTCAGTGTGTTTTGTACACAATAGTTAAGTATATTTGCTGCAAGGATTCCTTCTCTTAGGACAGTCTGACCTTCACCGACTGAGAACCAAGAGAGAAATTAATTAACTCAAATGCTGCAAGACCCTTTATTAAGATTCTGGTAATAAATTGAAAAGCATGCTAGGAAGCTAAGCGGAATTTAGTCTTTCTCCAAACTAAGATGAAACCCACAGGGACTCTGGCTGTGGCAGGAACCAGCTCAAGTGCTAGAAAATTTTGCAAAAGCACCACGGTCAAGGACTACCTATCTCCACTTCCTCAGTTTCTCACCTGCTACCCAGGTACCTAATGGCTCTCTGCAGGTGTCTAAGTCTCAGAGTGAGATGAATCCAGACTATCAGAAGACATCTTTGTCTTATTTACTCCTTCACCTATTTACTTTATGCTAATGGTCTCACTGAACAAAAAAACCCCTGTATTTCCAGGTGTTCTGGTTTTAACACCAGATGGAAATTAAACTCCAAAAAAAGCCACTCCCCTTCCCCTGCCCCTTCAAGTAAGGGAGATAAAAAAGCAGAGACTATGGATTGAGATAACAATTTACTGGAAGCACAAAGCAATGGAATAAAACATGCACAATGACAATGGCGGCATTAATAACAGAGGTATACAAACAGTGAAGGTGTTTTACCCACAAAAGGTGTTCACCACTAGGAACAAAACCAAGATGGTGGGCATTCCGTGTAGGTTGCATCCTCGTGGCTTCCCCAGACAATGGGAATATGGCAACCACTCCTGTCACGCTGCCCACATGGATGTTGGAACAAAGGAAAGCTGGAGGGGGAGGTACCATGGTTAATGATTCCCGCCCCCCTCCCCCTTCTACCCAAAACAACAAATTACAATGACAAACAACCTCCCCCAAAAGCCCTGCTGGGCTCAGTTCCATGTAAGGTGCCTGCGCCCCTGTTTCTACCTCTCCACCATGCTAAAGGTCATTTCCGTGGGTCACTGCTGCCTCTCCTATCATTCCACTGCGTTTCCTTCAGCACAGCCTTGCTGGGCCCAGCTGGGCTCTCCTGTGTGCAGCTCAGCAGGCTCAGATGGGCTGGGGTTGTCCCTGCCAGTCCTCTCCCTGAGGACCTCTCCATGCCGGCACTGTTGGTTCAGCACCACTGTGGTGCATTCACGCCCTTGCTGCTGTCCCCTTCAGCACCACATCCCGTAGCCGTGTTGGGGGAGATTTCAAAGTTTTGGGGTATGTGTGGCAGTGGTCAGAGTCAGTAAAAACAGCCTTTAAAAGAACTGACATATCACATTTCTCCTTGGTCCCACATTAGAGTGGAACAAGAAAATCAATGGACAAACCCTTGTGAAAAGGAGCAAGACAAAAGGACAAGATTTTATAACTTCAATCCAGCCCCAAAAAGAACAGATCTCCTATTTCATGTTGGCCTAGAATGGCTCTTTCTGGCCATCTACATCAAATCACAACATTCAGGAGTACAAATCAAAGCAATTCACTGGCAAGATACTTCCAGCTATGGCAAAATAAAGTAATTTTATTTGACAGAATCATTTTGCACCCCTTGAAGAAGAGAACCAAATACACTCAGCATCAACAATGCTCTAAAGTAATGTTATCCAGTTATATACAAGGCAGGGAAAAACAAAGCAGAAAAGCCCAAAGCAATTATTTCGTTTTGGAGCTGATCCACTCTACTTTAATAAGAACCATTACAATTACATAATGACTCTTCATGGTTAGCAGAAAATGTTGTTGTCTTAATTATAAAAAATTTAGTTTGCTTCTCCAGAACTGCCCACATCTCTTGAGATAAAGACCTGCAGCATGATAAAGCATGCATGACAATTATAAATGGGGAATCAAAGTGCACAGCAGAGCTGGCAGTGTTTGCCCTGCAAAGAGTACATTTTACTAGACCAGTTCTTAAACCGCTTATGTCAAATGTGTTATTAATGAGCACTCAAGTTCACAGAGAAATGCAAGCTGCAGGACACAGCCCAAGACACCCACAGATTTAGATGGGTTGGAGTGTGGTGACAAAGGGGATAGTGTGGTCTCCATCTTCCCATTAGCTGGAGTTGTCTCCCACACCATCAGCAGTTGATGCAGCCTTTTTCCAGCTCCTTCAGTTCATATGTTGGGTCTGGCTGATGGAGCCATGAAGAGAAAGGAGACATGCCTTGGAAGCAGTGGTATGTGAGGGTGTACCTTGCCTAATGCAACCACACAACACCCCCTTCTGCTCTGCTTCCTATTAAAATACGGGGAAGAGGAAGATCTCACTTCTCCCTCCCCCACAGCATTTGCTCTGAGCCTGCATTTGCCCCAGTGTGAGATTTTGTTTCTCATCCCCTGCAAGAGCCTGTCTTGTGGCCAGCAGTAGATGTGTGCTGGCTCCACACCAACTGATGCCTCATGACTGTCGCTATCATGGTGCCAAGCCAGAGCTAATGAGCTCCCCAGGGTGACTGCACATATTAGCTCTGGGTGCTGTGGGAGCAGTCACTGTGCAGCCCCTCTCAGAAAGGCCTTGAGCCACCTCCTCCCAGAGGAGGGATCTCTGGGTCCAGCCACACTGGACCTCAAAAGGAGTGAGATAAATCCCATGGCATTTAAAAACCCAACCAGCTTCAAGAGAGATGTCACACCCTGGCACTTGATTTCCCCAAGTCTAGCAATAGAGCAAATGGTAAGTTCCTAACACATTTTCTCCATTTTCTCCTGTAAACTCCTCTCATCTGTTCACCCAGCTAACAAAGAAGTGTATTATCACTTCTCCCCCTGAGAAAAGATGCTGGTAGTTGAAGTGGGTGCCCTGACAGCACCTGTAGATAAATTGCTTTCAATCGAAAAGCCCTAATCTTCTTTCGTATGTAGTTATCCAAAACACAAGTTCTATGCACTGGCATTTGCCTACAACCCTTCATCTCCGTGATTACTTGATAAACTTATAAACAAGTACTGCTGATCAGTTTGCCACCAGGTGAAATTAGTCTTTCATTTAGAGTCACGAAGTCTAAAGCTATCAATTCCCTTTTACCTAATTTCAGTTCTTTTTCCCTTATCTCCCCACTAACAGCTGGAAAACTGAGAATCATTGCACCAACTTCTGGGTTTATAATAGATGTTTCATTGCCTCATAGTGCCCATTACTCAGCCTTTGGAGCTGCTTTGTTCAATTGTTTTCCATCCTGGTAAAAAAAATTGTTTCAATCATTTGAACAGAAAAGGTAATAGGTCTAATTGTACCCTGAAGCTCATACACCATGTTTGCTCTGAGTGATACAGACCTGGACTTGACTATGCAGTAAAATGGCTAAACCATGCCTTCTAGAACTCTCTGTAGCCATTTTATTCAGTAGAATAATCTAGTGTTCTGGGAGGAAAGTATTTGGCAAAAGAATAGTTTTCCTCTTCTGCTTCATTTTTTTATATCAGCACTTTCTATAATGTATATAGTATAAATATAACAAGCTCGTTTATAATAAAACACAGAACTAAAACAAGCTACTAGGATTCTTTCACAGAGCTACATCCTGGTGTCTGTTTTTCTTATTTCAGTGGCAAATTTCTGGAAGAAGTCTGGATTTGCTATGAACCTCGAAGTGGTTTTCAGTCCCTGCTGTATCCAAGTGCATGACTTTTACATCCTGCCAATACTTGACAGTCAAATCTCAACTCAGGCTATTCTTTCTTATCCTTCTTCATAATTACGTGTCTCTTGACAAAGGTTTTTGGGAGAGTTTTCCTGTGAGGAAATAATGCATCCTACAATTTGAAGCCTTATTTCTACTCTAGCAAAGTCAAACTTACTATGGTTTCCTCCTAGAACAGACAGGAAGGAATCTGCTGTAGTATTCAAAGTTACAGGGTTTATAAGTATGCTCTTAAACTCAGGCAAGCTCAGGAAAGCTCAAGCTCAGTCTCACAATTTCTCTAATTCTTAAGCACAACTCCTTACCAGCAAAAATTCAGAAACACTTGAAGAAAAGACTCTCTTTCATTCACTTGGGAAGCAATGTATTTTCCTGTTGAATTCATTATTTACTGAAGTGACAGGATATTCCCAAATTCCTTACTCTTACCCTGAACATATATTTTCTATCTATCCTCTCCTTGAAAGTGTTATTCACATAGAAACTCAGCAAGCCCAGATTACAGAGAAGAGAAGTCATTCAAGGATGGCAAGAATCATAATAGCCGACCATCTAACTCTGCCAGTAATGCTCTCATAGCTCTATGCACAAAATAGAGAAATAGAGCTAATGCACCTGCGGCTTTCCTAAACAATGTACTTGTGCTTTAAAATTAAAGTGTCTCCATAGCAACTTTGAGGCATCCAGGAAGAGAGAGGAAGGACAGTATTTTGCAAAAAAACATGGAGTGGATTTAAACTATATTGTATGTGAGGACTGAAAGCTCAGACCTCTTGGTAAGACCATGAACATGTGGCCTGAGTGAGCTTGTAATACATGACCAATATCCATCTCAATAAAATTATTCTGTAAGAGTCCACCATTGCTTTGGTTTCCAATAGATTGGCAGGGAGCAGCAGGAACATCAGAGCAGCATCATCCCAAGAAAGCAGAGCTCACAGCAGCAGAGCAAGGTGAGCAGAGCTGGGTGGGTGCAGGTGATCTGGATCTCCTGAGACTCAGGCTACAAGGACAGGTCTGCTGGGACAAGGCAGGTCCCAGCTCAAGATGGAAAGCCAGGTCAGTGAGTAGGGGTCAGGGAGGTATGGAAGCAGGCACAGGAAAAGCTGCCACATAGCTCAGGCAAACACCAAGAGCAGGAGCCTCAGTTTAAAAGCAGCTCCTGAGCAAAGGCAGAACAGGCATTTGCGGACGTGGCCTGACAGCTTTGTTATCAAAGCTGGCCTTGAAACCAGGCAGTGAAAGCCGGTGGAGGAGAGGGAATGCCCTCAAGGCCCTCACAGTGTCCACTTACAAAGGCTAGGAAAGCATGTCTGCAGCTACTTAAATCATATGAGGGCCAGGGGAGAGATTGCAATGTTTTGTACCTTCGAAAGGAATGTGTTGCACTGCCTGCCTGCTGGGGACAGGCAGTGCTGATGGCTCACAAATAGCGTAATGCCATCTGCTTCAGGGAGGCCACATTTGCTCCTCTGTTGTCATTTTTTGCAAGCCCAAAAATGCCATTCTGTCTGAAAGTCTATGTTTTTTTCTACATATGGGAACAACAACAAATAATAAAAATAATAGCAGATGTTTCTAAATGAAACATAATGTCTTTAATAAAATCATTCTAATAAAAACTGTATTTCTTTCCACAATGTCTACTAGACTGTGCATTACTCTCCTAAGTAGGAAAGATGGAGTCTTAGCCTCTAACTACCCTAAAGACTGGATTTGCTTCATAACATATTCCAGGACTCCACTGTGACCCGTCTGCAGCCCATACAACGCAAGTGTGTCTTTCTCCACAGAAACCAGGGAGGCTGTTTCCCTGAGTTAGAGCTGAGAACTGCTCATTCATCCAGCTCACACTGTTCCCATTTCCCAATGAATATGCAAAGTGTAAATAACTTCTTATTTGAGAAACAGATGACAAATTTTCTGTAGCAGAGGAAAGGGGATTTGATAAAATTACCTTTGATGCGGATAGAATTAGTTTACTATGTGTGTCAGTTGAGAATGAATATTAATCCAGTGGAGCACTCTTGTATTGATGAATAGCTCACCTCCAAATCATATTAACTACTTTGTTTCTTATGACTTCAGTATTTTCTCCTTTTAATTCCCCTTTCTCTTAACAATTAAAGATCCGCAGGTCAGCATGAGGAAAACAGAGTGAACACTACACAATCTGCTCATTTAAAGGCAGCACTGAACCAGCTTGATTATAACTCTTCATTGGTAAGGTTGGTAGTCCTTTTCACTGAGTTATTTTTTTTTTGTCTATCCCTGAAATACAGAGTTTCTTCTGAGTGAGTGGACTAACAGTCCAGATACAGGAAAAGAACAAGGAATTCTCAGAAAAGAAAAAAAAAGTGCAACTGTTGTAAAAGTGAGCTACTTGTTCTTGTTATTGTGCTATCTTTTTTTTAGGTACTAAAGAACAGGACATGTACCTTTGGCAGTATCACTGTCATTGCGTACAGATTCAGGTGATGTCTCCTGCTCTTTAGGAGAAAGGGACTGGAGCTCTTTTCTGCTCCTAATTTCTTACTCTGTCTTGAGGTTTGACACTGTATAACTCACATCCTTTTCCTCCACAAAAGAAAGCAATAGTAACTTTTGGAAGCACTCATTGGTCTTTGGTTATAAGGTGGTATATAATCACATCAGGTGATTGAAAAATACTTTAAAGCAAGAAACAGTTCTCTGCACATATGTAAAATATTTTCAGTCAAACAGGAGTAGCCTATACTTCAATAGACAATAGTACTACAGCTCTGCCACATCTAATTTTGTATTTGCATGTGAAATTTCATTTTTATGTGATCCTTTATATCTATGATACAGGACTTGGTTTTGTGTTTTACCATCATGATCTGATATTTTTGGTGACCTTAATCCCTCTGGACTAAAAAGGAATTTTTGGTATATTTTTGTCAAGGCAAAATAAAAGGCTTATAATTTTGTTTCTCTCACAGGCCTTTTTTTCTCACTATTCATTATCATCAACGTAATATGTCCAACAGTTTCAAACAAATACCAGAATCTTTTATAGTCTGAATATAACCTAGTATTTTGATCTTCACTCTCCTCTTTGGTGACCTTACACAATTCCTATGCAGCATAGTGGGAATTTGAATTGGACTTCATAACTGGAAGAACAAAATATTTGCTTTTCAGCAGAGGAAGGGCCTGCTGTGGGATGGGCAAAGCAAAGTGGCTGTGCCAGGGGAACTTGGACAGTGGTTCTTAGTAAGCAGGAGTTTCTAGGTCTGACCTCTATGACAACCCACAAAGGCAAAGACAGGCTGAATTTCCTTCCTCTCCATTATTTCTCACACCCTTCATCCTTCCCAGCTTCCATCTGCAAATGGGGAAAGACAAAAAACCCCTACAAGCAGTCAGAGCAGTGTGTGTGTGCTCAGTAGGAACAGGAGCCAGGAGTACCTGCAGCTGGAAAATGGGAGTACAGAGGCACAGAGAACCAAATTAACATATCTGGAAAAATAAACCCTGCAGGAAAATGTCAGGTGAAAATGTTTTGTCTTTTCATGTGAATAAGAAAAAAATAACCCACCTTCCTGAACTAGGAGTACCAGGGCAAACAAAGTGTAGTAGGGGAAGAAAACAAATATCGAAATTGACTATGGCAGAAGCATCTTATTTCTGCAGGAAAGGGAGGGAATACTGAGAACACTGAAATCACAGGACCATCCAGCTAAAGTTCTCATATTCCTATGTCTGCCTTGATGTGTTTTGAATACCACAGAATAGCATTTGCTGCTGTTGTTTTTCTCTGAATTACTGTAACTGACAATATCAGGACAATAATTTCCTACTGAATAAAACAAAAGGAGGCGTTAGGATAAAATGTCCCTTGATAATTTCCATGTGATATTAGATTCACTGAAGGAAAAAAAAAAGAAGAAAAAAAGTACGAATTATTCAAGCTGAAAAATACTGTGCAATATTTCAGGTTTTTATGGAAAGCTAGAGAAGCACAGAAAAACCTGAAAAACAAGCCCCTGAACATTTTATGGCTACATTTCACACTCACTTTGCACTGCTAGAAAGAGACTTTTCCATTAGCTGGCACACAATCTGTGGTACAGCAACCCTGAAAACATGCTCAAGCAGTCTCAGGATTTCGACTCTCCATTTTATCATTTGTATTTCCTACCACAGGACTACAAATATCCCTGTACTCCACCTGTTTTTCTCTCTGTGACGTGGGTATTGCTGCTTCTTTAGGCAGTCTGCAAGTGGGCTGTGCTGCCCTGAACAATAGGTTTGATAGTAAGTGTTCGGAAATGAGGGTGAACAATGAAACACTGGGGTTATTATTCAGCACACCTGCATCTTCCTGTCTTTAATAGCTGATCCAGAAGGACATGGACAGAGACAGAAGTACATTTACCTTCAAGTGTAGTGGGAAAGATGAGCTTTAAGCAAGCAGAGGGTGACCATTGTTTCTTGCTGTTTAATAGAAGGGGTTAAAAATAAGCCCATACAGACAGCACAGGAAGGTGTAGTTTGATTATTACTAATCATTTATCTCAGCCTGGTCAGTGTATGGCGTAGGCTTTCAACATGAAAAATGTCTTTGCTAATACCTTTTCTGTTTTATCTCTTTGTTTATTACTTTTCCCTGGAATAAATATTACAGCATATAAAGACAAGTAAAAACACTATGACTTTCAAAATCACCCATGTGAGTGTCACTCATTCAGACATTCTCATGTAAAATGGCACTCACCCTCTCTTCTTTCTAAAATGCTATTAGTTCCTGTTTCTGACAGTCCATCAGATCTTCAGCTTGATGAGATGGCTTTTTGTCTGCTCTGTCTTCTCTGGTGATCATAGAGATCTGAACAGATATCTCCCTTCTCCAAAGAAATCTTTCAGAATCAAGACAACACATACTTTCATTTGGAATGGTGGGGATGCCATTAACTCTCAAAATTATCATTTTCTGAAAAAGACAGGACTGACCCTGAGAAGAGAAAGCACTAAATCCAACCCGGGCTATGGGAAAATTTGAAAGCAAATATAAATCTTATTTCCCAGCTGGTGTTCCTAGTCTCAAAAACAGATACTATTCTAGTATCCCGCAGGGATAGATCCACAATTTCCACACTTACAGTGAGCAAAGTTGCTACAATTCTGTATTAATGGTGTTACTGAATAAATACCTATCACAAAAAAAAAAAAGCAAAAGAAGACACTTATAACCACTAAAATCAGGTTTGCCATCCTTTCATTTCCTTGAAGAGGGAAAAAGCACATTAGTTGCAATGTGAGAAGTTATAGAGCAATTCCTCTTGGTCCTTACTTATTGAAGAAATGAGGGAAAATTCGAGAGTGGGCAGAGGGTCAGTAGCAATAAGAGCAGGAACAGCCTTCTCCTTTGTCATGGTCATGCAGGCTGGTTAGAAAGGTTAAAAGGGCAGGCCAGTCATCCACAAATACTTTGAACAGTTATATAGAACTGTTTACATCTAGTGGGGTAACACTGAAATATCCTTTCAATATCTATTGTAAGCTGAAGCTAAAGAATGTCAGAAGGACTAATTTTATTTTTAATTTCAGGAGTATGAGTTGTCTGTATTTTGTTGCCGTTTCTGATATTTCAGTCTGCAAGGAAAAAGAGCTCAGGTAGGAGAGAGGAAAACAAAAGGGACACATATACACTGCATGTAGAACAGCCATGTAATCTGGACAGGTCAAAGATTTCTCCTTATGGGTTCCTTCCCACTCAGTTTATTCTGTCATTCTGTGATTTTCCATCATGAGGCTGATGTAAAAAACCACTGACTGAACACCAAGTATACTTGTGGAGCACTCCTACATTTCTCTCCTTCAGCCTTTGTTTCCCCCTTCCCCAGCTTCCATCGCACAATCTACACTTCTATTCTTAGTCCTCCATGTTGGCATCTTTGTGATCAGCTGAAGCTGACATCTCAAGCTCTGATCCTGAACAGAGTGAGTTTGATGGTAACACCAAAAATTTCAGATTTGTCTGAAAACTACAGAAAAACAGTTAGAAGGTCCGAGGAGACTGGTGTTACCCAGCTTTGGACTCACTTATCTTCCCAGTTACAAATAAAAGTACTTTACAGTTGATAGGACAAAGAAGAGAACAAGTTTTGCCCAGCAATGCAGAGACCACTTTCTGTTCTTTTATGTTACTAACACATTCACAAGATCTAGAAATGTTAGAGCAAACTTAGTTGTTTGCTTCCCTACTATCTTTTTGTTCTGATGTTGTTCTTTGATAACCACTGCTACAAAACATAGGACCTTCATTACCCAGTTTTCAAGTCTAGGACACAATACATAAGCATACACCTATGAGAAAAAGAAATTCATACAGTAATATGCAGTTCAGCATCAATTTCAAGGATAAGATGCTAGAAATTTCTGAAACAAAACTCAAATGAAATAAACACTTCAATGCAACCAAAAATTTTTTCTGCCGCACAGTCTCAGTTTTCCAAAAACACAACACAGTGTATATTTAGGAATGTCAGTATATTGTTGATTGAGATTTTTAAACTTTCTGCAAGCAGTAAAGATGGTGTTAAACAATACTTTTAATTGAAGAAATATAAAATGTATTATAATACTGAAGTCTTTGAAATATTATAATAAAGATAACATTCTCTGCCCCTCATTACATAATATTTGACTTTGGATATGGTTTCCTCCCTCTGTCATCTTTGCATGTCCTAAAAGAGTCAGTATCGGAAAAGACTACCACAGCTATGACTACAGCAAAATATGTGGGCACAACAGCTTCTCTGTAGCTGCACACACCCAAGTTCACACCCCTCAAATTTTGCAAAGACAGAAGTAAGACGTTCAAAACTGCGTGCGTGTCAAAATGTGATGCTAAGTTATTATTTTTGTTCTTATTCTTTAATAGCAGGATACAAACTCTAGGGAAAGCAAAAGGCTATTTTGTCCTTTGCTCACAATTACAAAATAAACAGTAAAAATCTACTTTGAGAAGTGTTTCAGAAACTAGCTTTAGTGATATGACACTGTCACCAACGCATACAATGGTCAGGAAAACACAGTACATATCTAATAATAATGAAATAAGTTGCACTGTGTTTGTATGTGCAGTGCTGGCAAATGGACAAAGCTTTTCCTTTATAACCATTTTGATTTGTCATGGGTGGCTAGATGGAATTTACTTCTTGTTTTTTATTTTCTTGGTAATTTAGGATTTTGGAGGTTTCAGATGGATAATCTTGTTTTATAAGGATCTTCACCCAAACACTTCACATATCTTTAATGACTTTGTTTACGAGAGTCTTGTGGCTGGAATCAATGTCTGCCTGTGTATTTGACTAAATGTGCAGATGCAGGCATCTAATTAACTGTAGTGTTTACCAGACATTCATAAAGCCAAGTCCTCTTCAGAAAACTATCACTTGATAACATGGGCTTCGCTTTGGCACAGAACAAAGCATTGCTTGGTATTTTTTAAGGCACTGCTCATCTGTGAAACACAATCTTCTCTGTTAGGAACACAATTTCTCCCAGTGAGAGTGGCTCCCCCTGGGACACAGAGCCCATGTGCCTCTAACTCTGCACTCTACTTCTCCCCTTTCTTCCCTTAAACTAAATTGCTGAAGTAATAACATATTTCTTAAACTGCTTGATCACTCTTTTTCTGTCTCCTTCACCGAGGAAGAAAGCGTCCTATCGACATTGCCAGAGCTGCTGCTAAAGAACATTTGAAGAAATATATGAAGTCAACACATGATACAAAAGTGGTCTGCATTTCAGTTTTTCTGTTGCTTTGGTCACACTGGACTCAAGAGACAGGTGTGGCAAGCAGGTCTGACTTCATTCCTTACATCTGATGCGTCTTGTTCAGTGACTTCCCTACTGCCCACTCTTAAGAATAACAAAAAGCCTCTAACCTACCTTTCACTTCCCAAGGACCCCACACAGTGACACTCATTTACCAGCTGAGGCAGGACATCCCCTCTCTCTCATGGCTGGGGCATTTGGAAGAGATAACTCAGGCCAGATTAATAACCCAGTGAGGAGTCAGAGAGCCCAGCAGGAGGTCACCTCCAGGCTCCAGGAAGTTTGAGCTCCAGCCCCGAGTATATATCTTGGTATGAGAGCAGATGTGGAAGGAAGTAAAGGAAAATAAACATCGGTGACCAAAAGACATGGTTCTTATGTCTATAAAAGCTCACACAAATTATCGCAAAGGCAGAAGTCTCTTACACACTCCGTGGAAACGTGAGAAGATTTCTCCCTGAAGCTTGGACGCAACTCCAGGTCGCTTTGCCGGGAATTGAGAGAGAGGATTTTTCGATGTGTACTCCATCAAGATTGGATGGTAAGAAACATTGAATCCTAAATTATACTATTTCTTATCTAGCTGTAAATTTAATGGTACCTTTAACTCCACTTGTAATACTAGCATCCCCTTTTTGTCTTATCCCTGTGTAGTAATAGCCTGTTTTAAGTCTTATGTCTGTTAGTTTTGTGTCTATAAATAAATACATTTTATAATAGACTGAATCAGCCATTATTAAAGAACTTGTGGATAAGAGTGGATCCTTGGGGTGCTGGGCTCCTCAATAACGTGACTGCCTGCTGCCAGAGGCCTGGGCAAAAGACAGGACCTGATTTAAACCTACATCATCCATTCATAACACCAGGCTACTGCCACGTAGTGGACCCCAGAGACCACATCCAGACATGACCTGCTGGGAGACCTACTGGCTCTCTGCAAGGCTATGCACCCGCTGATCCTTTTTGAGAAGCAGAATGGAGGAAGGGAGCTCAGCCATGCCTGGGTGTCCTGCTGGTGTGGTGCCCATGGTACCACAAGACCCTGGCTATGGGACTTTGGAAGTGGTACCGGATCAGTCAAACAGAGATTATCCTTTCTTCCCTGCTTTCTTCTCATAATACAGGAATTCCAATGAGCCTCATTTTGCATGTGAATATCTGATTAGAGTTTTCTTCCACTGCGATGCAAAATGCCACAACACTGTGCCAAGGACCGTACGTGTGGCGATTCACAGGAAAAAGACCTATGTGATTTCCTCTCCTCAGGAAGAATTAATACAGTCATTTGAAATTAACAGCTGCGTAAAATTAGGAAGGCCTTTAATGTCTGTGAAAAGCAGGGCTTCCTTGCTGTTCTTGACCTTTTAGTGATCTTCATGCCATGAAACTTAAAATTAAAGATTTCATTAAAACCTACCACAGCTATGACCCAGTGAAAATTGAGTTACTCTGTTTTCTCGATGACTGGGTCTCAGAATCAGCAGCAAAAGCAAAGTAACTCAATGAAATAATGGCATGCTTGCCGTTCCCTAGAAAAAAAATTTGCTTTGTGAGAAAAATAAATCAATTTATCAACCAAGAAATCAGGATGTTCTTCAGAAAGCAATTGTAACTGTTTTACTAACAACAGTGAACCATGGAAGAAAGGGACCATTTAACTCCCACTTTTAAAGACATTAAGACAAAAAACTGCATCAAGAGATAGATCCCTCCCCTGGGCTTCCATAGAGCACTCTGTATTCATCAATTATCAGCAGCTAATTGAGACTTGTATCACTCTGTAGCCTAAAAAAGTTTGTAATAGTTCCATCAAACCTCTTCCCTGATGCTAGAGCTCAGACAGCCCCTTGTGACTAAACATGTTGTCTTGGAGAAGTGCTGTTTTGGAAAGGGCCTAGCACTTATCACAATTGCAATTACGTGTTCCCTATCTACATATTGCCAAGATAAGAACTTTGACTAGACTGATATTATCTACATATCTGCCAAACTTCTACATTTGAGTTCTTAAAAACTAAAGTAAATGAGTATGAAAAAAAAGCAAATAATCCTAATTTTCCAGGTCACACTCCCTGTAACAGGGAACTACTGTAGCTTCTTGTCTCAGCAAACACCTTAGCTCATATCCCTTGCTACAAAAGGAGCCTGGCTATGTAAAGCAGAAAGATGAACCAGGGGATGTTAAATTATCAGTAATGTCAAAAATAATCATTGCAAAAGCTAAAGATCAGCAACCACTCACAAAGCTGTTCTAGAAAAATTTGCAGAAGATGCTGAAGATAAAGTTCAATGAGTATCTTCTTTCTGAAAAGAGGACAGTTTACCCCCATTAATGCATTTTAAGGGTTAACCAAGATTTTTTTTTTATTTTAGGTTATAGTAATTTATTTACTTTGCTAGAAACTTTGTCTAATGTTCTAAGCCTCAGCATGAACTAACTCATAGGTAGTTTAAGAATCTGTTATTTCAGCATTCTTCTTTGGATTAAATATTCTTTTCCTGCTGTTGTGTCCTCCTTTTCTCTTCATCCCCAATTGCCCTCCTTGAAATAGATCCTGAAACAATAATGACAATTGAATCTCAGCATTGGTTTCCCTGGGAAAAACAATATAAACTTAAAACTGCTCTTACTAACACCTATTTTGTTCTCTTCTTCATTGTTGTAGATTTTAGGTGCTTCTGTCACAGTATTGATTTATTTTTTGTCATGTCTTAGCAAGATAGTATCCATTTTCACCCTTTTCTTGCATTACTCATATTAAGCTTGTTTAAAACAGTGCCAAATGTCCTTTGGCATCTATTTTACTTTGCATCTTTCATAGCTCTCTTGGTGGACGGCATTTGACTAACACATCACTGTTCTTACTCCAAGCAGCTGTTTAATTTCCATACTCCAACTGACATTCTTGTTCATCCCAAAGCATAAGGCTTGTAGACTGTATTACTGAATGCATTACTTTTATTTTACTCCAATTCTAACAGCTGTCCAATGCTCCCTTCATGTAGAATTTTGATTGTTATGTGCTGATGATATCTTCCACATTTGCATCATCATAATTCATTAATGCTTTTCTGTTTTTAACAGATTACAGACAGCATTTACTGTCAGTTAACTCATTTAAGTTAGTTCACTTCTCTTTGTGGGTCAAGCTATTCTCACTCTTCACTTCAAGTGATATTCTATATAGAGTGATTCTACTGCAAGAGGAAAATGCAGGGCAAGGAATGATCCATCTTCATCAATAGCTAGATTTCTCTCCTAAGTTTTATAAGAGACCATGATTTACAGTCATGTTCAGGGATGAGCAAAGAATTGGGATCTAACTGGGGTTTTTTGAAAGGGAATCCTTTTCCTCTTCTAATTCTATTTGCTTCAGGAGAAGTAAATTTGTAAATTTACTTTTACAAGTAAAAAAATTTAGGGTTTTTTTTTCATACTGAAGCTCCTCTGCTCTCTCAGTAAACTTGTAAATTCCTCCCAAAGTTTGTATTCCCATGAAAATATATCAAATTTTTCTCCATTAGAGTGTTTTTAGAAAAAGCAAAGACCTATGCTTTATGATAAATGTGGCACAGGTGTCTGCTGAAATGAGTATACAGAAATCATCCACTGAGAATGCAAAGAAAATCTAGGTAACTCAGACCCTGAAAGGATTAATCCTAAACAATGACTTGCAAGCTGAGCAATTCAATTATTAACATGGCCAGAAATTTGCATTCTAACTGCAATGCATACATTTTCACTCCTCTAGACATTATCATAAGGCATACTGGATCAATGTTACAGTCCATTCCTTCTAATTTCAGCTCGTCAGACAAGAGGTCCAAGAGCTTATTTTAAAAAATGACCTCAATATATTTTTATTATATCCTCTCCTTTAAACTCAGTAGTTGGAGAAAATAGCAGTACAGCCTTCTGCTACAGGAACAGGAATATCCAGATAAAGGCCAGTATGATGGAGGGAGGCAGGTTATCTTTTAATTGGTTTATACCATTTCATCAGTGTGACTAAAGCCATGAAGCTGCATCAGACTACATAGTTGTGTTGAGCAAGGGTCTGACAGCAGGTTGATCAGAATAATGTGCCCCATAATGTGTCCCAATCTGTGGAAAATCTAAGATGGCATTGTCTTTAAAAAGACATTTTAGCATAAATCAATACATTTGTGAACAGCACTCCACATGCCTATAGTTTTCAGGCATTTATTTTCTATAGTTTGGGTTGGTTTGGGTTTTTTTATGGGCTTTTTTTTCCCCCCCAAACATGCTGGGAGATAAACAAGCACAAAAGACAGTCACTGAAAATCTCCTTCCAAAAACACATAGCTTGACAAAAATCTTGACAGCAGGAAAGTTTAAAACAAAAGAGGAAAACATGAAAATAAAAAGACTGCTTTTCATTATATCTGGGGAAATGTTTTGGGTATGGGTTTCTTTCAATATTTTAAATCAATTGAATAAAGGGGTTTCTGTTCCTCATAACACAGCTGATTTACTGCTAGTTTGAAACTGGGAGCATGGAACATACTCAACGCTTTTCAACCTGTCATTACCTAACCACTGAGGGATTTTTACATGCCACCAAAGGAGATGTAACATTTAATCTCACCCTTAGCTGTTTGAATCTCTAGGGTTACATTTTAACATACGCTGTTATGCTTGAATTGGCTTTCATCATTTGTCAGTTATAGTTTCGCCTGTCTCTAATTCTTGGCTGCTGCATGCTTTAAAATATCTACTCATTTTCCAATACTTACTGCAGAGGTTGTACAGAGTTCAGCATTGTGGGAGAAGTATTTATGTTCACTATGTATTTGCATTAATGAGATTGAGCTACTTTGTCCTACTCTCGTGAAGAAGGAAGGAAGGAAATTATTTGAACTGGAAACTTATAGTTGGGTAATCTGAAAGCCCCATGAACAATGCCCAGCTGTGTCACTGAGTTAACAGTGCCAGCAATCATGTTTTTTGCTAGTTAGTGATTAAAGGTATCTCTTACCCAAATGTGCCATATGGCCTCACCCAAGCAACACAAGTAAGATCTCGCCGTTCTAGAATATTGTCAATTCAACATGAAGGTGTCCAGGCATTCTGTCTTTGCAAATTAAGAGAACACAGTAAGAGAAGGCGACTGAGTTGTAAAGGAAATTTCAAATAATTTGATAACATTAGTTGCACCTTCCTTCCATGATTAATTCTGCATTTCAAATAAAATGAAGGCATTGTGTGGAAACTCGCAAAAGTACAACAAGGTGGCCTGCTCTTGCAGCAAGGTGTGCAGCACTGCTAGCAAAACGATCAGAAACTGTTCTCTGCATTTTTTTCTGTGCCTTGGCCACATTAAAAAACCTGTAAGAGCCAGCCAAACCCAGAGCACAAGACATAGTTCAGTAGCATGACAGATATACAGCATATTCTTGTGATTTTCTCCTTCATGGAAAATACAAAAAGAAAACACTGGAATATTCATTGCAATGCCCTTATTCATGCACACTCCCAAGGCTTAGAAGCCTCCCCTCTACAGAACATAAAAAAAATTAAAAAACAATTTCAGATCACCTTTGTTCTCTCATTCCAAAGTCAAGATTAGCAGTAAAGGAGAATAAGACAAAGAGGTAGGTACTTATCATAGCTTCTTCTCTTGAGTATCAAGAATCTCTGGGTATTAAAGGATCAGTCTGGGAGATAAACGGTTTGGGTGTCCAATGTATTGTCATGACACTGTAAATAAATACCAGCTTTTGCAAGGATTTAACTCCAGTCAGTTTTGAACATCAGTCTGTATGTTGCCTGGCATAAGTCAGCAGTAGCTTATCACTGACTTCTGAATGATATCTCATGGATATGAGATCAGTTCTAGAGTCAGTAACCACCACACAATTTGATCAATTACCATTGTATGTTATTACTTTTGTGTTTTATTATATAGAATCTATTTCTTCTGAATGCAGCCTTTGTGACCTACACTTGGGTCATAATTGTAGACCATTTGGAGACCATTTTTCTCTATGCTTCACAGATGAGAATGTTTCAAAAGTCTAATGAATTCTTAATATCAAATCTAAAGTTTATTTATCCTTAAATAAATATTAAACCCATTTTTAAAAAAAAATCTTGTCCTTTATTACAGATTGTTAGCATTTTTTGTAATATCTATTTTAAATGGTTTTTTCCCAGGTTTAATAACTGCACAGAGGCCCTTTCCAAAAAATACTGGATTGCTCATTGGCTTTCTATGTCAATTTTTAGTGTAAAATCTTTATGGCTTCTACCTTGCTTTCACTTAGTTTGTTGTTGCTTTTTTGTTTTTGTTTTTTTTTACTAAAAGAGTAGACCTTTCATATTGTTCTGCATTTTTACAATCTTGTCAAATTACAGGTCTTTGAGACTCCGTACCATGTTCTGATTCAAATGCCTTTTGTCACATACATAACTCCACAGGAAAATCCTTTCAGTGCTGAATACCTAGATATTTTTATGACAGGTTTCATATATGTGATGGTTGCTCTTTATACATCACGGTATTCAAACCTCTTTGGGTATTTTTTTACTCATCACATGGTCTGTCTTGAGCAGCTGTCCAGTGTTGGCCGCAGTTGCATGAAAATGAAAAGAGAAAGGTCATTATTTATACTGAAATTGAAGGTGAAAAATGTAAAGAAATCCACAGGGCTTTATGTCCAATGGTGTTAAATCTTATAAAACACCTTGAGGATAGCTGGTACCACACTGGCTTGGTAGCATTTATGTGGTCTAGAGAAAACCACGAAGAAAAATATTTCAGAGTCCATTATGACTTTCTCAGCTGTTGTTAAAGTCTAACTTGAAAAAAGCAAACTTTCATAAATTCTCTTGGCAATGACTGTCCCAGCTTTTATTCTACCAAAGCATCTCCAATAACTCTCAGAGGATGAGGAAACTCCATTGCCATTGGTCATTACAGACACTGCCTTTCTCTGGAACTGAAGATGTGCCCTGTTGGAGTCTTAAGAGTCTTTGAACAACCCAAAACCAGGTTAGTGAAAAGGAAGGCAGAAAGATCCCATTTTCAGGAGTAATGAATCAGAAGAGGAAAAAAGCCTTTTAAGTTTTATTCTTTCTTCTTAATATTTCTTCAGCCTCTTCAATAGGGTATGCAGTCTCAGGGGAAAAGGGAAAAGTAAGGCACCTTCCCAGTATCGTCAAAGAACTGGACTGGCATGAGAATGCAAGGAGAAAAACCAAAACTAGTGTAGAGATTTGAAATTCAGGATCTCTACAAGGGCATTTTTAGGATATAAGGATTAAAAGGATCTTCTGCATTGGGGCAATACAAGAATGTTGCTGTGTTTTCCTAAGCATACGAGAGTTTGTATATCAATATGCAAAAAATGAGAACTGGACAATAAAGATGGGCAGGAGAGAACAGATTATTTTTCACAGTTTTATTTCCATAAAACAATGAAGGAGGAGTGGATAAAGATAGACAAAGTAATGCCCGAGAGGAATGGTGTCACTTTGAGGAACATGAGACATTACATGAGAGCATTCATGAAGTCAGAAGCAAGGAAATGGATGGCACATTGTGACAAAAGCAGGTAAGTCCCCACATTCACTTTTTATGCCTATTCCAGTTTTGATGCATGTAACAATGCACTGAGCTGGAAACCACAATGGTCAACAGATTCACAAACACACCAAGAGCCTGTGTCCAGCTTAATAAATATAGAATATTTTCACTTGAACATCTTTCTTCTTTTTAAAATATTCTTAATTTATTGACATCAGTTGTTGCCTCTTTTTTTGTTCTTGTGATTTTTTCTTCCTATGGGAAGTTCAGCAACTTTGAAAACCAGATCCCAGGTTTTCAGTCTTTCCTTCTTAACATCAATGAGACTTCTTAGGTTAACAAATAATTCTGTTGACATTTATATGCACCTATGTGTATAAATGCTTGCAATATCAATGTCTAAATGTGGACATATATAAAAGGATGTGTATCAATTTTCTATCTACTGACTTCTAGTGCCTTTCAGAATCCCTGAGATGCCATGCCTGGCCTGCAGTGTGGCTCCATAAAAGCCTAATTTTCTTGTGGTCATATCTGGCAGTTCTGTGATTATATCTTGAGTGTCCAAAGATGCTGCGTTGGTTTTGGCTGGGATGGAGTTAACTTCTTTCAGAGTAGTCAGCATGGGACTACGTTTTGGATTTGTGCTGCAAATAGTGTGAATAACACAGGGATTTTTGTCATTGCTAAGCAGCGATTGAGCCCATTTTTTGCTAGACTCTGATTTATTTCCATTAATTAATAACTGTTTTGTTATTATTCACCACTTATGAATTTCAATATTAGTTCAATGCATTCATCCATGTAATATCTAACACCTGGTTTTATTTTGTTTCATTTAAGTAAAAAAGAAGTATAAAAAAACACAACAAAGCATAAAATAGTTTTAGAAATAAACCTCTCACAGAAAAATATTGTTATCTTCATTCACATTTTTAAACCTTCATTAAAGTACCAACTCTCAATTTTCCACTGTTACTTACACTCTGTCAGGAGCTAGATTAGCATTGTTTCATATCCTTTCAGATTACCCTTAACATCAGCAGTTGCAGTTTTTTTGCCCTTATAGTTCATAGCTGTTCATGCCTAATGATTTTTCACCTCCTCAGGCTTCAGATCTTAAAATGCTGATAAATAATGCATTTCTTTTAATTTCATATTTTGGGTGTTGTAGTTGATAACAAACATCTTTGCGATAGAATTGGTTCTCTCTCCATGGGCACAATTTCCATTGCAGAGACAAGTGAGATGCTGTCAGGCTACAGAGAACAAAAGGAGGATGCACACCCTTTTAGACAGAGCAGCAGTTTCAAAACAGAAGCTATTTAAGGAGGAGTTTGTAATGAGCTTCCTGAAGCTGGACTTTCCTCACGCTTGGCTGCGTGAACTTGCTTCGGACATGGTCTGTTTCTGGGTGTAAGGATGTGTCCTACTGTCAGATCCTAAGCAAGTGAGGTCCTTCATAGATGATAAATTTAAGCCTAAATACCAGATAAATTTGAACTCCAAGAATAAGAGAAAGATGGTCTCTAAAACCTTTGCATTTATCTAAAGCCTCTGATACAGCACAAAAGCCATACCCATCGCCTGAGAACAAAAAAAAACCCCTCTGTAAAGAGCAGAACTAGAACTGTCAAACTGCCAGTTGATTTTATTCTAAACCTGCCCTCCAGGGCTTGTAAACATTTATGAATGTCTTAATGAAAGTGCTTGATAACTCCAGGTTTCAGAGTAACTTTGCATCAAATAATTTTGCAACTGAAATATATTGAGACCACACAATTAATCATAATAACAGCACAAAATAGGCTAAAGGTGAGGCATCCAAAAGATGTATCCTATACTCTGATGGTGACAGGGAAAGGAGAGCAGTGATTTGCCTTGTTCTTCCCATTCTCTCTGTATGGGCAGGAAAAATAATTGCCACTGAAGCTGCACTCCCTCTTAAATGCTCTTACAGTTTGGTTTCCTGACGGTAAAGGCAGGTAATAAAGAAAGACTAGATATGTTAAGAAGCTCTGCACAAACCACCATTTCTATTCCTTCATTTTGTTTTCATATCGAGATTACAATGACTCATGATTTCTGCTGGACCCTAGTACCACTTGACATCTCCTTGTCTTTCTTATAGTACTTTACATGAAGTATAGAGAGCTATGTCCTAAAAGGGGGTGTGCTGCCTTTGTTCAATATACTGGATTTTTCAAGTAGGGAAGACTAATGAGTTTTTTCCACCCACCTTGTTACACACTTAAAAATAGAATGTGAAAGAAGCTTAAACAACTCTCCATTATGGTGAGTCAGTGAGTACAAAGTTTCTCAGTATCACTCCATACGAAGTTTATATCTTTCTAAAATGAAAAGCATCACTGCTGCCTTTTGAATGACTTTCAAAAAATACTCTTCTCTATCTGTCAAGCATTTATCAAAAACAAAACTGAAAGAGACTGTATTTGTAGGTCAGAAGTTCAGCTCCTGCCTCTGCAGGAGGTGACAAAGCCCCTGCTTTGTCCAAATGAGTATTTGCACATGTACATTGAGTTTAGACAGAATCTTAACACTTAATTTGAATTTCAAGTGCTCGAATCTTTCATACATTTGGTATCTCTACTCTGTGATGCTAGTGCTAAATTTCCCAGGCACCTTAAGATCTGTACCTTTTTGTGTCTAAAGTGCAGATATTTCTTGGCACCTTTTCAGCCCATCTATCCCACCAAGAACCGTGGTGTTCTTCACAATATTTCCCCAGGAGTCTGGTTGAAGACAGTACTCTTTAGGGAACATCTCGTGAGTCAAGTACGAGACACAGCAGCATCTTTCTTTCACTGCAGCATTTCATCGACTGACAGAAGGGCCATAAGGAAGATTGGAATTCAACCTGATTTTCAGCTTCAAGTTGACTCTCACTGCGAAGGACATAACTTAATGGTGCGTTTATTTGAGTGTTTGTGGGGTGGGAAATTCTTCCATCCAAATGTTTCTTCAAATATCTAGCATCAGACCATCACAAAATAAAATATTGGACCGTTGGAGTCCCAAGGAGTTTCAAATGACACAGGTTTGAGGTGAGTGACTGGCATTTGCTCCAGTTTGGAGTAAACTACAGGCCAGTCCTTGTGAAATTTTCATGGGAGATAGGCCTCAGCCAAGCTGCAAGGGTAGCTGAGCCAAGCGAACCCCAGACTCCCTTGTGTTTGAAAACAGGACTGTCCCTCTCCTTCATGTGTACTGAATTTGGGCTCTTGGGATTGGGTGGGGTTTTTCTGAATGAAAGGATCAGGCCTATAAGTGGTCTGAAGAGTGTGTGTACACCTAAGGATAGGACTGATATCCACCCCTTCTCCCCAGGGTAGCTGTTGGGTGATTTAGCATCCCTCTCCTGAGGCTTTCTGGGTTCCCTGCAGGATTTTGTCCCTGGATTGCTTTGGCAGGGAGAGGGTGGTGAAGCAGGACACTCCATTTTACTGAGGGAGCCCAGGCCTCCTCCAGTCACATCCAGCAGCACCTGATGGGGAGGCAGCACTTTCACGGCCTTGATATATGTCAGAAAGCTGTCCAGCATCACATCCCCAGTGAGAGGAAGGCCACTTGTGGCTTCTGAAATGCTAAGTATCAAGCTTTGGTTTTTAGAGGCTTGAGCACAGACATCTGGCATCTGTCCACTCACAAAAAAAAAAAAAGCAGGCCCCTGAGAGAGAGGAGCCTCAGGAAAAAAACATGCAGGATGATTGAACATGCAGTCTGACATTTTATTTCATCTATGACTGTTTCTATGAAAAACTGTATGAAATTAATGGTGACATTGGTTTCAAAAGGATTATCAACATGATTATACTGACTAGAGAATTAATTAATCACTGACATTTGTCAAAAAAGTCATTGAAATTCTATTACTTCATTATTAGCATAATGAAGAGATTGTGTTTGCCCTCTCTGGCAATCAATCAAGCATCTGGGATGCACTCCAGTGTCAAGGAACTAAACGTAAAACCAGAAAGTATTTGATTTTGAAAAGGGGTTATTTTGCTTGTTTGATGGGTGCCATACACCATTTTTCAACAGTTAAGTATTTATTTTTGTTTTTCAGATGATATCTGGTAAAAGTCAGAGATCACAGATAGCAAAGTGAAATAGCTTACCTACATTAAGGGAGTAATTTGAACTAGAGATATATAGGGTAAAACTATTAATTTCCCCCGTGACTTTCTATCTGTAGGTCTCAGGGTGTTTTATTACAGAGATCAGTATCATCCCTGTTTATCAGTGGTAAAAGTGACAAGAGAATTGAAGTGATGTGCCCTTAGATGAATAACAGAGCCGAGACCTGAAATCAGCACTGGAGTTCACTGCTCTATCATCCAAGTAAATTGAGTTAATGCCATTTTCAAAATAAAGGGATGAAATTGTACCTCACCCACTACTGAAGCAAAAAGTACTACTTAATCACAGCAAGCAGCAACATGAGCATAGAAACCAGTATCTCATAAACATGCTGCTTGACTGCCAGCAAAGCTAAATACGTTCAGTCAGAAGCAAGGCAAGGTCATCAGGGTAATTTGTTCTCTTGCTGTCGGAATGCAGACACAGTTACCATCCGTTGCTAACTCTCTACTTGAATCACAGTGCCACGTGTACTTAAGGCATAGCTAGGCAGAAAGTCCTGCAACTCGAGGTCAGGAGTTGCTTCATCTGCTGAATAGCAAAGGCCCAAACAAGCCTGTTCAACAGCATTCCCTGAACATTCAATTGAAACTCTTTTCCAAATATCAAGATTTCAGCAGGACCTTATAATTTTTCACATAGCAGTAAGATATAATTTATTTTTCTGGTCCCTCAGACATGTGGAAAATCAGTGAAAACTTGAACAGAAAATAGCAGCTGGAGCTCCTCTACTAGTAGTCTCTGGCTAGGTGTGACCACTCGTATTAGTTACAGGGCTGTTGGGTCTTTTCTCAATCTGTGGTGACTGTGATGGCAGCAAAGATTTATAGTTTATATATCTTTTTGCTTCAACTGTTATATTGAGGTGTAATTCAGGTGGTGGACAGGATGATAAAACTCAGCTTACCAATAAAGGATAGAACAGATTCAATTTCAGACGTTCAATTTTTTAAATTTAGATGCTCAATTTTGGCTTGAAATCAGATAATTTATGACTCAGCATGACTAAATGTGACAAACTCTCAGATTTTTTTTAGGGCATTAGAGTGACCATCTTCTAGTACTGACAGGGTCCACAGGGTTCAAACTTAAATTTTGAGAAATTTATCTATATCTAGGTAGGTAGGCAGGTAGGCAGATAGATAGGTAGATGATAGGTCTGTGTTTGTGTGTATGCATGCACTCCATGTAAGACAGAAAGAAAAAGCACTGTTACATCATTAAGAGGAATTTTGTTTCTTTCTTCCTAAGATATATTTGTAAATATATAGGTAAAGATATAGAGATATACAAATATATTTTCTCCTTAGACTTTTGCAGACTTCTGGGGCTTTTTGAATGTAGTGAAAATATACGTGGCCTTCTGGATGACTTTGAACAAAATTCTTATTTTGGTCCTGTTTTTCCCATTTTAAAATAGGGGAAATAATACTGTCTGTTTGCAAAGCATGTGTGTGTACGTCCACTAAGGCGGAAGGTATTTGTATCACTGGGATAACCACTTTGCTGAGTCACAGCCTTACCAGCTCTGGGTAACACAGCCATTGCTGTCTCACACTGGCAGAAGCCTGTCACGTTGTGCTAACAGTACTGCACAAAAGTCTGCAGGAAGAGATTATGGCAATGGCATGGCTGAGCAGGAAACACTGGAACAAATCCTGTATGATGGCCGTGCAAGTGTTCAGGCAGAAACAGAGGCCAGGCAGCAATCCTGGGGATTTCAAGGTCCATTTCAGCAGTTCCTGGTAGTAGAGATCTTCACTGGTAGTAGAGATCTTCAGGCAGCTTGTGTGGATGTCAGAGCTGGCTCCCTCTGAGGAGAGGTCGCAGCTGCTACAGCACCCAGAGCTGAGCATTGCCCTGGAGCAGGGCCTTGGCCAGCTGAACCAGCAGTGTGGGCAGCAGGTACAGCAGCCAGTGTGGTGTGTCCCAGAGCAAGACTTGCAGTTCAGGGCAGACTGGAAAATTAGGGCTGGCAGTGGGATGTTTCCTACAGCAGAGTGATGTTCTGGATACTCATCAGCCCTCATTTCCTTGTGTAGCCTCTCTGCTGACTCTCACTCGCGCTCACTCTGGCACTTGGCATGACACCTGATGCAGGTTGTCCCCTCTCCTTATGATATTTTTTACCCCTCTTCTCCTATTAGCACTGGCAGGGCTTAATCCATGACTGAGTTTCCCAGGTTGTTTTAGTATGGTTTTCATGTCTGCACTTTCATGACAAACACAGGTTGCTGTAGCCTGGTGGTGAAGAGGATTTTTACTACATTTTACCATTGCACAGTTCCATCAGCAAACACAGATCTGTACCACAGAAACTGGTGTGAGGGAAGGATGAGGTGGAGACCTAGTACAAATTAATTGCAGTGTTAGACTAAACATTATTTAGGTGTTTCACATTTGCTTAAGTCTTTCCTTTGAATTTTAACTTTACATTTCAATTTCAAGCCATGAAAAAAATATTTTTGTAATGTATTCGAAAGCAAATAAGTAAATAATCTTTGGAGTAGTGAAGGCAGGAAAAAATAACCTTTTTGTATTTCCAACTTCTCAGTGAAAATGGATCATTTCCCATTCAAAACTCCAAGTTTCATAGCTTTCAAATTTTACAAAATAAAATGCCACTTTTTAAAAATATATCCCCAAATGTATTCTTCTTCTGAGTGATCATAATAGTGATGAAAGTGAAGGGGGAATATTGCACGTAATACAGGCCAAAGTTAACTACCCACTTATTAGAAGCTGAGCAAAGTTTCTTGTGGACAGCTGTAGTTACCCTGTGGTTATTGTTATCACTGCAATCCAACATCCTTATTTAACCCCATCTACCCACCCTACCAAATGGTCTGTGGTAGTAGTATCTGTGATATAGATAAACTTGAACTATGAAGACAAATGCTAATTTTGGAGATTTTATCTGTGTCCGCAGAGACTCAAAGGCTTTCCTTGTGAGTCTCTTCCCTTATTCCTGCAAATGGTCATCAAAAATTATATTTCATACACTTTTTAAAAAAACCCCACACATTTTTGTGTGACTTTTATTTAGTTTCAGTGTTATTGGTACTGGGCTTCTGGATTGGTTAGGGTTACCCTGAAACTTGGAGGTATTTTCCTTCTCTACTCCCAGCAAGATGTTCAAACATCCAGCTTTAAAAGAGGATATCACAAAAAAAATCTTTATTTCTGTGCTTGTTATTCCCCATTTGATAATTTTCCCTAAGATGTTTCTGCATTATTTTTCCACACCTCATTAAACTGTCTCTAAACCTCTATTTTGCTTTGTGAGCAATCACAAAGTTGCAAATTCTCAAAGCTGCTACTCAGAAACCTATGCTCTTTATCTTCCTTCAGCTTTTCTTTTTCTTTATGGCTTGTGGGCTTACTTACACCTTTATAGAGTTTAAAAGATAACCTAGACCTCTAAAACTGGAGCCAGACGTAGTTAATTTTGTATCAATGCACCTATTTTATTTCCTCTTAAAATCTGAGCTGCTCTCTGGAAAAAATGAAGCACCAACCCTGTGAAGGAAAGATTTGCCAAAAACGAACATTTGCTTCAAATATGAATGTTTTCTTTTTTCTATATACTCTGAAGGATAATTTTAAAGTCACTGTATACCTCCAAAGTAGTCTTTACTAAATGAGACATTGGTTTTCAAACCTAATTCTTTGATGTATCAGTGAAATTTAGGCTTTGTTAGTATAAATGATATTCTAAGTCTGTAATTCAGAAAATCATCTGCTGTTCTAGAGACAAATAGGGGTCATTTTACCCATCTCTAACTTCTTATCTTATTTATCTCTATTTTTTGCTATGTGTATATTTTCTCCCATTACTAGAAAAAGATAAGATACTTTGACTATTTTATACTGAGAAGAAAAAAATAAAGCTTTTATTTAGGCCAAGAGTACCTTTAGCATTTTACCTCATTTTCTTGTATCAGAAAGTTAAGTAAGTGCTCAGCTCTTTCCAGAGTAGATACTTCCCCCCCAGAAATGCTTAAAAATCACAGAATTATAGAATTATTTAGTTTGAAAAAACCTCTAAGATCATTGAGTCCAACTGTTGACCCAGCACTGCCAAGTCCTCAGCTAAAACCATGTCCATAAGTGCCACACCTCGACACCCTTAAAACACCTTCAGGGATGGGGACTCCAATTCTCTGGGCAGCCTGTTCCAGCACTTGACAACCTTTTTCATGAAGAAACTTTTCCTAATATCCAATGTAAACCTCCTCTGGAACAACTTCAGGCCATTTTCTCTTGTCCTATTGCTTGTTACTAGCAAGAAGAGAACAATCCCAGCCTGGCTACACCCTCCTTTCAGGTACTTGTAGAGAATGATAAGGTCTCCCTGAACCTCTTTTTCTCCAGAATGAACAACCCCAGCTCTCAGCTGCTCCTCATCAGACTTGTGCTCCAGACCCTTCACCAGCTCTGTTGCCCTTCTCTGGATGTGCTCCAGCAATGTCTTTCTGGAATGAGTGGCCCTGGACTGAACACAGGATTCAAGCTGCAGAGTATAGGCAGAGTGCTGAGTACAGAGGGATGATCACTGCTCTGGTCCTGCTGGCCACACTATTTCTGATAAGAGGAAGGAGGCCATTGGCTTTCTTGGCCACACCGATGGCTTTTTTTCCACCAGGCGGTTTTTCAGCTCCTCTGCCCCAAGCCTGGAGCACTGTCTGTTGTTCTTATGACCCAAATGCAGGACCCAGCACTTCGTCCTGTTGAACCTCATAAAATTTGCCTCAGCCCATTGATCCAGCCTGTCCAGATCCCTTTGAAGAGCCTTTCTACTCTCCAGCAGATCAGCATTCCCACCCAACTTGGTGTCATCTGCAAGCTGACTGAGGTTGCACTCCATCTCCCCATCCATAAAAATGTTCTGAAGATCTACAAAGATCCCTTCCTGTTAAACAGGACTGGTCAAAACACTGAGTCCTGGGGAACACCACCTATGACTGGACACCAGCTGGATGTAACTCCATTCACCACCACTCCCTGGGGCCAGCCATCCAGCCAGTTTCTTACTCAGTGAACAGTACACCTGTCCAAGCCATGAGCAGCCGGTAGAATGCTGTGGGAGACAGTGACAAAGGCTTTACTAAAGTCTAGGTATCAAAAATGCTGAAGAATTTTGTGTCTGTGGGAGCCAGAGAACTGAAGTGATGTTTATGACCTACATACAGAAGTTGTTGGGATATCTTTATTATGTATATATCATATTTTCAGCTATTTTGGGAAAGATCACAACAAAACCACATTTCCATCTACCACAGGACAAAAAGATCTCATGACTGTTGGAAGAAAAATATATTTTCTAGGGGTTTTTTAATCAACCAAAACAGAAAGGTAAGAAACACAACACAGCGACACTCTTACGTGATGTGCCTTGGCAAGGCTGCTCTGACATATTGCAACCATCTGTAAAGTCTCCATCAGCTCAAAACAGACACACCTGGGACTTCTGACTCTTTATCAGAGAGTTGTGTCCAAGGGCCGGGCTTTGGGTAGTCACACTGTTTTATCTGATGGTTGTATCAGTTTTTGAAGAGGCTTGGAAGTCCCAAATCCCCATTATTCTCCCTCTTTGCCATATTCAATGAGATAAAGCTTCTTTCAAGAAGAATCATTTCACCTTCCTTTTCTCTGTGAAGAATCCAGTGTATTTTTGAATGCTATAGAAACTATAGCACAACAGCCACTTAGAGATGTTATCTTCTCTTTAGTTGCTTGCCTGTCTTGTAGAGCAATCTTGTCTCTGAAGATTAATGTCTGAAATTGAAATACTTCTCAGTAATTTTGGTCTGGACAGGTCCTGGTTTTGTTAGACTCTTCTGTTTCAAGTTGCTAGGTTATCACATCTCCAGGCTCTATATAATTATTTTATTCACTTGATTTATTACAGGGAGGGAATTCACGTTGAATTCAGGCTGAGAACAAATTTTTCCATAAATGTAATTTCATATTTTCTTTTAATCTTCCGCTTCTTCTTTTCTGTTTCTCAGCTGTAGTTTTAAAAATAAGAGCTTGCAAACTCCCCAGTAGTTATTCAATGAAATCATAAGCCCTTTTTCTGCCACAAGTCTGCTGCTGACACACAACTTAAATACTGTCTTTTGTTGCACAGATGAAAGGCAAGAATAGGAACTTGAAAAGAGAAGTCAAAGACAATACAAACACCAATGATCTTTGTAAAAGGCAAAGGGAATGAAAAATCAAAAATAGACCATAATAAAACAATAAAGATATTCTATGGATTTAAACTTGACTTATGCCTTAAAGACAGAAGTCTCTGCAAATTACAACAAGGGTTTATTTGTCAGTCACCCAGTGAAGGAATATCTATCTAAAGGATGGAGTTTATTAACTCTGCAGTCATAGCCAAGCGACACTTTCAGTTTGGCAGAGAAGGTGTAGAGCTTGACAGCATGAACAGGTTCTGGTTTGTAGGTATTTTTCTCCATAGCCCTGTGTGGGTAACTAAACTAGAATTAAAAAACAAACAAACAAATAAAAAGTTATTTTATTTCATGGTAAAGATTTGCAGAACACAATGAAATGTGGTATTTTTTCTTTATAGCATTTTGATCCTTATATATTAATAATTTATAGTTTTATATTTATTAAGAGCCTTTTGATCTTTATAACCTTTGCAGAGGGAAAGTTGTGGGTACTACTCAGTTGCTGGACTGACTAAAAAAAGCTGGCATTTGTTGAACACCAACAGAAGCTTCATCAGGCATTTAAGTTTTCAAGTCCAAAATGTGTCCTTGTCAATTAAAATATATTTAATGGACTCAGTCTTTTTTTTTTTTTAATAGAACCATTAATACATTTACCCATTCTAATTACAGAACTCTCATTTCTACTCCTATTGATTTGAGCAGTAATTTTCCCATCAGATTTAATGGTGCAGTACAAGACTACAGTCTCATCAGAATTAAGTCCCCTGATGCAACAGCTTTTATAAATTTATGTGGGTCAAGTGTAGTAGGCACAACACATGCAAGTTGCTAGGGCCGCGTATTTTCTTCCTAAAAAGCTGCATTTTTTGTGTTCTTCTGCTCAAAATCGTTCTACACGTCTGATTTACACAGTTTCACTGAGACTACTTTGTGACACCTTTTCAGGTCCTGAGCTAGTTTAGAAACAAATAAACAAACAAACAAACCTAATAATAATTCATTTACAGAGAGAGGTTTTTTCAAAATCTCCAAGATGTGAATTGTAGCACTTAACACTTCAACCTAAGCATCAAATAATTCACTGGCTATCAGCAAACATCTGTTTTAAGTGTGTTTAGTGTGAAACATATATTCCTTCAAGTATTCTATATACACCTTATTTTATACACCTCTTCTACTATATGTCTTAGTATTTAGGCTTGGTATACAACATTGCCTAATTAAGTCTACCACTTGCATTATATCACCATGCCGATGGCACCACTGATTTTCAAAGAATCTCCAAATAGAAGTTACATATATTAATTGTATAGATTTATATAAATTTTTTTTTTATATTTTTGGTGACTCTTTATGATAATCTTGTACATCTCTGGGCATTCTTAAAATCTTCCTTTTAGTCTGAGAAATAAAGTTGTTACATGTCTATTCATGTCTATTTTTGTAGATATTATTACTATGTTCTTTATGAAAATTATTCTCTAACTCAACAGAAGGCAGAGGAGGAGCAGATATGAAAGGCACACATCACCCAGAAAACATGTATGTACCTAGAGGTATCTAAAAGACACAGTGGATTGAGCAATTTGCTTCAGGAATTCAGTGTTCAGTAGCTAAGGAGTTGCAAGCCTGATTTTGCTAAAACCTAAAGGCAATTCATTAAAAGAACCCAAACACTAAAATCTTTTAAAACAATCCTTGAAAGAGAAAGAAGTTTCTCGGAAGTTTGAAATTACACATATTAAAACAGAACAAAAAGAAGCAAAAACCCCCACAGAAAATATTTTGAGAAAGAAACCCTTGGTATCTTATGCCAATACCAAAGATTAGTAACTGATAAATGCCATCAATCTGCCATTGTCAGCAATTTGGATAAAAATTCCCAGGGAGCAAATTTCTCCATAGTGAAACAGAGGAACACATTGTCTTCTGGAGCACCACATACAGGAAACCTTCAGAAAAAAATAAGACTGGGTGGATCAGGCTGATCCAATATCACAGTTTCTGAACTAGTATCGGGATTGCAGCTTGATCTCTGATAGTGCAATTTACAGAATAAATTGACTTTGGCAACTTAAGAAGGTCCTGTCCTTCCCCTCCTATTCCGAGTCTTTGATGTCTTGTCCTTGCTCCCATTCAACACCCTGTGTTGAACAACTGGCTCTGCAGGCCATTCAGAAAACATCCAATTTATATCTGATTTTTCAGAGGACTGGACAAAATTATTTTCTGAATCCAGAGTAACTTTTCAAATTTATAGAATAGCTTATGTTTGAAGGTACCAATGGATTTCATCTTGTCCAATTTCCTACACATATAAGTTATTCTGGCAGAATTCATGCTGTTACAAATTTTCTGGAGAGATGTTGGACTTAGTACTACTGAGAGCTCCTATCTCTTTGAACAATTTTCCCTGTCAAGTTCATGTGGTGCATCACCTTTTCTTGACGAGACGACGCAGAAAGAACATCAGTCTGAAATACTTCCAAAGTGTTCAGAGAATTTCTTGTGTCTCCAAACTCAGAGCTCTGTGAGCAAATTTCCTTTAAAGTTTTTTGCCACTTGGACTGAAAGCACTAGATAGAGGATGAGATTGATTTCATCCCCACATGCCTTGAGCACCAGCATGGTAGCAAGGCCAAATCAGACTTCTATTGACATATCTCCTTTTTCCTCTGAAAAAATTAGCCTGTGCTTGTCCCATACCTAAATATCTGAGGTACTCTCTGCAAGCTTGTCAATGTAAATTAGGTTGCTTTGATGGGAATCTCATTAGCACCTGCTGCCCTTTGAAGTGCTAGCACTTAGAAATTGTGGCCATCAAAACAGTACAGAACCACTCTTTCTCCACTGTTCTGCATCCCTTATGCACCAGAGTAAAGTAAATGCAATATGAAATCAAATGCTGTCACTGGTTTCATCCCCTTAAGCTCGTGCAGATAGATTGCTTTGCTTCATCTTGCTATGCCCCTTCTTGATTTATGGGGAGCATAATAGTGTAAGACTTTGACTAAAGATGTTCTTGCTGGGTGAATTAGTATCTCAAGGCCAAATTCTCATACTGTTTATGCAAACAGAAATACAAAAGTACTCTGTGAATGTAAGTGAGACTGAAACACGCTGCTTCTTTCTGTCTCACTTTCTTCAGTGTATTTTATTCTAAAATTTTTTATAATATGCAATAAAAGAATCACTCTGCTGTGTTCTTTTTCAGGCTCCATACCATTGCTTCGATTTTCATGGCAGTAGATGTCTTTTCCTTTTGATCAGATTATCCAACTGCTTGTCTGTTTCACCAGGGAAGGAGGCCCAGGACCAGCTGCCTGCAGCTAGGCTTTTCTCATCAATCTACATGGAAAACATGCACTCCCAAACACAGTAGCACACTGAGAGATGTTTGCACAAATGTAAATGATAACGAAAAGCATGATGCACTGAATAATAGCTTAAACAACATTTTAATTTTTGCTGTTAACTCGTGCAGTGTGTCTGGAGGAACATCAGTAGCGAACACGCCTGTTAGACTGATGGATGAAGAACTGTAGTGTTTTAGTGCCTTCTTGTGCTGATGCCTAGAAGTGCAGGTAAGTGAAACATTAAGATGAATTTCATTCTGCTCAGATATAATAAAGGAACAAACTCCGGCTGCATTTTTCAGCTCTTTGCTGATAATACCCAATAACAACCTAAAATTTCTCAGATAAATAGTTTTTTTTCTTCACTGACAGAAAAGCATTTTAACTCAGTCAGCAGCCACTGTAAGAGTTGGCTCAAAAAACCCAAACAAATCACTTTTATATTAAAAGTGCCTGTGCTGAAAAAAGGTGTTGCCTGGAAAGGTGTGATGCTGTGGGAACTGCTCTTAGTCCTTCAGACCCCACAAGTGTCGCCCAGAGCTGTACCCAAAGTCATTCACATGGAAAAGCCTCCCTTTATTGTGAGCTGGATATTCAGGTCAGTGATGTTCATGAATAGAATTTAGGCAAACTTCATACCCACATAATCATGTGAGGGGGAAGAGTTGGAAGTGAGTTAGAAGGACTAAGGAAAGGGGAGCTGAACTGAATGCACAATGTCATCACTTTGTTCCTAAAAAAGCAAAGGGCAGCACCATTTCCCTCAGTAGGTTCAGGATGCAGCACTTCTTCCTCTCCTTTGGGCATAACCACAACAACTCCCAGCCTAGGTCCCTGCTTCCAGAGCAAGACCACAAACAAGGTCAAAGTCCCTCTAGCTTCATCTTCTTTTTGCCTGTCCAGATAACCGGGAAATGCAGAGAAGTTAGAGTTTTGCAGACTCATGCTTTCTTTGCAATATGAGAGCAAATCACTCCTTTCCTCAAATCCCTACCTTCTGGGCTCACTATCCAGTCATGTTTCACTCAAGGGTATAGTCAAAAGCCTTAAGAAACAGAAGGCAAGTAAGATTACCAAATTCATTCTCTTTGTAACTTATTTTTAAATTTTCAGGCTACACATCAACAATGTCAACAGTGTCACAGTTTGAGAATTGTTTATAGTCTGGAAAAGTACTTTTCTGCCTTTCTTATTATGGAATTTTCCATTTTCTCCTGAAATATGTTGCAGGGAGAAACAGTGGTATTAAGATAACATCTTTCTGAGGTGTAAGTCTGCTACATACTGCATAAATATAATGAACTGACTTATAGAAAAGAAAATACATACACAATCTGGAAACATAGATCAAATGCATGGTCTGTTAATCTCTGGAACTTGCTCAAAGAAAATCCCAGAGGAAATTCCAGCTCTTGAATCATTTTGAATGCAGTGGCATTTCGAAAAGTAGCTTGGTAACATTGACATGTTGAAGATTGCTGAGACTCAATTACTTCACAGGCCTATATTCTCAAGATGTCCCTGACAGCTGTCAGCCCTGAACACTCAGCCTGAGAACTAAGGTACAGGCTTGATTATTTACACTTTGCACATTGTCACCAGCAATAAAGATTGTCCCATGTGAATTATGTCCCTGGAGATACCTATGTCAGCTCTGCAGCTTTGCACAGGGGCAGTTGATGGAAGCACTGGAAATGTTTCTTTTGCTGAGCCCTGAGACTGCATGGGTCCTACAGCTCAACTTCCCTCCATATATCCTGCCAGGACCACAAGAAACAAAAAAATAAACAAAAAAAGCAGGAACACAGGATCGGGGGATCTGGTTTGGGGAGGTTTTTTAATTATTTCAGTTAGCCAAGAAAACATTTATCTTTTCATTAAAAAACAGTAAAGGGGATGAATTGCTTTTCTGTGTGGTAAAATGAAACTATTTTTACAGAGCCACCAAAAAGACTCTAAATTAAATATCCTGAAATTTTCCTGCACAGGAAATAGTAATTTGGTCACAGAAGATAGACATAAAAGACATAATGCACATTTCCAAATCTAATTACTATTAAGTTCTCTACCAGTTTAGGATGTATTTCAAAATATGTTTATAAAAAATCTTATTTTTAAAGGCTGCACTTATTTCATTGAGAGTATTCTGTCACTATTTTTCCATCAGGCCTCCAGCAACCTAATCTATTAAAGCCTCTTTGGAACAACAACAACAACAACAAAAAGTCCCAATCCATTTGGGTCACTGTGTGAAATAAAAATGTCATTACTGTGGGATTGCCTTTGTCCAAATGCAGAAATATGCTTCAGCCTGGAGCCAGTTTTCCGCAGGTCAAGACATCATCTGATGTCAGTTTGAAGCAAGTTATTTTATTTTGCAGTAAAATGGAAAGAGGAGATGTTGGTCTGCTTAACAGAATGATTCTCTTCTTGCTCCAGATAAAGGCCCAGCTCCTGGCAATGCATTTCACCACTAATATTCTTAATATTTTCTTCAGTTCTTTTTTCCACCATGATAAGAAGTGGTTTCAAAAACTGCCCTCAATCAATCACATTTTTAAAAGTTTCAGTGGAAGAGGTTTATTTGTAGTTTTGATTCTCAACACATATTTAGACTACTTTGAGGGTAACAAAGATAAATTACGAACTTATCATTTCAGATGCATCTTTATACAAGACTATAGAAAAATTCAGAAGAGAAATAACATGTCTTCTGCTGTTTAGTATTGACCAACATCATTCTTAGAAAAGTCTGCAGTAGTTTGTGCATCTTATTTATATAAAAATATATATTTATATAAATGACTAGCTACTAACCGGGTATGAGCACTCTGTTAAATCTCACATTCCAACCCAGTAGAGGGCATTGTAAGTATATGTTCAAAAACTAGTGTATTATGCAAAGCCAGAGATTTTCTACATCATCATTTGAGTTGCTAATTACTTAGAAAGAACAATACTCTCCCTTCTATGACAGAGGCAGGCTATGGAGAAGGGCATGCACTGTTCTCCCCGTGTTGTAGTTCACAACAATAAGCAATGGGTGAAAATCAGCGCAAAGTAAATCATTCTTAAGCATAAGAAAACATCTTCTAAGTGCAAGGACAGTTCAGCATCAGAGTAGACTTCCTGAATGTGGTATGTTTATCACTGGAGGTCTCTCAGAACTGACTAGACAGATGTCTGTAAGGAATGGGTTAGGGATCCCCCTTGGGAACAGCACGGAATAAGCAAGCTCTTGAGATCCCTCACAGCCATGTTTCCTATGACTGGTTCCAGTACTAAGTGGTTTCTCAGACATACCATAAATATTTCTTAAATGGGCTCTCGATATTAGGCTGCAAAAGCCCAAATAACCTCTACTCCTGGTTTTGGAAGGTAAATGCTGTTACTTAATAACTGAATGAATATTACATTATAGAGACATCCCTATATAGGTGAAGAATAGTACCTGTTTCAGAAATGGTATTCGATCTATGTGCACACTTAAGTCAACGGGGTCAGATTAAGTTTATGGTTATGTGTGGCAATCAAGAAATGATTGCTAAGGAAAACAGAAAAGTACACAGCTAGGAAATATATTAAAATTTATTTCATTAAATGTTTTCGTTTTCAATCCTGTTTCTGTAAAGTTCAAATTTTATCTGGCTGTTTGATAAAAAATTTCAAAAGGAGGCAAGAAGGAGAATGTCTTATTATTATTCTTTCTTTCAACCTGTACTTGTCCATGGGATTGCCCCAATCCAGGTGTAGGACCTTGCACATCTGAAAAGAAAAAAAAATTATTCTGTGCAGAATAATCTTAAAGAATCTTCTGGAAGCATCACAATCAAACATCCAAAGCCAAAACTTAGCAGGGTGGAATGGTAATCAAAAGAGATATAAAACTGTGTATGCTATACTTCAACCATTAAGTGAGTCTACACTCCTAAAGCAGAATTAGAAAGAATAGAGGAAAAATATATTTTGCCTTTAGACCTGGGTAAAGTCCATTCTTCTATTTTGTGTTCTTTTTTGCTTGTTGATATTCAGAGAGCCACAAGTGCAGGCACAGTGGTAAAACAGGAGGATACCTGATGTTCAGAGTAAGAGAAAATGAACAAGTGGATAGGAGAAAGCAAAGGAAAAACAAAGAAAACAGCGGGACATGGAAAGCACCAGAAAGTATCTGGGCTCACTTTAATTTACACCATTCTAGAAGGCATTCAAGCCCCTGAGGGAAACAGTAAAAGGGATTCATTATAACAGGTATAGCTTATTAATCTAGCCTTGGAAGAAAAATTGATTTTTCTTAAAGAGGAAGGAAAAAGTGGTTTACAGAAAAACATCTCCATGGAATACAATTCATGCATGGAAATTAGTGCTGCCAGCTATTCTGTTGGAAAACTGTGCATGGAAAACAAAAGTTCTGTAAAAAAGATCAGCTTTGCAGCTTAGTCTGGTATAGACAACACTGTGATAGTTACCAGAGTCTTTCTTCATACTGTGAAGTATATAGTGATTATCAGCTACATTTTTGAAGAAAATTATACATCATGTGACAGAATTATATACAAAATATTTGTGTTTCACCTATCTGGAGCATTCCTCCACCAAGGGAAGAGAATACCAAGCTTAGAGGAACCTGGGACAGGAGTAGTAGTAGTAAGGTCTTTGCAATTTTTTTCTTTGTTTATGATTGAATCACAAAATCATAGAATGTTTAGCACTGGAAGGCACCTTGAAGTTCCGACCCGCTTCCCATGGGCAGCAACACCCTCCACTAGACTATGCCCAAAGCCCCATGCAGCCTGACCAGGAACACTTCCAGGGGTGGGGCATCCACAGCTTCTCTGGGCAGCACGCTCCAGTGTCTGTATTGCAGAAAGTGGTGTTCATCATAGATAAATAGTTTAATTATTTGGATGTGACCCTTTACTGTTCAGGCCATTCGAGGCAGTTATGTCCCCTATTTTTAGACATACATGTGTAGGAACCTAGTCTGAATGAGTTCTGGTTCTCACACCAGTCCAGGAAAGGAGGTAGGCAGATATGCTCATTCATTCCTAAAACCGGTGGCTAAAATACAAGCAATGCCTTTCAGGAGATGCCCTAGTTTCTCCAAAGACTATAGGGAGAGCTATAAGTATTTTAGATCAGATAATGAAGTTTTAGGCAGTTACAGAATCAAAGAATGGGTAAGGCTGGAAGGGACCACAGTGGATCGTCTGGTCCAACCTTCCTTCTCAAGCAGGGTCATCCTAGAACATGTGGCACAGGATTGTGTCCAGATGGATCTTGACTGTCTCCAGTGGGGAAGACTGCACAACCTCTTTGGACAATCTGTTCCAGTGCTCGGTCACCCGCACAGTAAAGAACTTCTTCCTCATGTTGCTTCTTGTCCAATTGCTTGGGACCACTGAGCAGAGCCTGGAAACATCATCTTGACACCATTCTTTCAGATATTTATAGACATTGATGAATTCTTCTCTCAGTTGTCTTTTCTCCAGGCTGAACAGGCTGAGTTCCCTCAGCCGTTCCTTGTAAGAGAGGTGCTCCAGTCCCTTCATCATCTTCATTGCCCTTTGCCAGACCAGCTCCAAGAGCTCCATGTCTCTCTTGTGCTGAGGAGCCCAGAACTGGACACAGATCTCCAGATGTGGCCTCACCAAGGCTGAGTAGAGGGGCAGGATCACCTCCCTCAACCTGCTGGCAATGCTCTTCCTAATGCACCCAGGATGCCATTGGCCTTCTTGGCCACACTGCTGGCTCATGGACAATTGGTGTCCACCAGGACCCCCAGGTCCTTCTCTGCAGAGCTGCTTCCCAGCAGGTCAGCCCCCAGCCTGTGCTGGTGCCTGGGGTTATTCCTCCCCAGGGGCAGGACCCTGTGTTGGCCTTTGCTGAATTTCAGGCAGTTCCTCTCTGCCTCTCTCTCCAGCCAGTCAGGGTCCTTCTGAAGGGCTGCACAGCCCTCTGGGGTATCGGCCACTCCTCACAGCTTTGTGTCATCAGCAAACTCATGGAGGAGGCATCTGTCCCTTTGTCCAAGTCATTGATATTCATTGAAATCAAGTTAAGCAACCATGTGCTCAGTATTGAACCTCGGGGGACACCACTAGTGACAGGCCTCCAACTAGACGCTGTGCCACTAATTGTGACCGTCTGGGATCTGCTGTGCTTTCAGTCAGTTCTTAATCCACCCCACTGGCCACTCATCCAGTACACACTTCCTGTGTTGGGCAGTCAGGATATTGTGAGAGAATGTTGAAAGCCTTGCTGAAGTCAAGGTAGACAATATCCACTGTTCTCCTTTCATCCACACAGGTTGTTGTTTTATTGTAGAAGGCCATCATGTTCATCAAGTGTGATTAAAATTTAGTGAATCCATGCTGACTGCTCCTGATCACATTCTTGTCCTTCAAGTGGATAGAGACAGCCTCCAGAATGAGGAACTCCATCACCTTTTGAGGGACTGAGGTGAGGCTGACTGGACAGTAGTTCTCTGGGTACTCCTTCTTGCCCTCTTTGAAGACCAGGGTGAAATTAGCTTTCTTCCATTCCTCAGGCACTTCTCCTGACTGCCACAGCCTTTCAAAGACGATTGTGAGTGGCCTCAGCATAATGTCTACCAGCTCTCCCAACACTTGTGGATGCATCTCATCAGGGACCACAGACTTGCGGATGTCAGCTTTGGCTAGGTGTTCTCTAACCCAATCCTCCCGGACTGAGGGAATCTTCCTTCCAACATTCCTTTACCCTGGTCTTCTGGGTCAGATATTCCAGAGAGCTGGTATTGTCAATGAAGAACAATTAAAAGAAAGGCATTCAATAGCTCTGCCCTCCCTGCATCCTCTGTTACCAGGGTCCCCCTGTATTTATTAATAGGTCCACGTAATCCTTTCTTTTCCTCTTGTTACTGACGTATTTGAAAAAGCTCTTCTTGTTGACTTTGACATCCTTGGCCCAATTTAAATCCAGAGGGGCCTTGGCCTTCACTGTCTCATTTCTATTTACTCTGTCAGCCTCTCTGTATTTATTCCAAATGGCCTGACCCTGCTTCCATCTCCTGTGTGTTTTTTGCTTATGCCTGGGTAATGACAGGAGTTCTTTATTAATCTCGTCCCCTTTGCCCAATTTCTTGCTCATCAGGATGCAACATTCTTGAGTCTAAAGGAAGTGACTCTTGGATATCAACATACTCTCTTGGACCCTTCTTCCTTCCAGCGCCTGTTCCCACAGGAAACTTCCAAGAAAAATTAAATAATTAAATTAAATTAAATTTGATCTCCAATTAAATGAAGGTTAATCACTCCTTTAAGGTCGCATCCTCCTCAGTCACTGAATTCAATTTGATATATTTTTAAAAATATATAATGCTATGTATCTATATATAATATATACATTATAAATACAGCTATACTATATATATAAGAATATATATATGAAAATATATATATATGAATATATATATAGTATATAGCAGCTCCATTAAGAGAGAGCTCCAACTCTAGCACAGTGACATTTCATCTACTGTGTAAAAATCAGGGAGGTTCAGGTGCTGAGGCTGAAGAAGATACTTCATGTGGCTGTGCATGTGTGCACCAACACTCGTTCAAGTTCTATGGAGAAAACAAGGCAATCTTGAATTTGCTGCCCTCCTTGCAAGGATACTTAGTTGAAGATGGTTGTCTCTTGATTTTCACCACGACTCTAACAGTGTGGTAATCCCAATTAATATGGGGAAAGGAATATTGCCTCATCTACAATTCATATCATGAAAATGACAAACAAAGGGATGACTTGTCTGTGGTGCTACATCCTAACATGTGTAGCACCTGAGACATATTCAACAGATAAGGTACTTTCAGAAGTTGAACCTGCTTCTTCCTGATTCTGAGCTCCTAAATATGACCATGTAACATTTTGTTCCATCTGTGAGCACAAATATCTAATGATAATGATAATCAGCCCTACTGCCTTTTCCAAAGAGCCAAGTCCCACTTGTCAAAGCACTTAAAAAGTTTGCTGAAGGTATAGTCAACTAATGCTTCTGAAAAGTTCCTGATATTATATGGGCTTTAAATGACTCCTATTCCATTCACTTTTGAACACAGTGTGCAATAGGATTACCTAATCGTAAAAGGAAGAGGGATGTAGAAAAAGGAGAGGGGGAAAAATTTGAAATTTAGCTCCATCACAATTTGAATGTAGATCTGTCCCTGGATTAAAACTGGTCATTTATTTAAAAAAAAAAAATTTTAAAAATCAAAAACCTTATCAAGTAGAATAATCATTGTAAGCTTACCTCTGTTTCTCTCAGGAGAATGAAAAAATTTCACATTGATTGAAATCTTTCACTCTGTCTCAAGGATAACACCATCAGGAATCTTTTATTGATTTTTAGTTAATTAATCAAGGGCCACTGAGGACCAGAAACTGAAAAAAAGGTCCTTTGAAATCTTTTAGGAATTTGATTTTGCTCATTTTGTATGAAAGGCAAAAAAGCACCACGAGAACAGCAGCATATAAGAGTGCATTACACCATAAGGAAAGGGGTTAATATATGAGCAGAATGAGAGCTAAAGTGGTTTCAGCTGAGCCTACTTACTGATCCACTCAAAAAAATTATCTTTTAATGCTTTTTGAGTTAATTTTCACTCAGCTTTAGCTGTAGCTTTGCTCAGCTTTGTAAGACACTTGAACAATTAGAGATAAATTTTATAAAAATATGCTTGCCTTCCTTGGAAAAATGCTGCTGTCGTTACTTGCAAGAACCTCTACACACTTAACTCCTCTTGAAAATCCCAGTGGGTACATATCTGCAAATTTTCACACTCAGATACCTGTGTGAACTTGCATCATAACTGAATTTTCCTAAGCTGAAGGAACTTCTTTTTAAAGGGACAGACTATGAGTATTAAGTGCTCAGCTTGAATCATTAATTATTTTTATTTGCCATCTTGTCCAGGTCCTCCTACTCTTTTCTGCTTTCTGATTTAATATTTAAAAATTGTTAAGCAATTATTGCTGATTTGAAGGAAAACAGGCTTGTACAATAGTGATGATCCTTAGAAGATTTCATTCTAGAATACCAGGAAAGCTTTGGCACTACATGTACATATTTCTATAAATGAGAGATATACACAGGTAATTTGTAAGTCCCTACAATAATGTTTCATGGGACCCAAAAGAAAACCTTTTAAATTCTGGTCATTACAACTACTGATTCAGGAGCCAAATAAACATCTTGTATTTGGTGAAGTAAGATAATTTTCATAGTCTTAGTATCTAAGGAATTCTTCTGCACGACCCATTAAAAAGACTTTCCCAATATTTAAGAGTATCAGAGCGAGACCACATCAAGAGCACTTAGAAAACTTGATGCACCACTCTCAGGTAACCTGGGCTGGATTTCAAGAGCATCTTCATTGTGTTTATAGCTGAGGACTTGCTGAGATTGTCAGAGCATTATAAATACTCTATTATATAGTTTTATAGCATGATAAACACTTTGTGAAATAGTTTTAAATGACACATCCCTTTAAACATACTCAGTTAGAAGTGATAGTGCTGCAATTTCTAACAGATATTTCCTAACTAGACTACTCTTTTCAGTGTTGTTAAAAATGTGATGTACAGCTGATCCTATCGGCCTCAACTTTGGCTAAGAAACTGTAGCTTTGGCCTGAAATACTTTCTTTTTAGATGGTAATATACTAAGAAGTCTTATGTTTCTGTGGCAATTGTTAATGACTGTAATATTTTGTGTTACGCAGTTTAGTGTTAAATTGTGCATGAGTTTTGTTAAATACCTGAGTTAATATCTCAGTTTTGATTTTCTTTTCCACATAAAATATATATTTTAGATTTGTTTTGTTTTTTAACAGCTAAATTTCCACTCATTTCTGTGACTAAGTGCTTCATGTATTGAAATATGCAGTCATTTTCATAATTCTGGTGGCATTAACATCACTTCTTGAGAAAATGAATTTCAGGAAGCAGTTTGAAAATGATGACTTTCCACTAAACAATTATTTTTCTAGAATTTTGAAATAAACTTATTGCGAGAATTCATCTGCTTGTCTGATTATAGCAATTAAGTCAATGGGAGTCACATGAGAAAAAAAAGAAGTTTATCATTCTTAAGGATAGTGGCCTGAAACTCTGGAGAGAGACATTTTCCCACTTAGCATGGAGTTATATTTATAATAGTAGGCTTAAAATTTTTTAAAGATCTGGCCCAGAACTTTCATAATTATAAATGCTGATTTTTCAGTAAGTCTTAGAAGAAGAGCAAATTCCAAAGATTTGGAAGAAAAACAATGCTGTTCCAATAACTGGGAAGTATAAATAGAAATTATCTGCCTAGTGATGGGTCTTTCAGTCTGATTTTGTTCATGAAAACAAAATGGAACTGTTCAATCTGGACTCAGTTAATAAAACAGGTCAGCAGGTAAATGAATGTGGTTCATTTAAAAAAAAAATTACAAGTTTTTATTATACCAATTTATTTCCAAGAAAAGGGGTTAAAACTAGAAATCTTATCTCTGTGTTTAGTAGTGATGTGGTTGAAATACAGTTGCTGTCCTCATTTTTTGACAGTTGCTCTACCAGGAAAGAATATTGCTACATTTCGACAAACTTATAAAAGATCCACAAAGATGGTTAAAGGACTGTGAAACATACATTTTCACCAAGGATTGAGAAAAGATGGAGCTGGGACAGATAATATTATCACAGAGTAAAATTACCTATAGGCATTTAATAATAATGTCTTAAAATAACTGACAATAAATAATTGTAATAGCAGAATGAGATATAGCAAAGCTTGGTGACTGGGTGAAGAGGAAGCTAGAGAAATGCACAAACATGCACAAAAGAAGGTATCAAAAAATCTCTGAGCAGTTGTATTCTACTATTCATCACAGTAATTTATCCATAAAAGATACCTGTTCTAGTTGAAAACATATTAGTTACAGTATACACATTGATTTAATCTTATGAAAGGCAGCACCACACTATGGCTTTATCAAGTCAACGAGAGTCAACTAAGTCAACGAGAGTTCCAAAGTATCTCAATTAGTGTTGGATAGAGTCTACTTAGAAAGTAAACTGTGTTGCATAAGGAAGGATGGAACTAAACAAAACACATTTCACTTTCTCATTTATACAATACACATTTGTATCATAACTTCTGTCTTACAGTCTCCAGCTGTATGATAACACTTTGTGCTTGCATAGTACTTGACATGAAAGCACTGATGTTTGCCCCATTTAGACCCACTGAACCCTCCCCTGAAGGCAGTAGGTGACTGTCTAATCTATTGAATGACCCATTCAGCCCAACAGTTTTATTTTACTGATAAACCATCCACTTTTATTGATAAACCATCCAATATTTATCATTATGCTGAAGCCATATAGGGCAATTCATCAGTTTATATCTTTTATAAGTGTATAAATAAATATATCTTTATTATAAATTTATTTGTGCATTATTCTTATCATTGCAGGCGACACAGGTTTAGAAGGTTAAATTCTATTTTCAAAAGTCCTTCACACTCTAATCCTCAAAGAAATTTAAATCTCTAACAGTCATTAATATGAGAGAAATATCATGCAGTAAATATCACTAGTAATGAAATTAGTAAATGAAATATCAGACATCACTGCTGAAAATATGACTGGGCTACCTGAATCACTGAGGCATCATCAAGTATGTAGAAACAATGATACTAAATTCTGGTTTTCAACATAACAGTGAGTGTTTACATATGAATTGCCTGATTCTCCAGTAACAGTAACTTGTCTTTAAACTATTCTTCAAACTGCAGAAAAGTTAAGAATTCTATAAAGTTCATAAACTTTATTCACTAGAACTTAAGGATCTGAGTCAGGTCGAAATAGCAAAGAAATTTCTGTGTGATCTCATGAAGAACCTTGGTTTTTCACATCTGTAAGAAACCAGCCTTTATAATTATCAAATTCCCTATTGGACAGATGTACAGTAATCATGAGTGTAATGAGTGTAATATGAGTGTAATAGCCTCATTTCTTCCATGTAGGAACTACACCCACTTCTAAGTAACTTGCTGGTCTTCTCAGTCTCACTTCTCAAAACCAAACAGCAAAGGCTGTATTCTGATGTCCTTATCATTAGATTTGCATTTTAAGTATACTTGATAGCACTGCAGAGAAACTGCCTGAGGACCATAGGAGAGTCCTTGTCATTGATAAATTCATTAGATCTAGCATTAAAAGACACATTGATTAACTTCTAGAAAAATAAAGGAACAAATAAAAGAAGGTCTGATACTGTCGATTGGATTACTATTGTAATGAGAAATACTTTCAGAGACAGAATTACACTGCCTTAAGAGAAGCAGTTTCACTGCTGATTTTACGTCTGTGGGTACACACTGTTACCATCACCTTACAGAGAGTATGTGAGTCACCCACAGCCCTTCACCGGAGCACTTCTCTGGTAGAGCAACCTTCCGGAGAACAGAGAGAGTAAATTGTTGTTTGTGTAAAATTGTGCAGAGCTCCACTGAAAAGGGGAAACTCAGCACACTCAGGTAACCTGGCAGTGCTCCTGCCCTTGATTCCATAAACTTCCATTACGGTCTTTGGAATCAGAGTTTGTAGGGAGGCATTCAGTCCAGTAACGTTTTTTTGGCATGATGGGATTAATGATAATGGGGGCCTGAGACTGAGACCACCGTTACTGCAAAATGTTTGAGGCTTCAGAAGTTTTGTGCATATTACCTCAGGATGAAAGTAAAGCCTTCAGAAGATTTGCAAAAAAAAAAAAAAAAAAAAAGAGGAGTCATAGTGATGACTCTCCATGTATGATCAAAAGGCTCTTTGTTTTTCATGCAAGTTTTCTTCTTTCCCCTGGGAACAGACTGGAGACTATATACTGAACTGCAAAGTTTTGCCTCGGATAAAAACCAGTGTCTGTAAAGAAATCTTTTTTTTTAGAAGAACAATGTTTAATGATAAAAAATAACATCTTCTGAAGGTGATTGCCTGTTCACTTGATGAATTCGGCAACAGTCTGAGGTGCTTGGATAGCACAGAGCCCTAGATATTCCATGACTCTGATTAGCTAAAACATAAAAATATATGTGGAATTTGGCTGCAAGGTTATGTTCGTAATGACTTCACAGGTAAAACAATATTAAATACATCTCTTTTTTTTTTTTTACTACAAAAAGCATTCCAAACTGTCTGTCTTGCAATTCATTTTCAAAATTCTCAGTGGTAAAAACCTCAAATGGGATTCCTCAACTCTGGTTGGAGATACTCTTATTGACCTGAAAATACTTCATTAGAGCTGTTAGATTGTCATGTGTTTCTTTTTCCTCATCTGCTTCCTTAAAATAGCCTGCTTTGGTTGGAAGTGACTGACAAATACAAATGAACTGCGTTTGTTGTTGTCATGATTTAACCCCAGATGGCAACTAAAAATCATGAGGTTGCTTATTCACACTCCCCCCAGGTGGGACAGGGAGGACAATTGGGGGAAAAAAAAGGTAAAACCTATGCATTGAGATAAGAGCAGTTTAAGAACTGAAATAAAATAAAATATAATAATAGTAATTATAATATGGGTTATATTATAATTATAATATAGTAGGTAATCAAGCTCAGGTCATATATATATTCAAAATTAACATATATAGTCTCACATTGTTGAAAATATGTAGCAAGATATGTATAGTAATTTGCAGTAATAATTTGGAAAAGAGGTGAAATGCAATTTAAAAGGAAGACATTTGAAAATATATTTAGGTTGCTTTTGTCAGAAGACGTCAACCTTCAGGGAAGTTGGATCTTCAGCAAGTAGAAAATTTGCTCTGAAATTTCTGCTCTCACAGAAATCAAATTAATGCCTATTATTTCTTTTTCCCATCCTATGTAATGTCATTACCGCAATCTTTTCTACTGCATTGGTAAAATCTTTCTAGTAAACTGATAATTTTCCATGCTATTCTGAACAACTATAAAAAAATGTGTGATCAACCTTTGTACTGAATTGATCGGAAATTCATAACATAAATAATTGTATTTTAATTAGTTCTTTCAATAGTCTATTTCTGAAATTTGCTGCAGATAATCAGCCACTATACTAATGTAGACCAGCAATAATTAACATTCAGCTTTCTGGCACTAATCGCCGGAACCATGGCTTGCTTCCTAGTATTTAGGGCAGTCCCTGAAAATAATGTGATAAAGCACTCAAGAGTGTTCAACCAATTAGTGTGCTTGGATGAGTGAGCTTTCCAAGCCATCTGATTTTAAAAGTGGGTGCCTCGTGCTGTGGAATAGTGTCTCTGCTGAATTTCCAAAAGACTGTTCCATTAAATAATGGGGCTGGAGAGGAAAACTGGAATCAGAATATATTAACCTGAAATGAAACTCTGCTAGTTGGTCAAAGAAAATGGATGCCACTTAAAAAAATACAAGCAAAAAAAAAAGAAAAGAAAAAAAAGAAAAGTAGCGTCTGGTAGAAAAGGGTCTAGTTGTACTTGTGAATTTTTCATTCCATTCCAAAAGCCAGATTTGCATTATGATAGCAAGCACATAATGGGTAGGTAAACCATGGTTATGTTACTATGAAAATCAACCTTTCAGAATGTTTTGTGGAATCAAGAGGGTTACACTCTATATTGTTTTGCTTATGACTTAGAGGTTCAGCAGTATCCGAATGCTGTGTTCTTCTTAATATTTTTAAAAAGATTCATATTTCATTGAAAAAATATCCCATAAATCTTAGGAAAAATTCCAACATTTTTACAAGATCTAAAAGCAGCTGAAAATTCCTTTTGGTTAACACTTTCCATTAAATAAACAAATTAGCTGTGTTTTCTGTGTTGGCTAAATTTGCACACAGCACTCTAAAAAATATATGTTATTCAGTCATGCTGTTAAGCAGAACCTGCAAATTATGATCTGTTTATTCTCAGGTGGTTTTTATCTAATGTACTAGCAAAGTGTCTGATTTATACATTTGAGTTTGTTAAGTTTATAATCTACTAATAACATAGTACTTAACTAGAAAAATCTCAATTAAAACACAATTTTAGAATTTTTTCCTAAAGTTCTTGAAAATTGTTAATCTATGCTTTAATAAGGGGAAATGAGATCTACAGTATATTATTAGAAAAACTGAACAATTTTAATCTAGATGAAAAAGATAATTTATATCTATGTTTTCTGTGTTACATCTGAAAAATGATAAGATGTATGGAACAGTGAACTGCATCATTAAGTCCCACCCATACTCACATGCCTTCATTTTCATGCAAAGAAAATGTGAGTACACTCTAGGGAGAGGAGCCAATGCAAAACATCTGGAAAATTACATCTGAACACAAGCCTACAGGTTCATCCATGGAGAGGAATTCTTTGTCTATGCTGGCAAGTGAGAAGTTTCAGGATCACTCCAATAATATTATGGCTAAAAGCCCCAATATTCTTGCTCCATTTTCAGTGTTAGTATTTCTTTCAATCTTTCTGCCTCTAATATGACATCTGAATTTCAAGGACTGTCTTTAAAGTTACACAGGTGCCTGTTAGACTGGCTTCATCTTGTGGGAATCACACAATACAAAAGCCCAGGAGGCCTAAGTTGCATTCCCCAAATGCAAACACAAAGCTGAGTACTGGTAGTTCTCACTAAGACTGTTGTGTCCACCACTGAATTGAATTAGCTGCACATTTTCCTTAAAAAACAAAATAAACACAAACAAACAAACAAAAGCCAAACCAAAACAGAAAAAAACCCCCACAAAACCAAACCAAATGCAATCAAACAAAAACAAAACAAAAAACCACAAAACAAAACCAAAAAGAACCCAACAACTTCCCCCCCCAAAAAAAACCCCAAAAAACCAAAAAATCCACCACACCAAAAAAAAAAAAAAAGAAAAAAGCGCTAAAATTGATTGGAAGAAATGACTGATGAGCTAGGATGTGAGATGCCTACACAGAGTTCTTTCAATAGATTTTCCTCTTTCAGAGGTAAGCTCGGTGATGGGGAAGGTCACTTTTAGCTCCTAAAAACCTCACTAGCTGCTGTGAAAAATAATAGAGATTAAAATGTCAAGGAGCTCCCTGAGATGCAGGAGATCAAGGAAAATTTGCTGAACATTTCCCACATCCTGAAGATCAAATCTCTCAAGAAAATACCACACAACAAATAGTAGGCAGCAATGTGGAGAAACATTAAAAAAACCAAACCCAGCAAAACAACCAACCAACCAACCAAATGAACAAACAAAAAAAAAACCCAACAAAAAAGAATCTCCTTCCAAGAACTATAGAAAACAAACTCGGGAGATGTGTAAACTAAAGATTTCTGCAGTAATTCTTGTTTCCTGGAATATGCTGTGATTTGTCACACACATCCTCATCAAAGGAATCCAAAACAAGATTTCTACCTGGAGGCACTAGCCCAGTCTTCCTGCCTTCATTATGATCCATGTGGCAAATCTTTTTCTGCATTTGAAAATAGAATTGAATGGTTTAAGATGTGCATGCTCTTTCCTAAGCCCTTTTTGTGCTCACAGTCCTGCAGACCAAGGCGGGGGTAGGTGGTATGATACTTCCTCACCTCCAACATAGTTCTCATTATTTTCTGTCCCTTGTGTGCACTTGTGAAAAAGAGAAACACATGGGTCTGCTCTCCTACTTTAATCATCCCAATCAAGTCATTCCTTTGATCAACATCACAAACCCCACTACATTGCATATTCTACAGCAAATAAGAGAAGGGTGTGCTGTAGATTGATATTCAAATGGCACATAAAAGATCTGGAGCAGAGATCAAAAAGGAGAATGTTGTGTTTGGGCTTGTCAGTTGTGTTGTACTGTATTACTTATGTCTTTGGTTAACAAGTGTTCTGAAAACAGGCTGGGTCAATGAGCTGCTAGAGGAAAACTCACTTTCTGTTGGCTATTCAGAGAGCTATGCCAACCTTTTACTGACTCTGTTTTCTAATTTGATCACAAAACAGCTGAAGAGGCATGAAAATATGTATCCACACAAGGAACATCTAAAACTTTTACTGTGCTTTGGGTCACACAATGTAATTTTTCAGCCCATTAAGTCCTTATACATTGCTTCCATTATCATGGTGCTTATATATGGCTTCCATTATCATGCTCTCTCTGGCGAGACATGCAAGTTCCGATATCCCCTTCACAGATGGGAGACCTGAGTATCTAAAGCTTAAGATCAACACTGAGCTTCTTTTGCCCAATTCTCTCTACAAGATATGCTATGCCCTGCAAGAACCCCACATCCGCTCCCATTCTGCACTCTGAACACACACATCAGCAATTCTGTTCCTATCATATGGTTGTAAGTTAGCAATTAGCCCTTTTTTGTCTCTCTGAAAATTAATAACATGGCTCTACCGCTCAGTTCTGTTCCTTCCAAAGCACTTCAAGCCTTCATTTATGCACATGGGTATTGAGTTTTTTCGGGTTGGTTTTGTTTTATTTTAAATTATTATTATTATTGTTGTTGTTGTGGTGGTGGTGGTGGTGGTGGGGGGGGTGACTTAAGCATTATTTTTTGTTTGTTTTTCCTTAATAAACACAGAATCACAGAATGGGTAAGATTGAAAGGGACCACAGTGGATCACCTGGTCCAACCTCCCTACTCAAGCAGGGTCATCCTAGAACACATGGCACCAGATTGCATCCAGATGGCTCCTGAATATCTCCAGCAGGGAAGACTCCACATCCTCTCTGAACAATCTGTTCCAGTGCTCAGTCACCCACACAGTAAAGAAATTCTTCCTCATATTCAGGTGGAACTTCCTGAGCACCAGTTTCTGTCTGTTGCTCCTTGTCCAATTGCTTGGGACCACTGAGCAGAGCCTGGAAACATCATCTTGACACCATTCTTTCAGATATTTATAGACATTGAGGAATTCTTCTCTCAGTTGTCTTTTCTCCAGGCTGAACAGGCTGAGTTCCCTCAGCCGTTCCTTGTAAGAGAGGTGCTCCAGTCCCTTCATCATCTTCATTGCCCTTTGCCAGACCAGCTCCAAGAGCTCCATGTCTCTCTTGTGCTGAGGAGCCCAGAACTGGACACAGATCTCCAGATGTGGCCTCACCAAGGCTGAGTAGAGGGGCAGGATCACCTCCCTCAACCTGCTGGCAATGCTCTTCCTAATGCACCCAGGATGCCATTGGCCTTCTTGGCCACACTGCTGGCTCATGGACAATTGGTGTCCACCAGGACCCCCAGGTCCTTCTCTGCAGAGCTGCTTCCCAGCAGGTCAGCCCCCAGCCTGTGCTGGTGCCTGGGGTTATTCCTCCCCAGGGGCAGGACCCTGTGTTGGCCTTTGCTGAATTTCAGGCAGTTCCTCTCTGCCTCTCTCTCCAGCCAGTCAGGGTCCTTCTGAAGGGCTGCACAGCCCTCTGGGGTATCGGCCACTCCTCACAGCTTTGTGTTACCAGCAAATTCTTGGATGAGGCATCTGTCCCTTTGTCCAAGTCACTAATGAATAAGTTAAGCAACCACGTGCTCAGTATTGAACCTCGGGGGACACCACTAGTGACAGGCCTCCAACTAGACGCTGTGCCACTAATTGTGACTGTCTGGGATCTGCTGTGTTTTATTTCTCAGAAATCCTGTGCATTCTTCCTCTTTTGTATATTTAAAAATTTACTGGCACAGATCGTCCACTCATATGTAAAATTAACCATATAAAATAGCCCATTTTCCTAAACGTAAGCATATGCAAAACTCTGCAGAATCATGGCTTCAGCGTGCACATCATAAATCTGGCTGAGGGCTGCCTGTGGCTCTGGCTGGGCAGCTATACAAATGGCTGGCAAATAAGGAGCCATCAGACACTTTCCTTTCCTTGCTTTTTAGGAGTGGTCTACATCCCAAGGCACATACCTATTCAGTAAAAGAGAAACGCAGGCACTTCTTCCTGTGCTTCTGTTTCTCAGATTGAGGCTTGGGAATGCTTACACTGGGACAAGTAACTTATGCCAAGTCACAGTGGTTATTTGCATTGTGATCATCAGGGTGCAAGGCAGGACTGGATGGTGATTCTCAGAATTAAATAGTCTCCTTTTCTTGGAGCACTCAGTAAAGAATGAATAGCTAATTAGTAATTTGCTTTGGTGTTGTACGGTCAGTGTAACTACCCTTAGATTTGTCCTTTCATTCAGTTGGGAGGAATTAATTGTGGTTTTTTTGGGGTTTTTTCTTTCCCTAATCCATTTCAAAGCCTTGAGCTCTTACACAGGGCCTTTTGGCATATCTGAATGCCTTTGTCTGGTTAGCTCTCAGAGAATGATTTCATGGGGGCATCCTTTTTACTGGGGTTCATATGCTGGTAGCAAGATGTGTCCTTATTGGGCTTTGTATTTGCTGACCATTGAGTAAATGCTTGTGAAGGTGAGATACCAGCATGCTCGTCAGCTTTTACTAAGCATATTTCCATATTTCACCAAGGCTTTGTAAGTACTTGGTACAGAAACAGCTCTGTTTATTGGAGGTGCTTGTTCCCCAACCTCCTGGGACTGTGCCCAGTTGCAATCACAGCAGTGTTAGAGCAGTTCCTTCCTGTCCCTTTGATGTAGCATTTGCTTTTTAAATTCCTGCTGCTTTCACTCATTTTTCTCAGTCTGCTTTTTGGCTTCATTTCTGAAGGTACTGGGGCTCTTTCAGGGACAAAGCTTTAACAGGGAGCGCATGTTTCTCCCACCTCACTGTTTTGTTAATTCATAGTGTTAAAGCTTGAGCTATTTAATAGCTCAAACAACCTCTGCAAAGACTGCAGAGAACTGCAAGGACTACATCAAATACAGCATTCATTACATAATGCTTAGGAGAAGTCAGCTCTAATAACCAAGAAACTGAACCCCGTTTATTTCCCAGTTTCTCTCCTTACTCCTTCAGATTACTGCAGGGGTTTAAAGAGTTTAGGGCTCTGGAGGAGGCACTTGGTGCTTGTAGGATGAAACTATTAGATGTCAATTGCCTTGTAGCAAAAAGTGTAAGACCACTACTAGAAAAACTGAATGGACTCTTGTATTCTCTTTCATGGTCCAAGAAGACCAAGGTGCAGATGGCACATCTGACATCAACACCAAATCTAAATAGGTTATAAAACATTTTGATTTAGACTGTCCAGGGTGTTTTATATAATTACAAAACTTGTTTTTACATTTTTTAATCATAAAATTGGCAGAGGTCTTACAGCTCAACACATGGATGTTAGAGAACAACTGGCATTTTTCTCTCCATATACAGAAGGAAAATGAAGATGTAACACCCAAACTGAAAGCAGAAGGCATTGAATCTAGTATTTTTTCCTCTAAAGTTAGTGTGGCTAAAATCTAGCAAAATATGTACTCCAAGTATACCTGGTACACCTGGAGGGATTTATTTTCCTTTAGACAACTCTTTTAAACCAACTTTTTTTCTTTTTTTACAAACACAACATGTGAGATTTCACAAACAAACAAACAAATCTACTGTAAATTAACAGTGGGATTGAAAGAAACTGTAAGTGTTGTTTAATGGACTCAGCACACTTATTGTTCTTCATGTGAGCAGTCTCTTCATTCTTGGTTAAGCAACTTACATTAATATTTTAAAATGGAAACAACACTCATTTCCTTTCAACACAAACTACCTTCGTAGGACCAAGGTCCCAATCCTACTCCAATGAAGTCTATTAGGAGGAGGATTCAAGTTAATTTTAGGAACTGTCAGACAAATTTTGCCCTCCGTTAGACCCTATGGACTTCTGTGGGAGTAAGTGGGTGGCACACAAAGCAGAATTACTCTGTTGTCCTTTCCTATTTAGACTGTGCCAATCATCACAGCATCTGAATACTTTCCCAAATTAAGACTAAACAAAGAAGACTAATGTCTCCATCATGTGAAATTTCCTTTCTGTTCCTCCCCCACAGAGAAAAGTTACATGAATGCTGTGTAGGAGGGATGTTGTGATAATCACATAAACAAAAAAGGTAAATGTATATTATAAAAAAAAAAGGAAAAAAACAGCAGACATGTTTATTTACTGCCTGTTGGGAAAGAAAAGCTTGCATAAATGAGCTTTATAATTGAACCAGAAAGGCTTCTAGTTTGTTAATATACTCTTCTTTGAAACAGATTTTCAAATTCCAGACCCGGTTTTCACTCACTGTAAACTTTCAGTAATGAACACTGGGGTCAAAATGGAAAGTCTAACAAAGTGGACCTAACAGTGGAAAGTATCATTATTACACACTCAAAAAAAAAAAAAATGTAAAGGACATCTTATAATAATTCACTAAAATCTACAGTGATAATGTTTGTATTTATTTAGTAAATTACACAGGATAATCATTGATCCATAGGACAGGGAAACTCTGCAGCATCAGTTCATTTTGGGGGCCACCAATATCAATGCAGATGAAAATCTTGTCAGTTATATTTCAAGCCACCCATCTCAATGCTCAGACTTACACAGACTTAGACCCAAATCTTCTGATGATGTTAATTAACCCTGTGTTAATTAACCTGGTTTCAATGTTCTTGTGAACCCATTGATTGATAGGGGGCTTGCAGAAATTTTGCAGGTTCAAGGGACAACATCCCACAAAAAGCAGAACGCAATGCAGAGGTCAGGACATACTCCAGGCCAATACACATTACCAATCAGGTAATCCTTCTGCTGCACTAAACATGGAAAATGCTGGAACATTTAAATAGAATCTGGGCTAACACCTAATCATACTGAAATGGCATTGTCTTTGCTAGGCAGAAAGCAGAGATGCTACAAAGTTCCTAGAGAGAATTAAAACAGCCCTTTCCCTAGGTATAAACTCTGCATTCTGCCAGGTTTCTGTGACCACACTTAACACTGAACTCGTAAGTGCTGGGTATCCTGATTTCAGCAGTTACAGCTCTTTCTCCATAAGACAAGCACTGATGTGCACAACTGTCAGTCCTGATGGTCTATGCTGGTAGCTCCTTGTGCTGGTTTCAGCTGGGATAGAGTTGATTTTCTCCACAGTATGGGGCTATGATTTGGATTTTTGCTGAACACAGACTGTTAATAATATGGAGACATTTTTTGTTATTACTGAGCAGGGCTTACACAGAGCCAAGGCCTTTTCTGCTTTACCTACTGCCATGCTGGCGAGGAAGTTGGGGGTGCATGGGAGGCTGGAAGGAGACACAGCCAGGACAGGTGACCCCAACTGACCAAAGGGATATTCCAAACCATATGACACCATGCTCAGAATATAAAGTGGAGAGAAGAAGGAGGAAGGGTGGGACCTCTGGAGTGGTGGCATTTGTCTTCCCAAGTCACTGTTACACATGATGCAGCCCTGCCTTCCTGGGGATGGCTGAACACCTGCCTGCCCATGGGAAGCAGGGAATTAATGCCTTGTTTTGCTCTGCTTGTGTGAGTGGCCTTGGCTTTCCCTATTAAACTGTCATTATTTCAACCCATGAGTTCTGTAGGTTTTACCCCCCTGATTCTCCCCCTGATACTGCTGGTGGGGGAGTGAGTGAGGGGCTGCCTGGGGCTTGGCTCCTGGCTGAAGTTAATCCATGACAGTCCTTTACACAGAAATGTTAAGCTCTCTACCATCAGCAAACTTTGGTCCTCAGCTTTTTTCCTCTCCTTTTTACCCATCTCATCAGGAAAATTATCCCTCTCCTACAACTGTATTTCTTGTGTGTTGATCAGGTTGTTATTCTCTTAAATTGGATGTTCTCAACCCTTGCCTTTTTATTTATTTGAAAGGCAAACTTCATTTCCAATTCCAACACAATAGTTCTACATCAAAACCCAGGGGAGCTGAGTGGGTAAGGAATAAAATACCAGATTCACTTTAGACATATATATTTTATAAAGAAATCACATAAAATAACCCTTGGTTTCACAGTCAGGATTTTTTTATATTCTCCTACATTTAGACTTGCTCCAGCCCTGGAGCTGTTCAAGGCCAGGTTCGAAGGGGCTCTAAACAACCTGATCTAGTGAAAAGTGTCATTGCCCACAGCAAGGGAGTTGGAACTAGATGATCTTCAAGGTCTCTTCCAGCTCATGGTTCTATGATTTGACTCACAGCAAATCGATAGATGGATCCAGGACTTAAGAGTTTGGTAATTAAATTAACTTCCCTGCAATTTTCTGTATGCAAAAATAGATTACCTGGTGATGCAGAGATTCTTACAAATGATAGTCCAGCCATCAGCATCACCAGAAAAGTCAGACACCTTTCCTTGTATTAAGTTTCATAATAGGAAATGATCTAAAAACCTCTAAAAGATGCTGCTGAAGAAATTGCTCCCAAGCCTGATCAGAGCTGAGGAGGTGGGGTTTATCATAAATCAGATGAGGTCTGAAAGGCACACATGAGCAAAGCTCAGGCACAAAAGCAGACTTAAAAAGCAGTTTTCTCAATCCCAAGTAACTGAACTACATCTTCCTCTACTCGGTTGTGAACCAGAATTGAATTTGGCGATTGACTCCCAGACTGAGCCTGCATAACTGAAAGGACAACTTTATCCAAGATCTGAATTTATAAAGGGCGATTAAAAGAATGACCTGGATAGTTTCTTGAGTAATTTTTTTCATCAAAATGATTTCACAGAAAGCCCACAGCACCAAAGGTATTATGTGGCCGTGCATGCATGTGCAATACCATTTGTATTATTTTCTCCTACAGCCAGTGATTATGTATGTCTCTCAGAGGCTGCTCCTGCATGTAACACTGTGAAAAACAGAGCAGAAATCATTTTTAAAATACACAGGCACTGCTTATACTCTTTTCTTACTCTTATTGCCTCTTATTGCCTCTTCTTGGAAATATCAATCCTCTACTAAAAAAAAAAAGATTTTATTGTTCCTTGTTGGTTTGTAGGGGGTTTGTTGTCTTGTTTTGTTTTGTTTTGTGTTTTGGTTTGGTTTGGTTTGGTTTGGTTTGGTTTGGTTTGGTTTGTTTTTTAAGGTTGTATACCAAAGGCCCCTTTCTTGTATTATGTTCTTATCCACTAGGGATTTACATGAGAAAGAAATGTTTTCATATTACTGGCTATGGGACCTAAATGTCCTGTGAACTTCATCTTGATCTAAATTAAAATAGCACTACTGTTCAATGAATTTTATTAAATTGGGTGGAGTTGTTTTTTAATTTATAGTCTTTTAATTGAGATCAAACTATGACCATGATTTTTATAAAATGGTAAGTGAATTAGAGGAACCAGTTTAAGATGTTTCTAGAAGGTCAGCATTACAGAAATTCATGAGCAGACCATGCTTCTTCCCTGTCCTCTCTCTAAAAATGAGAGGCTTTGGAGTATCTTAAGTTGTTAAGTCAAAATAATGAATAATTTCTCAAATACGATTTTTTAAAATGTTGGCGACTTTATCTATCTGCCTTTGACAACACATCAATCATGAGAAATACCTGGATCTCATAAATAACAGTTGGTCAGTATAAAAAAGGGTCTGCAGTTTAAGGTGCTTTGATGTTATTTCATTTTATATGCTTTGATTTGATTCATAAAGTGGTAGTTAGGAATTCTTTGTAGTATTCCTTAGCTCAACTATATTTCCAGATGCTTTCCCTCCACTGTAGTTCTGATTATATCTTGGGAACAGTCCTTCTCGATTAGAGGGTGCCAGTTTTAAACATCCATTTTTCAGGCTTAGTTTGCTGTTCAGGTTCTGGTCTGTTGCCTTCTGGGCTGTGACAAGAATTGGTCTCAAAAAAAATCATTCTCAAAAAGACTCTCTTTCCTCTTGTTTTTTCTGCCTAAAGTATTTTATTGGGCAATATCAGCCACACATCAGTTTTTGAATTATTAGACTTCAGAGAGATTTACCAAACAAAGGATTGATCTTTAAAAGCTTGATTTTTACACTTGCAAAGAGTGATGCTATCCACAGAATGTTTACAGATCTATCTTCTTAGTTTTTAGACAAACTAGAGTTGAAAAGATGCTAGGTTTAATCGTGGGGAAGAAGAAGAGACTTGGGGAGCAGATTTTGACTTCATACAAATTTCCCAGAGTTTATCAATTATCTTTTATTATAGAAGATATCATGAAACCTAATTTACCACACTGTCATTCTGGATTGTGTTAAATTAAACTGAGTTTCTCAGGATTTACAGTAATATATCCTAAATTATGTTCTAGCCAACAGTTTCAAAAAGGAGAGAAGGTTTTGGCTGATTTCATTTTAGGAGCTCACAGTGATTTTTCAAAAAAAAAAAAAANCCCATTTCTGTGTACAATGTTATTGGGTCATGTTTATGGATTAGGTTCATCAAACTGCACAATATTAAACAACTGACACAATTGCAAGCTCTTTCCCTTTTTTTAAAGTGCAGTAGGCATATGTGTTAGAAAATAAAGATGGAGTCTTCCTTAAGAGAAATGACATATGAATTCAAAACAAGGGTGACAGAAGAAGAAAATAAATACAGGAAATTTTTGAGGGAGGGAGGCTAAAGAAGAAATAATGAGCTGATGTGGCTGTCTGGTTTTAACTGCAGAATTGCTTTATCATTTTAAAATAAATAAAGACCAGTCTAAAAGTATTTAAATAAATAAAGACTTATCCAGGAGTCTACTTAGGGAAGTGAGTTTTGACAGGTACATAATAACCATATATGAGAAATAAGCATGTATAAGAGTAATCTCATGAAGCCTGTTGGCCTCCAGTCAGGTGCTCAAGTCATTGAAACACAATGACAAATTTGGGTGGCAAATTTACAAGTCTTCTTATAATTTGGATTGATGTTGTAATTATGATATACTCAAATATAAATGCTTTCAGTTCAGCAAGTAAGGCAAAGACCTTCTCCTTTACCCTCTAAATGAACCATAAGTTTAGGACATAAAATATTACTTAAAAAATTAAGAATGAAGTCTTCAGGACTTTGTCTCATTAAAAATGATACATAGCTGAAATAAAGGACCACTTCCTTCTCTTGTTAGTGAGAGTGTAGTTTCCACTCTTCCAGAGTCATAAAGCCAGAGGTCCATAAGATTGCAAGAGCAACAACAGAAAGAAAAAGCTAAACAAGTCCAAATGGAGCCATAAAAAGGCCATTTTGCACAAACCAGTATATTTTCTAATTGATTCCTTACAAATCACTGGATTTACATCCATTCCCTATTTTTCACCTGCAAATTTCCAAATGAATTAGGGATGCTGTGGGTCCAAACCTGATGCAGTTTACAACAGTGATGCTGGGCAAGGAAAGCTTGGTATAAGTCACTACTTATCAGCTTGGGGTTGCCACACAAAGTGACTATGGGAAAAGAGGAAACAGAACACATCCTACACACCCTAACACCTGCAATTGAGAGAAGAAACTAAATTGGGAAAAGCAAGCTATATAAACGCATTCAGAATTTATGCTAATTTTGGGCTGAGTGTAGCAAAACTGCATGGGCACTGGGATGTTTTCAAAAAATTTTAGATGGTCTTTAATAGGAAGGTTTGAAAAGCACCATTCTCTGATCAGCTGCATATGTCACTTGCAGGTCAACACCATTCTATTGTTCTGTGAGAAGGACATTGAGGTAAAAAATATTCTGATCTCTCAGCATTTGGATAAAGCCATTTGTTTTCAGACTAAGCAGTAAATTTATCATGTAAGAAAATCCATCAGGGAGACTGTCTCTTGATTTTCAGGAAAGTATTTCAGAAGTCAGGAACTTCCCTCCAAGTTTCTAGTGTCCATCAGAAGACTTAAATTGGAAAAAAAAATAAAAGGTTGATAACTGCAATGGCAGCCACAGTGCTTGCACATGGCATATCCCTTCTGTGAGGGGGATTAAACTTACTGAAATTATTCTTGCTCAAGTAGGCAGAAAACATATTTCTGTTCTCACCAGGTCAAATCCATGCCCATTTACAAAGTCTGTTGTTGGCTAGCTAACCTGTGGGTTGTATCTTAAGGTCAATGAAGTCATTGATTTGTAAGGACTGATGGAGTTTGCTTTCATAATTTTTTATTAGAAGGTTATTTTCAAATAGAAAGCATTGCTTTTTTATTATGCAAATTCAAAGTTTTCTGACTAGGGCAGTAGCCAGTTCACTGTTCTTGCATCATACACAAGTATTGATGCGACACTGTTTTTCAAATATTCAGACAAGTGATCAAACACAGCCAAAAACAATTAATTAAGAAAGCAACACAAGAAGAGCTTCAAATTTTTTGTGAGGGTCAGACTAAATAAGCCCTTTGCAGTACATTTTGAGGCCATTTGTTCTGGTTTTATAAAAATGCTCCAATTGCTTTTGTCAGCCTTTATTGACAAGTTCTTAAAACACACTAAATTATCTGGAAATATTTGTATAAGTGCTTACAAGACAGAGAATTAAGTTCATATTTCCATTTATTATTGGCTTGAAGAGGGAATACCCCAAAAGGATGTGTTACAGAATACATGAGGCATTCTTCACAAGGACAATTTAATGATATTTGCCTATTCTCTTGGCTACATCTGCTAATGCTACTTACCTGAGCCACCTTGTGTGGACTCTCTGTGGCGGCATACCACTTTATTCCAAAGTTTCATTTTATATATCACAAAGGGGAAAAAGCAAGCACTAACCAGAGAACAGTGTCTACATGGTTGTTTATGTGCAAATAAAAATACCATTAGAAAGACCTGACATCGTCTAAAGAGGAGTGTGTTAGAAGTAATCTACTGCGTTGAATCACATAATTGAATTATTTGCCCCCACATGAAGAGCTCTAAGTGCACAGGTAGAGCACAGTGGCCAGGCCCCGGAGAGGGAGAGCTCTGCCTCCATCTCTTGGTGATCGAGTGGAAGGACAGCCAGAGGAGACTTTTTCATCTGGAATCTTCATTGATCCAAAAGCCAGATGAACAGATGCTTGAAGGGGGAGGACAGCTGTGCTGTGACACACAGGGAAGCACGAGTAGAGATTCATTCATGCAAGCTTGTTTCCCAGGGTCTTACCACCGCTGCTGTGGGACCCACCATAACTGCAACCAGAGGTTGTGGAGCTATCCAAGAAGAGAGGAAGGTGTCTACTTTGTGGTAAGGAATTTTTTCAAATTACTATCAGATACTGATTCCCAGTCATTAAAACCCATATGAATTTGGCAGGATTCTTAAATATGCAGTGACAAAGAGGGAATCAAGAACAGAGAAATGCCTATGCAATGGGATGTGGCATTTACTGCTGAAGCCAACGAGGTTGGCAGCAGAAGGACCAAAGCTGAATCCTTGTTGAGGTGCTAAGGGGTGCAGCTACAGATGATAAACACAGGAGACTTCCCAGCTGCCTGGAACCGAGGCTACCCCATGTGTCTGGAGACAGTGGGAACATACAAACCCCTGGCACCAGCCTGCGACTGGCACCAGAGACAGGTGGGAAAGTTGCCTCTCTGATGCTGGTTGGCTCTGGGCTGAGTTAAGAAACTCCTGCCAAATATAGTGGGGATGACTGACAGGGTGATACACCATCCATAGCAGAGGAAGCTGCTCACCCTGCTCCTTTGACTATATAATAAAACTTCTGAGGCTGAGAGCTGTAAAACCTGCCTTACAGGGTGCTGAGGAAAGGGAAAGTCTCAGCTGCAGATCAGACCTCACTGCCTTGCCACCAGCTGCATAGCATAGGCAGAAATATACAGGATTAAAGCCACATTAATTTCAAAAGCTTCATGCTAAACAACTTTTAAAGATATACCATGACCCTTTATTTCTGTAACATAAATCGTTGCTATGGTATTTCACGGTTTTTCTCCTTGAAAAAAAGTTCTTAGTTCTCTCAGAAACTCCAGGTGGTCACTAATACGTGCTCCCAATTCCAAGTCTTGCTGCTGCTACCAACTTTGGAAGAGGAATTAAATGTATTTCAAAAATAACAATTAAAGAAAATGGGCTCTTTTAATTACTGGACACAAAATTCATTTCTTCACATTATACTGAATACATTGCCTCTACTTATAACAGAGAATAGACACCACCAAACTCACAAAAGAAGAGAACCAATTTTATGGCAACACATCTACCTTGTTCTACATTTAGGTTACCATTCTACACCTGAAATATTTGCCTCTTTTGAGAGGTGGGCTTGTATTCACCCATATTCTGTGGTTTCAAGTGATCAGAGGTTTTAAGTCAAACCATACCATTTTTAATTTCAACAGTATAAGCTCCTATAGCCACTCCTGCGGTATGAGGTGGAGGGGGTTTGGGGCTTTTTAAATACTATTATTTGCACTCTGACCTTTAGCTTCAGTTTAACTGAGATTTTCATGGAAACATGAAATAGACCAACTAAGTAGAAACAATATATAAAGCACAAGTCTTTGCGATTTCACTTTACCTTCAGAAAAATATATGACATTATAAACTAAGTAAAACACAATGAAAATTACAAACTTCTGCTTGAGAAAGCAATCAATATGCTATTCTTATAAAACTTCTGAACTATGGAATTACCACTAAATCTCTATATGTCTCTCACTAAGTCTCATTTACTGAAAACAAGCATGTGTTAAAGGCTTTCTTGACTCAGGATCAATTTTTAAAAGTAACTATTCACTGAGAAAAAACAAAGTTTTAGGGACATCACATTACGATAATCCTGTGACTTTTAAGGGCAGGTATGATATCGTGGATGTCAACTTAAAATGAAACGTTAAAGAGTCTGTGGATCAGCACGCTAAGTGAAAACTAGTATTTCATTGTTAAACCTTAATCATGATAATTTATTGTGAATTTGTCAAGATTCATTAACCCTGGGATTATCAATCACTAAGGAAACAGACATGTTCCAAATACTTCATGCTAAATGTCATTCTTGGGAGATACAAGTGGGGTTTATGACTCCTAGTCTTAAAATCTTACTATTGGTCCTTTCTGTTCAGTGCCACTTTAAGACCAGAAATGTTTTGCTGCGGAGTGCGAAGATCACCTTGTTACTGAAGCAAGTCTCTATCTCCTGCTTCTGTGCAATGAAACATTTTAAAATCTATTTGCTCTAGCTGCTAAAGAAAGGGAATGAAATACATTTAGCTCTAGGAATGGTGCTAGGAATCTGCCTAGCTTGTGATGAAAGAGTATATTTGGTGAAATGGTAAAATGATAATACCACTTTACTACTGAGCTGTGATCAAGACCACCAGGGCAGCTCAAGCCCATATGAAGCCATCTCAAGCACTAGAGCTATAGTTCAGTTTGGTTTAGTGGCAGTGACATTTTTCTTCTGAGTCAAAAGACTTTTGGTTTTTGGTGGCTGTTGGCACATAATACCAGCCTTTGAAACACTGATTGCTCAGCCGAAGTTAACAGAAACAGCTGCAAAACAAGATGTCATTATCTCTGGGTCTTGCTCCGAGTAAGCTGCAAGAGCACTGCCATCTGTAAGGAGCAGTTCTTTAATAAGGGGACTTCTGAAGCCTTTGTTTCTGCATACAAACAAGCCAAATTACAAATGTCGCTTGGGGAAATCTAAAAGCGGACTCTCAGAGACAGACTCTGTGTTTGTTCAATTTGCTGCTACTGCAAGAAAAAAGTCTCCTTACCACTGAGATGCTGTAGCTGTAATCACATTTTACAAGCCAGCTTTCCATGCAAAGAGCCAATGGAAGATGATCACTTCTTCAACTAATTTGCTTTGGGATAAAGAAGTGTCAGGTGGGGGAGTTGGTGGTAGTTTGTTTTTTTTTATTTTCATGGTTTTATGTATAGCAGCACAAATAGGTCTATTTAATTCTTTAAATGCATCTTACTAATGTCAAATAACATTGACAGCCTGATAGTTATTAAAAAACCATGCCTGATAAAGAACGACAGTACTGCACAGACATAGCTAAGAAAGATTCAAGACGCACTTTTTTGTATGAAGCAGATCATAAATACACATAAATACATCTCTGTACCTGCAGAACATTTTGCTGACCTATTTCCCAGCTGACACTACATTTCCCAGCTGACACTACAAATAAAAGGGTCTTCAAGATGTTACACTACTGCAGCTTACAGAGAAACGGTATGTATATTATTTGTGTTTCAAGCACATTTTAAATATTCCATTTTGTATCACATTGAAGTCATGCTGGGGCCACAAAAGAGGATCATGACTTTACAATCAATATTAGGTCTTCAACTATTGAGTTGTTTTAATGCTAACCTTTGATTTCTTTTATGTTGAAGATATGCAGGGAATACTATTAACTGACTGTAATCTTGAAGAGTTCGTGACCATGAGAAGTGTTAAATGCCTGGATTTCTACAGGTAGAATACGAAGTTGACTGAAATTTTATAGCCAACTAACAATTGTGTAGACTTAATACTGGAAAATAAGGAGCCTAGCTTCATGCCCATTAAATTCAATAGGAATTCTACAGACATTTAACCTGACAATGTTGAAGTAAAATGATTTTATTAGATTTATTTGGACCCTTTGTTCCAGAAGGCCTTCTCAAGTACATGTTCTTATAGATCTTCACAAGTTGGTTTATAATACATTTTTCCATCCATTTCTCTTTTTTCAAAAGACAGTGACAATTCCTTGTAAAAACAATGCAAACAGGTTTTAATTTAAAAAAAAATAAAATAAAAAATGCATGGTAATAAGGAAACCATTTGGGTTAAGATATGCAAAGAAGCATGGAACAAAACACATAAACCAGGGAGAGAGGATAGAAAGGCCTGGAAGAAAAATTCATTGAGAGCAATTGCAGGGCTCTAAAATAGGCACAAGGATTAGGCAGTGGCCAGAACAGAGCAGCTGAACAGCTACTGAAAGGAAGTGGATTTATAAACAGGAGTTCAAGCAACAACAAGGAATGGCTTCAGTGCAGGAAACTATGGTAAATAGGAATGGCTGGCCTTGTTCAGAGCTGTGGGAAACATTAAGAGAGTAATAAAAAGCTGAAGTCTTTTATTCATTTAAACATTTTAAGCATAGCATTTACAAACTTGTAGAATTTGTTATTTTTCTGATACATGGATAAGATTATTTTCTTTCAATCCTACCCATTACTCAGTCTCCCTTTTAAGTTGAACATCTCTGTGTAGCTACTAAATCTGTAGGAGAAGACACTTGCTTTGGCTGATTTCATAGTTTTTGTCAGAGTGGAACTGTCTTCCTAATATTAAGCAGGTATGAAGGTTCACAGTCTTTACTGTGAAGTCATTAAGCTTCAACATGAGAGTTTAAAGTTAAACAGGTCTTAAGATAATTTCCTAAATACGGAGGTTTTTCCTGATTGAAGCCTTAGAATAGCACCGGTGGTCTTTAAAGCTGTGGAAAGATACTCAAAGAATATTTTAAGAATTGCAATCAACTAATAAAAACACTGTTAATGTTTCATAGATACATTTCATCCTTTACAATACTCTTTTGAGAACTGTTTCTAAACATAGGGAATATAACTTAGATTTCCATAAAGACTTCCAAATTGCCATGCCAATGACCATTGGTAATCAAGCAGAGTTGTGGCTTCCAGTTCAAGGACTTCTCCTCCTCAAGGATCAAGATCAGAAGAAAAGAGAAGTCATGGTTTTATGGGGAGAGACTTTCAGGGAGATTAACACTGACTTTAGTCCTTGTGAGATTCAGAATTTGAAGCTTCTATCCCAGAAGACAAAAAGTAAGCCAGACAACCAACACAACATACAGTCACGTTTTAAATGAGTTGTGTTTTGAATAAAGATTCCTGAGAACCAAGCTGATTTTGATGTGCCTATGCTCTTACAGTTCTCAGGCAAGCTAGCCCTTCTGGACTGCCTTCAATCCTTTTAATTTCAGCCCTACCGATATATGTGTGATTTTGGCTTCAGTTTTTGTAGCACTCCACTTTGGGCTTTAGATGGGATACACAGGTGTGTTGACCGGTTTTGCAAAGAGAATTGATACACATTGTGGGCAAGCCACAGAACCACCTTAATGGAGCCTTGTGCCTTTTTGTACCATCTTGCCAGACTGTTTTAGTGGAGCGGTAAATGCAGTAATGCATTCTCTCCTGAGATATTAACATTTCTGGATTCATGGCATGATTTGACAGGATCCAGATGCCAAATACGTATTTTTCCAGTGCTGTTGCCTGGAGGCATATCAGCCTCCAGATTTCTAAGGTGCAGTAGGAAAGCTAAACAACATTCTCTATTGAGCCAAAATTTGGAAACTGGAGTTTGAAAAGATGGGACAAACTAACTGCCAAGACCTGGCGGGATTCAGGATTCAGAGTCAGATTTTCAGAGTATCCTGGTCTTGATTCTCACAGTTGACACCAACAGATCCATGCAGATCCACACTAGTTCTTTATTCAGAAATTGTGCCTCAGGTGCCCAACATCAAAAATTACCTCACTAAATCCCTGCCTCTCCCTCGGCTTCAGAGGAGAATGAAGTGTTGGATAGTGGTTTATACAATTTTTATTTTTTTAAATCTATTTGGACATACCGATGCGGGTAAAATAAAAACAAAACCGGAGCCCAGCACCGCTAGCCTTTCACTCCTCAGCACGGCGGCGTGTTGCTCCCGCCGTCACAC
>VWZW01001321.1:944892-1013901 GCA_013397115.1 Edolisoma coerulescens
AGCAGGTGGCCGGGCGCGGCCGGCGGGGCAGGGATGCTCCCGGTGCGCCGTGCCCGGCTCTGGGCAGCGCGGGACAGTGGTGCGGCGGCACCGGGCGGAGCGGGGCTTCCCCGCGCCGCTGGGGAAACACCCGCTGCCGCGGCGCTCGGTGCGGCGGGGATGCGGTGCCGCTGCCCAGCGCCCGACACCCGCCGTGTGCTGCTCCTGCGGGGCTGCGCCTCTCCTCGGGATGAAACCGCCCGCAATTCAGAACGCCGAGGTTGCCTCGCTTGCTCGGCTGCCAACCTAACATTCATCTCTATCTCTTCTTGTTGATTTAGAAGGAAACCTTACTGGTGCTGTCAGGCTTAGAAACAGCAGGGGTGAAATTTATGGGTTTCGGTATTCGGTTTCATTTCTGTATCTGGATTTTCACCAACGTGAGCCATAGGTTTGCAGCCAGATGCTTTTGCAAAATGGATGGAATCTGAAATACCCTGCTAGGTAAATATAAGTAAGTTACATATTGTCTGGCAATACTATTATGGGTAACAGGTGAAAAATAGCTTCCTACAAATGTAATATTCATGCATTACAAATGTGGGGAGTTCTATAAAGGAAGTTGATTCTTTTGCACATCAGTGGATGCTAGTGTCATCATCCTTACATAAATCACTGGGGAATTTTCCTGTGGCACAAGCCATTTAGGCAAACAAACTATTTAACCTTTGTAGAGAAACAGTGTTGCACACTGTTATCACTTTTATCAAATACATATTTTTATTCTAGCTCATACCCAGAAAAAGCAAAGTCCTAATAAAAGATACGTGAGCCCCACCCCAGTAAGTTTATGGCCTAAGAAGCAAATGCTATGATACACACAAGTACTTGCCTTCCTGAAATAACATGAGCATTAAAGCAGTTAAATGCCTTTCTCCATCAGGGCCTTACTTAGATCCTATTAAGTAGCCAAAATAAGAACATAATTTAATTAAAAGAATACGATCAAATAAATTGCTATAGTGAGTTGAACATCTAGTTCAATATCCTGGCTCTGACTGCAGTCATTAGCAGATGCTGAAGGGAGAAAAACGTAAGAAACAGGACTGGCATACAGGGATCTTTTCCTGGTATATCCTTTCAAATTTCAGCAAAATGTAGAACATTTCTTAGACTGGAGTTTGCTCCCAGACCATCATATTTAGTAAACTTTGAGTTTCCCTACTCCCTTTTTTACAATCTGTTTATGCTTTGGTCTCAACCCGGTTCTGTGGCAATGAGCACCACAATTTAATTACGATTTGTGTGAAAAAATACTTCCTTTTTTTTTGCTATGAACCTGCTGCCTGATAATTTCACTCAGTGCTCCTTAGCTTTCACATGAGACAAGGAGCACATACTGTGTCCGTGTAAGGTGCCAGGAGTGTCCACTCTCACCAGAGCAGGCACAGCACTGGCAGGTCAGGTCCCTTCATTTTACCAATCACCAAGCTGAGAGGCCTGCCTAGGAGTCTAAAGCTGCACTCAGCCCTTGGTCTTTATGTTGAAATCTACAGATAAGAATAGTTATTCTTCTTCTTGTTATGCAACATGGACACTTATGCACAAAGAATTGCCCTGAACCCATGAACTCATTTCAAGAAGGCTACTGAAAAGCTGTCTGTTGAAAAATACTCCCTGCACTATTGATTTGAATTGAAATCTGACTGACAGCTTGGTGAAAAATTCCCTATCCCAATGCAGTTTTCTACCTACCCTAAAAAGAAGATGAACTATTTTATTCTTAAGTGCAATTCTTATTTTCAACAAGTGTATTAAATACAAAATGCAAGCTATATGTCAAGGGAATATATATATGTATGAACTCTGTACATTTGAAGTAGCATCATTTTCTAATTGTTCTGTGTAATGTTTATTGTAAGGATGTGCATATTGAGCAACATGCATAGTTTCAAAAGTAAAGTTTAAATGTCCCATAAAATGTAGCTGATTTGTAAGGAGCTATGACACAAGGTCTATTTCACAAGAGTTCTCCTGAGTTCCGTCCTGCTTCAGGAGGTATTGATCAGACCAACATTGCAGAAAACTTCCCTGATCTCACTGGTAGCCTCACTTAGATTTTGTCATAAGAATAATAAAGGAATAAGAGACCAAAGGACTACAAAAACACAACCCGGACCCAAAGACCCAGAAGTTCTCCCAGTTTGAAATCGGCAGCAGACACAGCTTGGAGCACAACACAATCCACAGCAGAACGTGTTGAAGTAGAGAAGGGTAGAAACCCATGAGCTGTGAAATTCTCCACAAGAAATAAAATGCTAGAAACCTCAGAAGCATTAATCCCCCTCTCCCAAAAGACTAAAAGAAGGAGAGGCTGAGTGGTATTGTTACGGGGACAGGACAGGAGGAATGTCAGCCAGTCTCAGACATGATTTTTGCAAGTGGCGTATATGTCTGTGTGTGTATATGTGGCAAAACATATATATGTAGATATATATATGGTATATACATTTTTCTTCACTAAAAATACGTTTTCTTAAATAAATTTTACAATCCTAGTACCTTTAAATAGCACTTTCTTACTTGTATGCTTCACATGCATGCCTTTAAGGATGAACATATGGAGATTTTTTTGAATATGCCAGAAGTGTACTAAGTGAAACAGTATTAGCTCTTACAGAGATGTTCATTAACGTTCCATTAGCTCCCTCCTGATCATGTCTTCATGATGTCAGGGATTTATTTTGCACTCGTACCAAGGTTTCAGCTTTTTTGGTGAAAAATATATCCTCACCATACTAGTAGTGCTTTTTCTGTGAATACAGAATGAGTTTTCTAAGAACATAAAATTCATGTGCTAATTGGCTTGAGCTAAAATTAGTAAAAAATGAAATCCTTCATGAAATTTAGCATTTCTGTTGACATACCCTCTGTCTAAGTAGTTTTTGTAATGAAATAATGCAATCAAACTTTCCATACCATTAATTAATTAAAAGCTTGTGCATAGGGTATAAAAACAAATGAATAGATTAAGTTGTAATTATCTATTCGTGGTTATAACTAATGGCTATGGCTATACAGACTGTAAGTAGAGTTGTGTGAAGAGCTTGGCTGCGGACTCCTGGGGGTCCACTGGACCCTCCAAAGAAGCCCAGCCCTTCAGCTTGGCGCCTCTGCAGGTCTTGGCTACAGAGGGTCTGAGGTAGGGAGCTGCATGCACATCTCACTCCGATTCTCCGGAAAGTTAACCATTTCAGAGACGTCTTCCCTACGGAGATTTTGTGTCTCTACTTGAAGTCGTGTGTTTGCTCTCAAAAGGTTTTCCTTGGCATTGCTGCTGTCTCTAGCGTGCTGCACAGAGGAAACAGCCAAGCAGTGTGACTGTGGCAGAGACCTTGGGGAATGCTTAAAGCACACAAACAGATGAACTCAGGGTCTGCACCGCTCCTCCTGCCCAGCCACCATGTAACCTGTGCCTCGACCAAACCAACATAAGGGCTTGATTCCCTAGTGTGCTTTATCTGATTTGCACTGCTCCAGTGATGCAAAATAGATGTAAACTCTGTTTAAATTACTTGTGTGCTTTGAAAAAATTGTGTTGTTCTGGTATTTTAATGAATCTGGACTTAAATAAAAGTATTTTAATCAATTTTAGGTTGATTCTATCATACCGTCATAAAAATTTTGAATCATAGCTTTGTATTTAAGTTCTTTGTTTATAAAATATAAATGAAATGCATCTTACCTTTCATACAATAGAAATTTTCATACATTATTTACTTTACAAGCAAATGGCAGTAAGTTCTTAGAAATCAGTAAATGTCTAAATAGAATGTATGCGGAAAATTACAGGTAGGGAGATAGAACAGAAAGGAAATTTAATAAAATCTTAAATCCAGCAGCCAAGCATTAAAAACATGCACGTATCTTAAACACTACATCTGTGCTGCATAATCTTTCTCCACACAAAACCAGTAAATATCTAGCCTAGGTTCTTCAGTGAGAAAGGGGTAAATTAGACAGTGATGCATTAACACAGCTATGTAGTTTCTGCTACCAAAGCAGCTCCATGTAAAGCAGTTTGGCTGCTCTCTCCAGTGATGCCAGCTCTGTGCTTGCCGAAATATGGGAGATCACAAGCTGAACCACTGTATATAGCCCATCTCTGTACATACAGACTAGCAGACAGAATGTCACAGTAATGCTGCCTTTAAAGGACACAGCCACTCTGACTCAGGTCCCTGATTAATTGATTATGCCACCTCTCTAAGTTTAAGTCCAAGCAAGACTTGGTCTTATTTTTTGTTTTAGGAAGGCAGAATATGGTTTGGGCAGTTTAGCTCTATTATGTTTTGCTGTGCTGTGGTATACTGTAACAATGTCTTCATTTATCAGCAACTCACGTCAGTTAAAGTAAAATAATCCTATGAGAGAAAGCAATTAGACCCCAGGAAGCATGGATGAAAGCTGTCATAGTATCCTTAGCACAGCACTTCTATACCTGCTTCCAAGACCAGGTTGGATGTGGCTTTGAGCAACCTGGCAGGGGTGTTGGAATTAGATGATATTTAAGGTCTGTTCCAACCCAAACCACTCCATGATTCTGTGATTCTCTGATACTGTAGTTCAGACGGCTTTCAAGAGAGAGAGCTCAGAACACTGAGCACCCTTAGAGGCAGTGTGTCCTAGGCACGTCGCAGCTGTGGCAAGGAGCTGCAGGAAGCCCTGACATCTCTCACAGTACCGCTGGCTGACTAGTATCACCATGTATATGCTGGTCTCATAGAAGCTTAAATTACAGGGAAGCCATAGAATGTCTGGGCTGGAAGGGCCCCTACATGTATTTTAGTTGCAATTCCCCTTGCCATGGATCGACACACCTTCTGCTAGACCGAGCAGCTCAAAGGCCCATCCAACTTGACCTTGAACACTTCCAAGGATGGAGCATCCCTAGTTTCTCTGGGCAACTGGTTCCAGTGCCTACTAGCCACACAGTGAACAAGTGTAGTAAATTTTTAATGCCATTGTTACTGTTTATGGTTTGCTTCCTGGGAACAACCTTCTGAAGTATGGAATTTCTTATCTGATCTGCCTTATTCTGACAGTACTGCAGACAGCACATGCTCTCTCATATTCACATTGCACCAGACCTTTGGGTAGTGTAGATGCTGTTCTCTCAATGATTTGCATCATATGAAAACTGAGAACAGTGAATAATAACTTCCTGTACAAGAGCTTCACAAGTAACCTTGATTTAATGAATGTAGGTGGGAAGTGTCATCCTAATTACTCAGTGTCCAAAAGGTACTTTTAATTCCAAGTCTTATTATCTTCAGAAATTACAAAGTCCTAAAATATTAATCAGATACTTCATAGCTTTCAAGATGAGTTTGGGAAGAGAGGAGTGAGATGTAAAAGTTATTTTTTTTATCATTCATGTAGAATGGTTTAAAAATATATCTCGTTTGTTTTAATGCAGTTGTCTTACAATGGTCTGATAATCTAACTGATACAGTTTGATATATCTGATAACCTGGTAACTGGAATCTAATGTGTGGAATTTTTTCACTATTATATGTATTTAATTTGTCTAAATATTTTATAAACATTTACTGACTCTCACAAAGTAAAAACCCCAGATGATGTTAATAAACAGAATCTCAGCTGTATGGTAAACATTGTGCTGACCAGAATAGACAAGGCTGTTTTCAAATTCCTTGATTATTTGATATGTAAAATTAAGTCACAGAGCAACCACAAAAAAAATAAGTACTCTTGTGGTGAGAATCTTGAAAGGATAGAGGGAATACCTATACCCAGTTGTTGTGATCCAGTTTAAACCCAGAAGAGCAGAGAAAATTAAGTCTCTGAGTATAGAACTTAGAAGGTTCAAAATATACCCAAAAACGAGATTGAAAGCAAACGAGGTTAAGTGTTGGTGCCAAAAAATTGATGTATTTTATTTAATAGTAAAAGAGGCAAAGAGAAAGAAAGAAAGAAAGAAAGAAAGAAAGAAAGAAAGAAAGAAAGAAAGAAAGAAAGAAAGAAAGAAAGAAAGAAATGTGATCTCCACTTCAGAGGTGTTAAGCTTGTACTTTGTGAATGTCCCCAGCCCTGAGTTGTTACTTTATCTTATCTTCATCAGTGAGCACTGTAAGGCTTCAGTCAGGGCCCCATACAGGGTGTGGTAGTCTTCTCTGCAGCTATTGTAGTACAGTTTTAAAAGTCCTTCATGGAAATGTTTAAATCATAAACTATAATATTTCAGTCTCTGACACCAGTGAATGCAGCTACTTCCTAAACTGTGAAGTTAGGAGGCAGCAGCTTTGAGCAGATAGCTCATGTAGGACTGGGCATTGGTCACTGATTCAGAATGCAGAAATCTGACTGTTTATTGCATTTGTCCTCAGCTCTCTTTGCAGGAGGACCATCCCATATCCAGCATCTGTCTCAAAGCCTATGCCTGCACTGCTAATTGCAGTCTAGGATAGAGATAGCTGACAAGGGTCAGACACTCAAAAAATCTAGTTAAAGCAGCACTAGCAAGAAAGTTACCTTGTTTTACCTCTGCTGTCTGTGTGCCACCTTGCATCCTGCAGTATAGACGACTCAGAAACTGAGAAATACGCTCCTGAAATTTTTCTATTTTTAACCTAAATGGCTCTTGAGGACATTTGCCATCAAATATATTCCATACTCCTTCAACCATTGTCTTAGCTCCTCTTAACCTGCTTCAATTGATCAGTAACCATCTTCATCTAAGGAAATCACAACTGTTTAAATAGCAGTCAGCACTAAAATACAGAAGTAACGTGGCTTTCATGTGGCTGTCTAAGGTTTTGGCTTTATGTAGCCAGGGTTGTAGCCACAACTCCTGTGGGTGCAGGATTGCACTGAGCACTTCTTTTAGTTGTCATGGCTCTCAGTTTCTGTTAAGAATCCCAGGTTTTTTCCTCTGCAAACTAACAGAAGCCTGAGCTTTTGTCTATGTACTGAGTTGTTAGAATGGTCCCAGACCTGACTGGACAGTTACCACATTCCAGGGATCATTCCAAATAAAATGCTAATATGAGACTGTCCTGTTATGCAGAACGGGTCATTCTAATTGTATGAATGAAACCAAGTTGGCCATTTAGCCCCAGAACCAGAGAACAAGCCCTGGAACTGTTTAGTTTTCCAATAGAGGCACATCACATCTCTTCAGGAAGGCCTCTGCCTTTGGCCTGGATTCTTTCTTCTCAGGCATATGATATTAACCAAAGGAAACCATGTTTGCTGAGATTTACTTAATGATGGATCCAGATCACCTCAAGTCAGTGACTTGTCTTTGTTAGCTTATCTTGTTCCCTTGATATTTGCCTACCACAAACAAGAACACTGCAGAGTTTTGTGGTTCCTTCTGTTTTGTTCACAACAGAGGGGTAGCTTGTCAAGTTGTATAAATGAACATATTCCTGAAGGATCCAGTTAGTAACACATCTGCTTAATTGTTATTCCCCATTTTTAATTTCAGACCAAGATTTATCAGCTTTTAATACATTTAATGTTTATAATGTTGACTTTCATCATGTTTATTCTAGAATCACGATGTGTTCACTAACAGAAGTCAACATATTGACCATCAATTTGGCAATCCTATATAAAATATTTACATAACTATCTCATACCCATCTCAAATATATATGGTTTTAAAAATTGAATTTAACATAACTCATATTGAATGGCTTTGACTATATTGAGTTCACTCAAATCCTTCATGTGTTTATTATTATTACTATTCTATCAAACCTGTGGGACAAGGTGGTTATGATTTATGTTCAATATTAATTTTTTTCATACATAACAGGAGAGAGAATTATTTGAACGTATTCTTAAAGAAAGTGTAACGTTTAGGAAAGGTGAGTGGCTCATATCTGTATGTGCATGAGGTAATAGGAAAATTATGTATCTTATTATGTATCCTTACTTCTGGTGAGCATTTTTCTTGGTCAGGCATATAATGCTGTGGCAAATACAGTGTCCTGGTTTCATACAATGTAACATTTCAGGAACTTTTAAGAAAATAGAGAATCCAGAAAGTTGAAAATAGTAAAAGAGGAGGGGACTGCTTGTCATCATATTATTATCCTGAAAATCTAGCAATTTAGCAAGCACTGAGAATAAATAAAGAATACATTATGAAAAGGCCATTCCTGTCCTTCCAGATTTTTGGGATTTAGACCTAGTAAGTGCTTTGAGATAATCGTTCCATCATGCTGTCTTTTCTACAAGCTCACTTTTCAAACAATCACTAAATTACTTTTGCATGCTGAGACAACAACACTGCTATTTCACAGAACAGAAATGCAGATACATATCAATTAAGCAATCAGAGGATCACACAGTAAAATAGTGGCAGATGCAGAAATTAAACATTCAGGGCAAAATTCTTGTTGATTTCAGGGGTTAAAATTTAACATTAAAAATCCTGTATCCTGCTCCAGCTTCCCTATTACCAAAGTAATACTGATGTATAAACATCAGAGAGAGCTTAAGATCCAGAAAATCTCCAGATCCAGACAATTTCCAGGACAAAATAATCAGAAGATACTTCTTCTGATCAAATATTTTTACTCATTTGAAGATGACCAGGGTAAAACCTCTCCAACATAAGTCCACTGCTCCTTTGAATATGTAATCTGAATATCAATGTGAAAAATATTAATTAGGGCCATGTTAGAAAAAAAAAATTGCTCAGTAAGCAAAACACTGCAAAAACATGAAGACTTTGGATGGTTGAGCAATGTAGACCTGCATTAAAAAAATGAAAAAGAGAGAATGGAAGCATATGGCAAGTAGCATTTTACCTTCTACATATATGTATCCCATGACTTTCAGCTCATCAGTTCTTTAAAAACATGTGGGATTTTGGGGATCCGTTAAACCTGTAGATCTGTCATCCTCATAAAATGAGGTAACTCCAGTATAGTGAGCTCAGCCCTGTTCATAACAGAATAACACCTGTCCAAGCATTACCAAATTATGTATAAAAAAAATCTGTGCGCATTTCTTTTAGCTTGGTTGTTTGTTGTTATAAGTTCCTGTAGTGTCAGTTGTAATACAATAAAATATTTTTACAGGTAACAAAAGGGTGTGGACTAACTAGTCAATGCATACCTAATTCTAATAATGAAGGCAGCATACTTTTTCTAACCCCAAATTACTCTGAATTTTAACAACACTTCATTCTTGGACTCGATCAGAACTAGGGGAGATGCTTTAACCAGTCCATATCAGCATATATTTTATATATGCTTATATATATTTATTTGTAATTTAGTCTCAGATACTTTGAAGTAATTGCCTCCTGGTTATCACAGTGATAGAACACACCCATGAGCTGTGGGGCATGAGCTACCACCAATCAGCTCCTCCAGTAAATTTCCCGTGAAGTATGGTGATAGACCAAATAAATGTAATTTAGTTTGTTTTGTAATGAAAAGAAGTAAATTACTGTATGTCCCTTGAAAGATGGGGGAAAGGTCTCCTTGAATTCAAGAAAATATGGTCTAAAAGATCTTTAATGTAAGAAGACTAAATTTATCTGAAAGTGTAATTTATTGCAGATCCAGCTACAGATGGGAGACAGTTCATCGGGGTTTTAAGACTCCAAATAATTGAATTGCTATTAATGTTCAAGACATTTTTCCATTAAATTGAATGGAATTCTGTGGCAGAAACTATTCTTAACACGCAATCCTAGTCATCATTCACATTTCAAACACATGATTGTAAGGCTTTATTTAGGCTCTGTTAAGTAGAAATTGTTCTGATGGACAGTGAGATCACACACAAGGGGACAGAATGCCAGAGTCACCTTGATTTTGACTGCTTAATATTTAGGTGAGACACTGTTTTAAATTGTGCTACAGTCCTGTCCTCTAAGGCAGGGAGTGTATCCAGCAGGGTGCCAAGGAAATCAGCTGCTAGTGGACCAGGTGGGCAGTGTGTGCTCAGCAGTGTTCTGGGTTAGGCTGCTGTTCAGCTGTATGGCCGATTCCAGCAGGTGCCACAGTAGCAGCTTTAGGAACATTGGAAAATAGGGTCTTATGCTGAGGGAAAAACCCTGGCTAATTAATTCCCAGATTCCCAGACTCTGTCTGTTTCCATCAACAGGAAAGGTTGTTACCTTTTCTTTCCTTCTCTCGATCAAGTTGATATTAAAAGCAGGAAGTTTTTTTTTTGTTTGTTGTTGTTGTTGTTGTTTTGGGGTTTTTTTGGGGTGGGGGGGAAGGAGGTTGTTTGGGGTTTTTTATTTGGTTTGGTTTTTTGGTGGTTTTTTTTTCTTCTTTTTACATCTATTCTTTCCCAGAGGCTGTTCCAGATCTCCTGTTGAAAACCTTTTTCTCATTTCCAGCCACATTCACTCAAAGACTGCTATTCTCCATTTGCTCTTGTGCAATCATCCACGGTAAATTGTTCTTCCTCCCTTCCATTTGTTCACCTGACGTATTCATATCCCTCCCCTTTAAACATTTCTCCCAGAAATGCTCTTTGGATCAAATGGACATCAAAAAATGAAGAGAACACTCTGAATGCAAAATCTGTATCTTGTGAAACAAGGGGGCTCAAATGTCATGACAACAGCTCTCCTCCAAATCACAAAATCCCTCCTCCAGCCTTTTCCCTTCATAACTCATGTGTGGAGCTCCCTGGAGTAGGAATGCAGTAAAGCCTGTGTGACTGCTCCATGAGAATTCTCTCACACCTATTTACATAAAGGGGATCCCTTGATAAGGAGTATTCAAGGTGCAGCTAACACCTGAAGAAATCTTAGAAGGGTGCTGCTTGAATTTCAGTGCTGTGTGATCCAGTACCATCTTCGCTGTTAATAGTGGCAGCAAAACACATGAGGTCATGTGTGTAAGAAAAGATTCACCTACATACCTACATAAACTTTGGGGCAGCCTAAAGGGTCTTTTTTTTTTTTGTCCATCATCAAAATACATTTCCATGTTGATTTGGATACAAAAATCCTTCAGTATGAGTATAATCTCTTCTCAGACAAAATGGCCCTTTCAGGAAACTCTTCTGTATGGTACTTAAAAGTGCTTCTCAATCTTGTTATCCTGTGGGACTAGATAAAGGTGTAAAATATGAGTGTAGACATGTACTGGTCTAGAAGAGAAGGGTTCCAGCAATAGCAACTGTGTTGCAAATGCATTGACTTGCCTACATCAGATTGCACAGGACAAACCAAACAAAAATGTCATTGTTTTGATTAGTTGTTGCATGACTCACCTTCTAAAGAAAAGTCAGATCACAAGAGAAAATTAAACATTTGTCAAAGAAATGAAGAATCTGGACCACTAAGATGAATTGGTGATTGTTGATGATTGTTCTCAGACTTCAGTTCTGTTATGTTGACCTGCATGCAGGCTTAAATGGAAACTGATCATTCTTCTTTATGTGGGTTTCACAGTCACATCTAAAAAGTTGTTTTTAGAGCCAAGAAGAGGTTTGAACTGACAATAACCATGCCATATCCTTTAGTCCACCTGTTATCATCCTACCTGTTACTATGCACTGTGAAAAATAGCACTATCTCAGGACAGGCACTTCACTAGCAAAAAAAATTTGGCTGCACCCAAGCCTTTGGTGGCTGAATAAGGATCAAACATTTAATGTGATCAGCAGGCAGCTCTGCCTCCCACGCTCTCCCACAATTATAACCTTCAGTTTACATTTTCTATTTAAAAATAATTGTATTGTTCAAACAAAAATAAACTCATTCCGAAAATGTCTAAATTTGGCTTTCAGACTCAGATTTTGAATGCCTGGTCACTGCCTCTGAGTGATGTATAATGGAAATAGAAAGGTCAGTGCTACTAGCACATTGAAAACATTTCCATCCACATCTCCTTCCTAAGATGTTGCATGGATGGAATACCAGCAGGCAACGTGTGTCACGTGTATTATCTATGTGTGTCAGAAAGCTGTCCCCTGATCAGAAGGAGCAGCCACTCCGAGGCTGTAGGTGTCCACACACCATTTATTTAAGGCCAGTATGGAGCTCAGAGGCTCCCAACAGGCATGTGGGGACAACACTGAGATGGCCTGACTGCCCAAGATAAGCGCTTATCCTTTGACTGTCTCGTGGATGGTTCTCCATCAGGCACTGCACATCCCACCCAAGTGCCTGAGCCCCCCTGGCCCTGCTGCTGTTGTGATGCCACACACAGGCACAACTAATTTTGTCATCTTGTTCCCAGGAGAGCCATGGGGATGGACCATGGGAACTTACCATGCTTAGACGTGGCAGGGAGCTCCGGATTTTGTTCACTTTTAAGCAAAACTTCTCAAAGGCAAACAGAAAGGTTCCTCAGCACATGCTTATTCTTGCTAGGATTCTAATCTGCAACTCCCCAAAAAGAAAATTTCAGGTGTGGATTTTGGCAGAATACTGTTGGCAAGAATAAAGAATATCTAACCTTTGTCAGTCTTTCTCCAGAAGCCATGGGTCATAGCACAATTATAGCAATAAGGCTGTAAATCAAAGTGAAGCCAGAGAAAGAAAATTCCAGGAGTTTTGAGACATCTAGATTGTCTTTGAGAAGTATTTAAAAATATTCTCTGTCAAAGTATCACAGTATTTGCCTACAGGTCTGCCCCAGTGAGGAAACATGTCGGTCCAAATCAGTAATTGCAAGGAAAAACTCCTTCCTAAATTTCCCCCCAATGAAACAATAAACATGAACACAGGCTTTCACCCTAGAAGAAAAATCTGCAAAATCTTACTTTGTGACCAGACATGCAGGTGGTTCAATTTAATTCTCACTAGTTCTTTCCACAAAGTTAAAAAAAATTCCCTGAAGGAAGAAGCGCTTGTGTCAGCTCCACGGAGAACAGAAGTTTATCCTATTCACTAAGTGGGATGATTCTTCTATTGAGATGCTAAGTGTTGTTTCATTGCCTTCCATACAGCCTTTCCATAAGATCTAAAGAACTTTTTATGCCACATTTATATTCATTGTGAGATTTTTGCCTCTGGCTCTCCAGCTGTTTCCTTGCTTACATCCTGAGGCAAGAACTGCTGAACTTGGGGAGCAGGAAGACTGAATTTTTGACAGGGACAGATGATTTTAGAGTGTGTACACCTCAGAATTGGCTATCCAGATGTTCCAGGTGAAGGGACAAATCTCAAGAGCAGAAGTAATGACCAGCACAGACTGAGAGAACACAGAGAATTTGAAAAGGACCTTTGAAGTCTGAAAGGGCAAGAAACAGGCATAATAGTGAGACTGAAATCTCAGTAGATAGCCTTGAAGGGTACTGAGTGTAACATGAATCTGGATGCTAGTTAGTGAAGAAAGAAGGAAATTGGTAAAGAACAGGTGAATTAAAAGGCTACAGTGATAAAGTCTTTGAAGAATGGAATAGCAGAGAAGGCAGTGAAAAAGTAAATTTATTAGAGTCACTTTTAAAAATAAAGCTGCTTTCTAATAGCTTTTGATTATTAGAAGGTGTTTGTAGCATTTGAGGAATTCAGTCTTATAAGGAGAAGTTTGTTCAGCCTGATTGTTAAGAAAGATATCACAGAAGTCCTGCTTTTAAAAAAAATGTTAAAAATTAGAATAATTCCTTTATGTGCAATAAATAATGGTGTATGGACAACAACAACAACAAAAAACCCACACTAAACCAAGGTTGTTTTCCTTTCCTGTCTCCAACTAGAATTTCCTCCTGGAACACTCAGAACTATGTGCTATTCAACTAAATTTCCTTGATCTGGAGATAACGGAAGACAAGAGCCAACAATTAGATGATGCTTCTATTACTGCTCCTCCTTTCTTTCAGACCTTTCTTATCTGCAGCATGCTTTCTAATAAAAGACTATGGTCCTAATGAGGAAGGTACTGTTGAGTCAACTGCAAGTCTCCAAAAGATTTGATTGCTGTTTGAGATAATTTGAAATTTCATTGTATCCTGATCAGTACCCTTAACATTTAAAAACTACTTTTGTTTCATTGTTTTTGTCCTTTTTTAAAAAAAGGTAATTTTCTACTATCCAAAATTTCCCTAAAATTATTGTCAGCAATTCTGTTTATGGAAGGTGCATAAATATTATAGTAGCATACTTATTGGCACCACTGGTGTCCTGAATACCCACCCTCTGGTAAACAGAAAGTGGCCATTTCAGTAATGCCATAAATAAGCATTCAGGGATCAAATCTAAGAGCTCCATAATTCAGGGGATAGAGGCATTTCTAATAGTCATCTTCTTGAGGAAAGCATTGGGATTAGATGAGAATTAAAAAATGCAATTAAAATATTTCTCTTAATTTAAACATTTTCTGTAGCTCCTTCTTCCATGCAGCCTTCCAGGGTGTGGTATCTGTGCACAGGTGGAACTGACCTAGCACAGAGATGGACAAGGGGGAATTTATCTTCTTTACTCAAGCTGGGATGGCAGTAGCTGCTGTATGCACCTTGACCCCAAACTGCTACAGATATTAGGCATCCAAACTAGGACTTAGTTGGCTTTCAGTCCTCTAAGATGACTCTGACCATCTAAGAACACACAGTATCCCATTCCCCTCTCACCTTTAGGTACCCAAATTTCCCCAGTCAAGTGCACTTAGTGCCTGTTACTCGTGCTTGAAACATCTTCCTGCTAACTAGGTCACAACCAGCTCTCAGCAGGACGTGTTGTCTGCCAAGAGGTCTCAGAGGAGCTTGGTCCAGAAGACACACTGAGAGTGTGCTTCTCATTTTCTAAAAGAGCTGAACTCATCACAAAACACTGGACACGAATGAACTCTCATTCCAAAACACAGCCAGGGAAGGAGGCTGGTCAGATGTAAGGTTTGTGGTTATTTCATCCCTCCTGCCCTCACCAAAACTCTTGCTGTTTTCTCAATTTTTCTTCCGTAAAATAAAGCAGGAGGGTCACCCTCAGCCAGGATGTGATACACCTGTGTTCATCCAATGTGAAGCTGAGGGAATTCAGACCTTCCCCTCCCCATCACAAAAAGTCTGCCCTAATCACCAGTTTTGAAGATATTCAAAGGCAGAAGCAGTCTCCACTGTTACCATTGACAATATGCTGTTTTGCAAAAAACCCTACCCAAAACCCCATTAAACAATTAAAGAGAAATTAGCCAGGGAGACAGCAAAGCACCCACCATTGCAATGTTCACTGTGGAGTATGAACACCTTGATTTCTGCCTTGTTCTAAGCACTAAAGAGTGTGGGAGCCACATTATTTAATCTTTGCAATATTGAATAAAAGCAAGAAAGCGCATCCACCATCTCATTTTATAAAGCATATTCTAGCCCATAATGTGTTTTTTTAAGGAATGACTCAGGCTCCTAAATCTAGATGAGGGCCATGGCTGCAAATCTCAGTCATTCTGCAGTCCAGGCTAGGTTTCTCAATCCTGGGAAGGGACAAGGGCAAAGCACTCACTTGGTCACCAGTCCTTCGCTCCTAGTTGCGCAGCCTTTTATGCCAGTCTAAGCCAGGGCTGCTGCCCCTCTCCCCCTGCCGTATAAAGGTGACTGCAGTGAATCAATTTGGAGACTTAATCCACCTGACAGTTAATCATTTGCTTCTACAGAGTTAGTTTTCTGCCACAAAATTTGCCTGTGTTACTGCATGGTAGAAACACACCAACCAGAAAGCAGGAGTTGAAGGACCGCTGGCTTGAACTTAATTTGACCAAAGTTACCAAGGAGCATTGTGTTTGGGATGCTGCTTTTGGGAATTTATTCTGAGGTATCTCATGTACCTCGTCGAGGTATTGCAGATGCCCAGGTACATTACACAAGGCTGTTATCTACATTACACAAGGCTGTTATCTACATTACACAAGGCTGTTATCTTCTATGAAAGGGAAAAAAAAATACAAATCCCACAAAAACCCTACAAAAATACACACACACACCTCCACACCACACAAAACCACTCTAAAAGCAAACGGCTCATAGCTTCTCTGCACCCAGAGCTGTCTGGTCTGAGTGGAAACAGCTTTGAGGAACCCAGCACTCCATATAGTGCACACTAGAAGCAGAAGGAGCATCACACTGGCTTTCTTATTTCCTCATTTTGGTAAAAGCGCATGTGTAAACTGTGATTTTTCTTTTCTTCTGGTATTCTATTTATTTGGCTCCAGTTTTAACTTTCAGGGTTATGCTTGTGTTTAATATTTTTTGTCTTACAAAAAATATGATCATATGCAATAGGACTAACTTATAATAAATAACTGAATCAAAAGGTAAAAAAAGTGGTCAATTTACCAAATGTTGTTCAAATAAATAGAAAAATGTAATTAGGGTGCATATTAAAACCAGCACAGTCTAGATGCCTACATGGGACAAAGACTAAACCTACAGTAAATGTTGCTTAGAACAGACAACCTGCCTAGTTCTCTTCAAAGAACTGGACATCCTAAAAGGTGTTTATCCTTGCATAGAAATTTGGCAGCTCTGTGGTTATCCTAAACCTGTTATCCCATAGTTTCTTTCTCCTTTCTGTTTTCGTAGTTATGCTATAATCAAGTCTCCTTAAACTTCACCTGGGTGAAGATACTCACCAAACCTGGATGCTGGGTGCACCCCGCTGAAGGCAGACCTTTTCTAAGCATTTCATCTAACACAGCTTTTGGTCAGGGCAAAGATGAGCTCTTCTGGGAGCTGCGTCAGACAATTTTGAAATTGTTGCCTTCTGTAAAAAAAATACCATTTGTTTTTAATCTTTCAAGTGCCATGGGAACATCAAACAAAACTGTAAAGAAGTCACTTCCTGGGGTCAGGACCCATGCTGATGGAAGCAGAATGTGGATGCATTTAGGAAACGCCACTTAACATTTCTGAATTATCTGTCAGTCCCTGGTTCCAGAGATCCGTGGAAGAGAAAAGAGAATGTTCCCCTAGTCCATGAAATTATCAGTATGACAGGAGTCGTGTGGGAGATGAAAGCTCTTGTTTAAAAGTGGTTGTAGGACTGAAACAAATAATGTACATCAGTTTTGGTAATTCCAGACAGGGCTTCCTTAATGCAGACAGGTACACTGTTGTGCCTCCCACACAGCAGCTTAGAGAAATGCTAATAGTAAATTTTAACAAGTTGAAGTTTTTCTCTAGCCATTTCCATTTCTTTTGTATCTATCATTATCATCTTGTCTAAGTGCCTCAGAATCTTAAAGATCTTTCGCTTAAGTCCAACCAACTTTTTGTCTATCTAGTCAAAAAGAAAAACTCCTTTCTCCTCATCATCAGTCTTACTCTTCCAGTCCTCATTCTACCAGTCCTCATTCTTCCACCTCATTTTAGAAAGCAAGGTTTAAGTTCATGATGAGCAGAAAAGGTATTTATACCTACATCGCTTGCATCCCCTGTTAGCTTTGTATCTGCTGACAGCTACATCCCCTTTGATGCAACCTACACACAAGGGAGAAGTCTAGAGCCACTCATTTCAAACCTGGAATGATTTTTAAACCGTATATATGTTTCATGAAATGGAAAAATTATGTTTTATGAGAATACCTGATTTCACAACCTCTAGTGTCCAACTCCTATTGAAAGAAGCAGCTTACTAGGAGACAATAAACAACAATTTAGTCAGATCTCTTAAATTCTAGGATAGTCCTCAGCTACTGAATCATCTTTCCTCTCCAGTTTGTTGACTATCTCTGATCAGTGTGGTACAGTGCCTGATTGGGCACAAGTGGTACTTCCTTTGTTAGCTATTTATTAAAGTTGTGAATGGCCAGCTGTTCTAGAAAGTTTGATGCTTATGTTCTTTAGTGGAATCTGAACACTTGCTCTTAAAATGCCTCTGGCTTGTCTACTGAGACACTGCCAAATGTGAATCATAGCAGATTTTCCTGCTGCCTTCTGTGTAGGGTTGCAAAAACTGAGCAAGTGTCCAAATCTCCATAACCAGATTTTCTGTTTAGTTAATATAAGCATTAACTCTGTGCTGTTGCATATTTTTTTTCCTGGAAGTAATGTCTTGCTTATACACTGAAAAATTTCAGGATATGAGAGAGCAGTGAAGATGAACACTGAAAGACAAATCAAATAAAGAATCTGTGTGATCTGTTAGGGCAATGCAACAGCAGAGAACACTGTTAAAACCAAAGTGCAATAGGTGAGAGGGTTTTTTTATGCTAAATTATACTTCAATTATAAGGATTGCACCAGGAACTCAGAACTTATTTCTTCAGTTAAAAAGTATGCAAGCATCTTTGTGTGAGTCTAAGAAACAGACTGACCAGTTTTTTAAAGGCTCTCATGAAAGTGACACAAATGGACAGAAACGGGAACAAATGAATAAATGGGGAAACAACATTTTTATCCATTGCTACAATAACTTAGATGGAAAAGGACACACCATTAAAAGAGAAAGAGTGATAAAAGCGTATAACTAGACACTAAGTTTGCCTTGCACTTTGTTGTAAAAGCTAGGGATCATCAGTCTGAGTCTTCTGAAAGCTTCTCCATTCATCAAGACTCAAAAAAGCAGTTCCTATATTTTGTTATGAGTCAAGCCAGGAAAATGTTTTTAATGGGCTTTCAGGCTTGATTTTGTAATTATCGTAGTGTCACTTATGGTAAAACTAGAACAAATAATAGCATCTGTCTTGAATATAGCCATCTCAGCCCCATTACACCATAGCAATGCCATTAGAAGCAAACTGGTTTTCCTGCCTTCTCTGCCTATTAAATTATCTTCCAAAGTGATAGCATTCTTACCAGGAAAATTTGCCAGGCATGTCTAAAGAATGATTAACTGTTTATATATTACTTCAATTTCTCCATCTATTGGAGTTTCTGGTTTCCTTTCATTTATGTCTTGAACATCACATCAAAAAAGTAATTTGTTGCCCCCATTTGATAAAAAATACCCTCTGTATCTGAAGGAAACTAGTGGTTAGCTTACATCTGGGTAAGTATAAAATGGCTGGAAGATTATGGATTAGTAACTCCAAATTAAAAGAAATTCATCTTTTCAAGAAACTGTGGTATGTGAGGTATGTTGCTGGACTTGGGATTGGGGTTTTGGTGTTAGGGTTTATTTTAAACATCATCTTTCAATGTCTCAGCCTTTCAACCTACTGAAGTAACCCATATAAACTGCAAGTGTGCACACAGGGTAACTAATGTCAGCTGCCACTGAAGAAAATGTTCAAGCGTGCAATGGTGTAGACCATTTAGCATGGGATGGAAAACTTGGAATCTCTTTCATATCATTTTGGGGACCAAATATGATGTGGCACTGAAGAACAAAGTATTGTTCTCTTGAATTGAGTATTTTTCTCTGCAGCTTATCCTTCATAAACTCACTTGAACTAATGGACTTTGATAGCTAAACTACCAGAAAGGCATAGCTACAGCAGGACACCAGACTGAGAATATTCCTGAAATCTGAGGTCAGTCTGTTGTAACTACATGGCTGCTGAGCCTCACTGACTCAAATCAGTTTTCTGACATGGTAAAGCATAAACCATCTTTCTTTTTGCCAAATGGTTGTGAGCTGCCACTAGAGCCTCACAGTCGATATCTCTGTGACTGAAGCATAAGCACCCAAGGGAGGACAGAGAACAGAGAAAGGGACCTGAAAAAGCTGAGACAGCTGGCAGAACTGCTTTTGTAAAGGACAACAAGGGGAGCACCTGCAAACCTCTGCATCATGGCATATGTCATCCTCTTGAGCAAGAGTGGGGAGGAAACTGTCCTCTGCAGTTGCCCAGGAGTAATCCTGACTCATTTAGGAGGCACAGTGTATCCAAGCTATTACTTGGCTTTTGGTAGAAGTAATCACTTTGCTTCTGCTTGTTCTATAGCATTTTGATATCTCATTATCAACCTTCTTGACTGTCAAGAAAATAAGTTAAAAATCTGAGTCCTATACCATTCCCTCACTCTTTGTAGGAGTGAAAAATGCAAGTAAAAAATCCATTCTGTTTTAAGAACTTTGTCCCTCATTCCCCTGACTATAAAAAGAGAAGAAAAGAGGGAAAAAACCAGCAAAACTTTAATTGTATCCAATATGAAATATATTCACTTCTATCTGGGGACATTTGGGGCATTCAAGAAAACCTTGTGTTCTGGATACTTACTTGGTGATTTCCTGTATAACTCTGCAAAATAACCCACCAAAACCTTATGCACTCGCCTTTATATTTAGATGGGCAGTGACAGGAAACCAAAACTCCGCTTCCTTCTAGGGTTATTTGGGAACCTAATGCATATCTCATGTGTTTGGAATCTGATGGAAATTCTGTGCAAATGCGTAAAGATGTTTTCTTACCAAAATATGTCTCTGCAATGGCTAAGATGGAGTTAAACCAGAAATACATCTGGGCAGCTTTATTGGGTCACTGGTTGAAATGATTACTCTTTGATCTACACTACAGCTGCTCTTTAAATTATGTCTGTTCTCCAACAGCTCATGTAAAGCTTTTGCTCACTGTTCACTTTCTCATTTTAAAATACCAGTTTATATAGCTTTTCCTGTTAATAAGTAAAGGGATGGTAAATGGTGCCTAATAATTCCTAGATGTATTTATGATTCAGCAACACTAGAACACAGCTATGCAAATAACAGATACCTGCCTTGTGGAAGAAGTACCAGGGTAATTTCATAATCTTTGAACCAGAACTTTTCAGACCCCAGTCACTGTGTATCACTCAGTTTTGCATCCCTGATCCGTTCAGTTTTCCAGACAAGAAACCTGTCACACAGTTCAAGTGCTGAGGTGCAATCAGGACTAAATATCTTGTAATAACATGCAGTAAATGTGATTGCAGTCACTCAGTTGCTTAATGCATGCACAGGAGTAATTTTTTTTTATCACATATTAGATTTTCTTTGCACAGCTTTACCATAAATGTCAGATATAATAATTATTATAATTTATCAGTATTATATTATTATAATATTATATTTCTTTGCATACTTCTTGAGTGTTTGACACTAATTGGCTTTCTGAAGCTCTAGCTTTTCCTCTCCATTATGCCCAAAGTGTCCCATTCCTTCAGTTCAAACATCTACTTGTCTACTGGTGTACTCAAAAGGAATTGAGCTAATTAGCAGAGGTAGCCTAGATGTCTGTAACAGAAGAGATTATATTGTCTAAAAGTTCTAAATGTTGTCTTTTTTTTTTTTTTATCATGAGATACTCAGAATAACCAATCTACTTCTAGCTGCAATGTATTTGCCTTTGTACATATTATTGCCATTCAAGTATAATTGTTTTATTAAGTGGAAAAGCTTTGGTAACCTAAAAAGCTTTCATTAGTATTCATTCTAAGTTAAATATTAAGCTTGCTATGGGGGAACACTTTTCTCCTGTAAAATAACCAGGTATATCCAACTGAATCAGTAGCAATCAGTTGATTTGAGACAAAATTAAGGTATTTATTTACATCATAAAAAGCAAGCAAATATGGTTTGGGTACAAGAAGAATTCTCAATGTATTCACTAAGTATTGGTTTGGCTTTTTTTCTTAACCAAGTATTTATGAATTCTATAGCTTGAGCTCTGCTTTCTCCTCTGAATTGTTTGCCCATTTTTAGTCATGTTACAGCCATTTTCACTATTCATGTGGAAGCACTCAAGGGTGTTTTCAGCACAACTGCTTGAAAACAAGATAAATTGGATTCCAGAGGAGAATGAAACTTTTAAATCTAGAAAATTAGTGGTTTATAGGCAAGTAGGAAATGGATATTATCATAAATGTTTTGTATTCTACTTTTCACTTGCTGGCATCTCTAGGAATGCATCGACGCAGAGTCCTAAATGATTCCAGTCTAGAGCCAGAAGGATTTGACCTGTCCCATGAGCATCTTTAACATTTTCAAAATTGTTCCTGCCCTGAATAGTGACAAAAAGTCTTAAACATAACCATCTCTCTACATGGGAAAATGTGGGTGTTTGGTTGGACTAATTAAAACAAGGTTTTGTTATTCCTTTATTTCAATTCCCAATATAAATTGATTAATTTTGAACCAAAGATTTCTTTAAATGAAAACCTGGTCTTCTTTGATACAAAACAAAACAAAACCATTTCAGTGAGATATTTTGGCAACTTCCAAACTTGCTATAAAAGATTTTTTTTAAGACAACATCTGTAAAAAACAATTGTTTCAGCAGTCAATTTTGATTTTGACAATTGTAGTTTTTTCTAATAAGTATTTAATTGAAAAATTCCTAACCATACCTCTACTAGTATGGGAGTTGGTTAGAAGTTGGACGCTGTGCAAAAGAAATATGATATTTGTGTAACCCAAGGAAGAAAAGAAAGCTGGGGAGTGAGGGCATAAAAATTAAGGTGATGTTATCTCAGTCAACTTCTTTCCCAGAAAAATCTCATAGTGAGCAGAAAGCATTACTGGTTTTGTTTGCTGTGACTGCAAGGGGAATTAGCATGGCCAAACTGGCCATGGCTGTTTCCCTGTCCTGGAAAGCATCTGCACACCTCTGCAGGATGTGGCAGTAGTATATCAACATGCTCAGGGCCAGTAGTTAAAAGCTGAAATTTCACAGGAGACAGGTGTCATCAGTATCTCTTTTTGATGAAAAAAGGATTAAAATCTAGATTTTCCTTTACTCAGTGGAATAGCCTTTGTGAGGGTGATGGCCAACAAAAGGTTTATGTTCTGCTAATTTCAGGGCTACAGAAAACTCTGTACATGAACAGAGTTGCAGAGCTTCCTGTTCCTCTTGAAATACCTTAATAGAATACTTACCTTGCCAATTACAAATTAGCCCTGCTTACAAAGCATTTCCCCATTTTTAGGCTGAATTTTCAAGAAAAAAAAAATGGGGTTGTTCTGTGCTGCTGTTGCACCTCCCACCAGATTTATTACTGCTGCCTCGAGCAGAGGCGGGGGTAAGGTGCGCTGCCACAGACAGCAGTGGTACTTGCAGCAGGAGCTGTACCTGTGGAGGTGGAAAAAGTGCAATCATAAGAACAGTATCAAAAGAGTTGGGTACATGTAGGATGAGTTGGAATTCCTGCATTCCTAGGGAGAGGAAATGAGATGCTAGAGAGATTTTAAACCTTTTTATTCCTCCAAATCAAATACTTTTTTTTTTTCTTCTTTTTTCTCCTTTTTTCTTCTAGAGTACAGCAGGAGAATAGTGATTACAGTCTGCCTGTGCAGTTCCATCTTTCTAGCCACAGACATTTGGGGGACAGATATAATTAATCTTTTTCTTGTGCACTTGAGAATGCCTTGGGGTACTCTCCACGTCTCATCTTCAGCAGACACCTTTGTTCCCCGGGGGGGAATTTATTCACTGAATAAATTTGTGAATATATTCACAAATCACTCACTTTGAACATCCTAATCGATATGTTTCAAGAGAGTTTGAATAAATTATGCTTGGAATCTCTAGTGAATAATTCTTCATCTAAAAGAAAGCAAACTCTCCTTGAGAAGGTGTGCATAATGTGTAATTCTGGAGCAGAACTGAAAAAATGACAGAGATACCCAGATACCTGGTTCACTACAGCAGCTACTCTTCAGTGTGAATTTTAGAGAACAAAAACCCAAAAAGATAGAAGATACTCAGGGTTTTAGTGTAATGGCAGAGGTTCTTTCAACCATAACAGCAAAAGCAGTCTCATTTCCATAGGCCTTGCTGGCATTAAAGCCCTGGATGTACCAAGAGTATAACAGATCCCTTTCTCATCCTCAGTAGGTAATGAAATGAAGTCTGCAGTCTTGAAATGCTGAATGAGAAGTAGGTGGAGACAGAGATGGATTCATTAGAAGTGCCAAAGTGGCTGGTATTCCTGATTAGTGCAAGAACACCCCGGCTCACCACACCTCTGCCAAGGAAGAACATCTACAATAGACTCAACAGAGAAGCTGCATTCACTACTGTCGCTGTTGTGCTGGGGACGGCAAGAGAAGAAACACGCAAAATCCAAGACTCAGGGATAAAAGGAAGCACTTTAATAATTTTCTAAAGGCTTTTATATGTTAGTTCACAAAAGTGTGTTAAATGGCATAAGGTAATTGGTCCTTTGGCCATCAACCCCTTGAAGGGATTGGCCAAATTCTAAGACACCTATTTCTAAATATTTTCTAGTTAGAACCATAACAATACTGCAGAACAACCTGCAAGATAAAGGGATTAGTTTACAGAAACTTCTAACTGTTTTCAGCCAGTGTCTGTGAGAAAGCAAAGGCTTTCTCCCAGACAGAGGCAGAAAGCTGGAAAATCTTTCTGCAACCCAGGTTTCAGTGTCCACACACTACTAAACAAGAAGATCAGAATTTGGCCTTTTGCCACTAAAGTGTCAATTCATTAATACAAATTATAGTTTCAATACAGGCAAATAAAATAATGAGTGATGAGAATAGGAAGGGACCCACTCCAGTAAAATTTTTCTTCTGGATTAATTTGTATTTGAAAAGAACACAAAGCTGATAGAAGCAGCAATGGACTTTTTGAGCATCTCTTCTGGCTCTATAACAAAAATTAACTTGCACAAAAATTGAATTTTAATCCAATGGTAATCTGCCTTACTTAAATATTTGTGTTCATTTCAGATGATTGAAATAAATTTGCAAAACTTCTGACCTTTGATTATAACAACTCCAGTCAAAGTATTTCAGGCATTACTTGCAGAATAGCACCTTTCCATTGCACCAAGATCTTCTCTACCTGCTGTTTCCTATATGGCTCTTCCAGTAATGGGACTTCAGTGATACATTGTGGGGTTTGGGCAATGAGGGAAAAGCAGTGCATCAGAGGAGATAAATCTAGCAAATGCACCCAGCATTCGGGAAATTGATGAATCATGGCATCAGGGGCAGAAGCAGTCTAATATTGAACTGAACAAATCTGAGAGGAGGCAGGGAGACGGGAGAATTCCCCCAACCAGAAACATAAGCATAACCAGAAAAATCTTTCCACCATTACCACACTGTTGGAAACCCATAGTGTTGCAAAAATTCTGTTTTCCAGCAGTCACAGGGAAACTTTGATTTGTCCTTGGCAGAACAACATTAAACGTTGTTCAGTAATTTGCAGCAAACACAACTGTTGGCTTCTGCAGAATCTTTTGCATTTTTTGAGCTATATAACTGAAATATGTCTCAAAAAGTTTGCCTAATATCTGCTGTGAGCAGCAGCACTTAATTTATATCTATTTTTCTGGGAAAAATGTGCAGTCATAGTTGTGAATATTATTGAGTAATTCACAAGTGTTTCAGCATAGAGCAGGTTATTTCAAAGTTTTGTTTATGGATAAGTAAATCACAAGTAAGATACCTGGTGACTTCACAAGAACCCGAGCAAGAGTGTCCAGCAACATCATCAGGATATTTTTTCATAAGCCATTTTTTGGTTCAGCTGAATTAGGTTTCCTGTCAGGGCACACGTTACCAATGGAGTACACAACTTCCAGGTTCTCATCATTTTCATTAACTCGATTCAGATTATCTGTAACGATTAATCAACTTGAAAAGAACTGCCTGGCAACATGCCTTTAACCACTTCCTGCTTATGACTGAAAACACTGTCTTGACATGGGAGGGAAGGGTGGCAGATGTATTTACATAAAAATAGGAAAAAAAAATTCTCCCTCGTGTTGTCATTCTCCTGCCTCCTGCAGTAAGAATTGATTAGTGGAGTTGTCTCAGCCCATTCTGGGGGACCTCATTCCTGCAGTTCCCCCTATGGAACAGCATCCTTCTGTGGGCTGGAAGCAGGGATGGAGCCGCATGTTGGGTTTGGAGGAGGGTGGATACACAGGGACCTCGCAAGGGATGTTGACCTCAGCCAGGTGCCAGTCCAGAGACGACAAAGCAGTAATGGAAGCTGTCACCCCAGCCTTAGGGGAAGAAAGGAGCAGGTCATCCTCCACTGAGAGCTGGAAGTCTGGAAATGGGAGAGGCTAATAGAGAAGTATTAGGTATTCTTTTATTTTGACAGGAGTCAGTGCTGTTTGAAAAGGAAGGTGGGCAGGAGCATTATCTTTCCAAAAGTAGATGGTACCAAAGAATCTGTTGGGTTTTGTTATTTCTGACAATTCAAGTAGAGGTGGTTAATGACCTGGGCTGTGCTCAAACTAGGAAAAATGCACAAAAATGAGCCCCAGAAACAATGAATTTTATAACAAGATACTACATGCAAGTAAAAACAGAGTTAAGGACTGGTCTAGATTTCAAAGGTGATTTGGGAAAGGTGAATTTAGATACAAAACCCCACTAGGACTGCAATTTGAGACAAATCCCTTGGCCTACTGAAAGATCCATAATTGACTGTTATTAATAGGCAAAGGAAGGGCCTCTGCCTGAAGTTTTGAATGATAAACAGGACTTTGACATTGTGGAAAATGAAGGCATACATAAAATGCCTTTAGAAATAGACCTAAAGTAGAATGGCATTCAGAAGTCCACCGTGGGCAGCACCCCACAAATAACATAAGTACACCTGTCCAGTGTGGAAAAACCGAAGGAACTGTGTTGGAATTTGCCCTTAGGAAGACTCTGCAAATATTAGGAAACGCAGTGAGCAGAAGAAGGCTTCATTACAGTTGAAGACAGCCCTGAAGTGAAAGATGAATGGATTATTAACTGCAAACATATGGAATGCTCAGTTATCCCATGTTGAATGGTAGTCCAGAGACCTCTGCGCCCACATGGTCTGTGGATGCCACGTGTGCCTGCCATGTCAGCCTCATTTGTTCCACATCTGTGAGCTCCTCTGTACAGCACAGGGCAATTCTTCTCCATCAGCTGTCTCCAAGCATAACTGAGTCGTTCCACTGGGATTTTTTTGTTCTCCTTGTCTGTAATGTGGAATGAAGCCACTCCAAGAGATGTGTATTAGAACTAGCAAGGACTGGCAGAGTGGCGTTAGGCATTCTGGCTTGTGTCAAGCGTGCTGGGAAGAAATGCTGAGTTTTGCTCTTTCAGTTGTGCATTCACTGAATGTACCAAAACTTCACAAGAGGCATGAGTCAAGTATAAAACATAACAGGGAAAAATAATTTTGTTTGAGAGCTCTTGAAACAAAGCAGTGGTCTCTTTATTGAGAAATATTGTGTTTAATGTCGCTCTCTGAAGCCTTCTTACTTGTCGTTGCACTTAGTTGCACACCATTCAGATATCAACGAGGAAAGACACAAAGTAGAACTCCATGGCTGCACAGTTGTGTTAAATATTCATCTTTTATCTCAAAGGATAAGGATTTTTTTAGCTGTAGCAAATGTAATGTTTTTTGCTTTGTGAAAAAGCTACAGTGTCAGAGGAATTTCTGATCCACATCATGAAACATTAGAAACCACTACTATGAAACAACCTTATGTCTAATACTTAAAAAACAGATAGCTTTGCAGTAAATAAAAATTAATTTCATGCAGTTTTCTGTGATTTATGCATTTTTTTATAGATTCTGTCTAAAATCTTTTATACCTAAGGTTTTTTAGAGTATCTTCAGAGATGTTCACCTTCAGAGTGAGAGCCTCATCTTCACTTTACTTCAAATCAGAAAATATTTTAAAAGCTGATGCAGTACAAAAAGTACTACAATAGTATGGATGTTCTTGAAAGTCCTATCATACAGAACATGTTGCATTTTTCATAAGAGGAAAGATATGTCTTGGTCCATAACAAGCTCTGCTTGCTACGATGCCCTAATTTCCAGTTTGCTCACTCAACAAAAGCTTCATTATTCTTTTATTGTAAAAGGGTTTGGAAGAAAAGATATTGAAAATTGCTATGGTAGAGATTTTAAAGCAACTGATTCCGTATTACACATAAATATTGTAGAATAAAATACTCTACCTTTTGACTCAAAAGAATCAGCTGGGGCAAATTAAAACAGGACATAAGAATTTTGACCTGAAATGAGAGCTAGAAAAGTCCCTTCAGATGGAATACTTTGAATTTTTATGTCTTCTTGGACTAAAAATAAAATAAGTCTAAAGAAGTTGTGTTTTTTTTAATTTTTGCCTTTTTAAAAACAGACTTAGGTAGTTTCTAATATTAAACTTCTCCTTAGCCTGCTGCAAAGCTTGGTGGCTTCAACCATATTTTCTAGTTTTATTGCATAGCTTATTTCTCCTCCCCAAAGCACGTGAGGAAACTGCACAATTGACAGGACTGAATCTAGCCTAAATACTCCTGACATAAAGAAAGAAAGAAAACCACAGAAGGGTCTAGCTCTGCTAAACTCAATGTAGCTGGGCTAGAAAGCGAGCACTATTCTCCTTCCACACCCTTTTCCAGCAACAGCCTTCCCCCTTTTCCTCAATGGCTGAAGGTAGCCCCTGGATCACGGATGTGGCTGGAAAAACAGAAGTGTATTATTCAGTGGTGGGCCATCCAGCCAGGCTGTACTGCTCAAAGCTCTTCACATTCATCTCATTCCTGACTTTTCATGTTGGTATCCCAAGCAGATGATCCTTGTTAGACCTTGCTGTGTCTGCCTCTCTCGCTCTCCACTAATTTCTTGTATGTCATTCAATATCAACCAAATGACCGGTCACACGTTCAAAGACAATCTCACAGGCAGAAGATTAAGCCAAGTGCCTGGAAAAAATCCAACAGCCAAATAAAGGAGAGTGGTCCTACTAAAGCTTTTGTGGAGAGAATCACAGCTGAATATCTGGGACAGGGAAGACTGTGGGGAAGGTGGAGCCGCAGATAGCTGGACGGGCCAGATCTGCCATGCCCATAGTTCTTCTAATCCACCTAATGCTGTGCTTAAACATACAGTCAACAGGCTTCCCAGAGCTCTTGCACAGTTGTTTTAAATTAAAACATTACATTGTCCTCTTACAATTATACACATAATTTTTCAAAAATTCAGCAAAATTCCCCTACCTTAGTATATTTCACTGGCTAGAGGATATATTTCTTTTTCTGCAAAGCTCTGGATTTTTGTTTGGGTTTTTTTTTTTTTTTTTTTTTAATGTTATGAAATATTGGATAAAAGGATGGCTCTGAACTTCCCTTGTGGAATCTGTCATCTGTGTAGCAGTAAACAAGGACATCAGGCTGTACTGCCAGTGAGCAGTTTTTATCGGAGGAGGGGTGCTAGACCTGACATTCACATCAAGCTCCACTCAGTCACGTGACAGCAGTGTTTCAAGAGGTCTCGTCTGCTGATCTTCAAAAATCTCTTTTTTTAAGTTAAGTCAATTCACTTTATCTCATTGCGTACTGTGGGGGAAGAGCTACTTCAATGCCTTGCTGTGCAGTATCATAGGTAGTGATTGCAAATCTGTGCTAATGCTCAGCATAAGAGTAGAGAGCTTGTAAATGTGGCTATAGAAGGGAAACTTCCATACAACATTTGCACGATTCCAGAGATTTCGAAGGTTTTAAGGTTTTCACAGCATGTTTTCAGTCCCATTGCAGTTTAGCAGATTTTTGTTTTACATTGGTATAATAAATAGACTCAGATTATGAAAAATCATGAATTTCACATTGTGGAAGAGTAGTTTTAAGTTCCATCCTTTAAACTTTATAAAAACAAAGTGTTGAAAGTAGACTTTTTATGTAAGACTGTTTCGTAATTCACTTATAAGTGATATTCAAAAGGTTTTCTGTGTTTGGATGCATTTTGCTCTTTTCTGGTCATCAAATAACTTGCAATTCTTTTTCTCTTCTTAAGCTTTGAAAAAATGAAGTAGCACCACAGTGTTCCCTAGGCACATATTGCTTCGAGTAATCATACAAAGAAAAGGGGGAACAAATTAAATTCTGGAATGTCACTTACTGCTGTTATTTGTCCTCCAAAGTATAATATCCTTTCTGAGAAGGAAAAATGATGGATTCTTTCTATCAAAAATTTTATTTAGCATTTGTAGAAATTATAGAAAAAATAACTCACATACTTGATAGGGTAAAAAAAGAGGAAAAAAAAGAATAAAAACTCCTATATTGTTTTTTAATATTAAGTTTTTCATACTGCAATAACTGTCAGATTCTGCAGGAAGACATAATTTTTTCTTTACTGTTGGTGAATATGAAAATACATGCACAGCTTGCTATAAGATATTTGTTTACTGGGTTGGTTGGCATTTTGTATTTTCAAACTGACACATTAAAAAATGACCATGGGAAGAGAAAAGAGAGGAGAAGAAATAATTTGTTTTGTTTTCTTTCTCTGAACCTCCATACATTCCCTCCAATACACATGCTAAATAATTTTAGGGACTTTCCACAGTAGTTTCAGAACATCTCAAGCCCTCTGCCTCAGTGTGATATTTTGGGAATTTCTATGAAGTAAGAGATACCACTTAGACTGTTAGATATTTTGTGTACAATTTAGATTTTATGGCTTTTTGCTTCACACTTGCATCATACCTCTATGTTTAGGGGAGGGAGACTGTTCTCCAGGTGTTCACCGGTGAGTAGCTCTGAAGGCGCCCATTGTTCCAGTCAAGCTGACAAACAAGGCACTAGTGCGGACTCAGGCAGCTGAGGTAGATGCTCAAGTGATGAGGTACACAAAGGAGGCTGCAGCTTTCTGCATGGGAATCCTTCCAGTAAGAGAAGGGATAAAACAAGGACAAGAGAAAGGAAACTTGCTTTCTCTCACTGAAAAGACAGTAAGTTCTAGAATGGTCTTATAATGGCAAGGGGATTTAACCTGGAAGTCTGATTTTTTTTTTTCCTCCGCAGATCTGTTTTTATTTTCTGTGCTGCCTAGTGAGTTGTAGTGAGTCTTGCTGCAGCAGCATTAGACACACATCTGCCTACTGTATTGCTCTGCAGGTTATCAGTTTCACAGCAGAGCTGGCAGACACCTTAGCCAGGTAAAGAACATGAACTCAGAAGAGGGAAGGAGGCCATGGAAAAGAAACTGAGCTAGGATACAGGTGCAAATCAGGAGGAGGCAGATGGTCCCATGAAAGTCTGTCACTCTGCTATCAGCTGAGTGCATCCTGTACCACTGTCTTGGGTTCTTGTAGGTGAGTACAAATCAAAGCTTGAAGAGCACAGTGTCATAATTTTTCAAATCCCTGTGGTGTTTTTTTTCTGCTGTCAGAGAACCTTAGATGCCAACAGTTCAGGGCCTAGACTGGTGGCTTCCCCTGCACAGAGATGTGTTAGGCTTGGGGCATGGCTCGCCTTTTCCATGAGATCTAGGTAGAATTTTCATGTATTTGACCACATAAATGTTGTTGCTGAAATGTTCACTTTGTTAACATATAAATATAGTTCAAGTAGTGGAAAGCTGTGTGCCTGTTCTATATATTGAAAAAGCCTCCCATTAAAAGTTTGGCTTTTCAAGCCACATAGCTTGTCTTGTCTCAGACATCCACTAATTTCTTGCTCCGAAATGGTGTTAACCCAAGATTTAGTCAGGTAAATTCATGTCTTTAGTCTTCCATCCTTATATTTTTGTTGTCTTCCCATTTTCCAGCTCTAGTCATCTGCCCTTTTTATTTCATGCCAGTTTTTCCTGGTAACTTGCAGGTTAGCAGAAAGAAATAAAAGAGCCCTTGATGGCTCCTCCCAGTAACTGCCCTGTGCTGGTGGCTGTGATCAGTCTCCCAGCTCTCTCTGCACTCGTGAAGCCCCAGCCAGGTCTCAAAACCAGCTGTAAGGGACACAGAGTATAGGGAAGGGAGAGCACCAATGAAAGGATGTAGCAAAGCCTCGAGGAAGTATGTGTCCACAGAGCTCACTCCAGCAATGCAGACATCCATGAGCCCTTCTGCTAATAAAAGAAAAGGCCACATTCTTTTTATAAGTGGGAAACCCTCTCATGTGGTAGACCATGAAGGACCTGATGCTTGGTAGCAGCAGATGGAAACATGAGTGTTGCTGTATGCAACATGCAGGTAAACAAAACAGCATTAAACACAGAACAAGCAAGTACAGTGAAAGATACAGACAGAAGAAATACAGGATTTCAGGCAAAAAAAGCCTTCTCCAAGCATGGTAACAATGGCTGGTTCTAGTAGCATGTTCCAGGCTGGTGGAAAAGAGCACATCCCTTGCACAGAGTAGAACTGGTCTCCTCTTCCTTCCTCAGACCAGCAAGCATTAGCACTACCTGGAGAAGCAGAAGTATCAGGAGCTTGCTATGAGTTTAACAGAAGTAGCACAGCTTGTGGGAGGGAAGTGGAGATTCGTTACAGGTGGGTGTGCACCAGCCTGGCCACTCCCTGCCAAGGGCAAATATTCCTTTAGTTCTATGGTCATGAACTTCATAGAAACTGTAATGCGAGCAGAACATGGCACCTGGACAAGTCCAGCCCCTGCCTTTCATGTTGGAAGCAGCCTGTCTGAATGCAGTGTTTGGATTCATCTTCTCCCACTGTTCCAAGCCATCAGAAATACCTTAAGGCTGTTTCTACTTCATGCCACCGTCTTCTCCTCTTGCTCTCAGTTATACTGTGTTAACCAAATACCTTCTCTACACCATACTAATCTCCTAATTTTGTTTATATTTATTTTTTTATTTTTTTTTTTCCTTTTGAGGGTGGCTGAGGAAAGAAGGGCTGAAACACACAGAGATCATGTCAGAGGATACCTCAGAAGTCAGGCAGTGTAACTAAAATCAGCATGACTGCCAAATATCCAGTTATTTCAAGAAGCTTATAGTCAGGAAGCCTTTTTGAAGCTCCTTCTGTTCAAATTTGAGACTTTCATTTTGAAAAGGAAATTGAAAATCTAAAGGACCTTTGAAGCAGAGGATGCAAGTCTTCATCTTACCACGAAAATATAGATTCTGTCATTTCATAGACTAGAACTGTGTCCAATGTGGTTTCAGAAAAGCTCTTCTCACACTAAAACAATTTTTCTAATCCTTTCCTTTGTCTTTCAGCACTTAGTAGCACGTGCGCCATAAACAAAACTTAGGTGCACTTATTTGATTAAGTGCTGCCATTCCTGCAGATGAAAATTTTCCAGAATGGTCTTATCTGCAGAAAAAGTAGTTCACCAAAAGTAAAGCTTGTTTGATACTTGGATCGCACCTGCAAATCTGTTTGGCCTGTGCTGGCTACAAATTCTTGTGCTGTGTCTATGACTTTTTTCTTAAATTTCTGCTGAAACTTGTATAAAATCTTTGCAGTTCACATAATCCCCAAATGGCTTTTTATACAGAGAAATGGCTTTGAGCACAGGAAAAGTTATTTACAAATTACAATGCTAATGCATACAGTAAAGCTCTCCAGGTTCTCAAGTGTCTTCGTAGTGTCCTCTTCATGAGAAATGTCAGAGACTTTAACAAAACACTTCTTTTCAGCAATATGTCAAGGTCTGTATTTCCCCACTGTAAGGAAATTATCTTCTCTGCTTTCTAAAGTGTGCTGGCTTCATGTGTGTAAGTCAGTGGAAGCCATGCTAGCTATAATGTATAGGTATATAGATGTTGTGTAAACAGGATTCTTTCATGCTTTTCAAACACACACGAATAAAAACAATACAGTTAAAATAAATAAAAGGTTTCCTGATGAGTTTTACATTTTGCTTTTTATAAAATGCTCCTGAAGACTGTAAAGTGCTCTTAATCATAATTTTAGCTCCTTAAAAACCACATGCAGCCATCTCAAACTTTTCAATAATGCATTATTGTCAGGTTTAATATTTTGTTACTGAGCAGTAATGTCTGATTGAGTAGCACAAATGCATATCTACTTCATGATGTGAAGATTTAAGCAAGGCTTCTTCAGGATACCAAGTTCAACATAAAATAATAAAAAGAAATCTCAGACATCCTTTGTGAGTACAGAAGGTGTCTGGTAAAGTCATAAAAAGAATATTACTGTACAAAAGACAAGGCTTTCATAGTGTTCAGCCAAATTGCACAGTTTCAATTGAAATGAATATTTGCGTAGCAGTGTTCTATCCTGAATAAAACATTTAATGTCTGTACACTGTCTGCCAGTTTTCCACTAGATTTCTTTTTCTTTTTATCCTGTCTTATAATGGATAGAATGTCCACTTTATGACCTTCTCAGGGCTTGCTTTGAAAAGCTTTAGAAAGAGTCCTACATCTCCAGGTCAAAAGACTTGACAGGAGAAAGAAATGTGTATGGCAGTAGTAGACCACGTGTCTTGAAATTTTTTTTGCTGAGTTGCAGTAACTAATAGAAGAGCAAGATGTTTTCTGTAGACACTCAAGTCTTCAGTCCAAAAGCAAAAGTCAGTAGGTGCAGAACCTGTTCTCTGAGCCAACAAGTATTCAAAACCTATGATTTCAAAAGTTACTATCAAAAGGTGGCCTGCCATTTATCCAAGAAGGATGACATCCTGGGAGCTGTGCAGTGTTTTGGGCACTGCAAGCTGCTTAAGAGAAATGAATTCCCTTCATGATTCTGCTACTGTGGTAATCATTATGGGACCATCAGAGTTAAAATCAGTGGTTGATACAGCTTGATGTAGGTAGCTAGGCTTTTAAAATTTAGAGCAATTATACATGCATGCCCTTTCTTGGCTGAACTCATCACGTAGAACACAAGAATCTGTACTGGCCTGTATGGCACATCAACATGGGGTATGTATTCAATATGAAGTTCTAGTTACAAATTCATGGGTCAGCTTCTGTCTTGATTCAGACCTTCTTACTCTTCACGATTTCTTTGAACTTAGACATGCAGCAAAACAAAGTTTTTGAAGAACCTAGAAAAGCAAATCTCTTAAAATTTGGAGTTATAATTCACATTCCAACATGACTACTGTTAGCCAGAATAGTTTTTAGAAATTGCCTTGTGCATTGATCTTGGCTTCCGAAATACAAATTCTTAAAAATGCAAACATTTAAAACTTCCCATACTGCTGCAATATCAATTAAAGTGTGGTTAAGGTTTCATTGTTGCCAATAGCTTTTAATTCTTCTGTAAAAGACTACGGGTACATTGAAATAAGTTAATGAAGTCCAAGGTAACTCAATTGCACTTCTTCTGGTAGACTTCTTCTCCATTACTTTGTATGAATTTATTTGTGAAGTACTGAATGACTTTCAGGATTTAGTAGCAAAAAAAAGAATGTGCCCATGTCAAGGTTTCTCTTGTGCGGAGTGAGTAGTATGAATGCCATTGCTGTGTGATGGCTGCCAAGGGGTGAGCAGCACTCAAAAGGGTGCCTATGGTTCTGCTGTCTTGATTTTGCTACTCACTCAGCATTGCAAGGGGTGTATGGAAAACTTTATAGCTCAGAGACATCTGGTAAAATCTTGTGGTCTGTCTTCATTTAGCTTGTGGTACCTTTAAAACACTCCTCCAGATGAATGAAGACAGCACAGATAAGAAATCGATGTTGTGTTAGGGCTGTCTTTGCATTGCAAGTGCAGCACATGCATCAGTGGTATTATTTAACTGGCAGCTGTATCCAGACTGTGTTGTATGGTTCTGTTACTCTAGAATGGCTGTTCTTAAAAAACCCGATGGATATAAAACAGATAGCGTATCACACTGAATTTTAAAACAAATAGCACATCACAGATCATTAGATGTATCACATCCCAGCATTCTCTGAGTGTTTTTGCTTAGTGTTTCAGGTTAAAAAGCAGTCTATACATTAAAAATTGACTGACCATTTAAAAAAACCCTGACTATTTTAGGAAACTAAACTCAAGCAATCAATCAAAATCTTGTAAAGGTCATGCAATTATCCCCAAACAACTCATTAAAAAAATTCAAGGAAGTGTTAATGTAACTCTGTTCTTATAAATGTTGAGATTTTCCAAATATATGGGAAATCTAAAATGGTAGTTTGAAGTCTTGGATCCATGGGATACAAAGCTTTCCTCAGTGTATATTTTGGTTCTTACAGTGAAGTCTGGATGGGGTCTTAAATAGATATTGTCTACCTTAATACATAGATTTTGAAGGCTTTCAAAATCCCTAAACTTAAAAACAATCTTTGTTAGTAATCAAGTGAATGCTAGTAAAGACAGTGGAAACAAATATGGTTAAGAGATTGATAGAGTCACATCAGGGTCTGAAATAAGCTGGTGTAAGGTACAAATTTATATAAGCTACACAGTTGAGGTTTTGGCCCTTTATTGTCAAAGTCAAAAGAAGTAAAGCAATGTGGGAGAACTGATGTGATAGATAACAAAAAAAAAAAGATACTTTAAGGGCTAAGTTTCTTGCCTGCAGAGTAAATCACCCTCTGTATCCTAAAGTCATTGACTGCACCTTTCTTTTGCAAGGTGATCTTTCTTGCCTATTGCAAAGTTTGAAAAAAGACAGATTGCTGTAGCTGATTCTGCACCAGTTCTGTCCTGAAATCTTAGCCATTATGTGTCCTACCTGCAACAAAAGATAAAATGCCACTTCCTTGCTGTATAAAACAGTGCGTATTTATCCTCACCCTTATATGATCTCTCTCTTTCAAAACAGCCATTAGATAATGGTTCCAGAAAATAGGATAGAAAATCTTCTCAATCCCCTGTGGAGTTTCAAGATTTTTTTCTGATTTCATAGTGCATGAGCTTCTCCAGGGAATGCCTTCACAATGCTAAGAGGGGGACAGAAATTATTACAAGGGAGTCATGTGCAAAGGGAGGTTCCAAAACAAGCAAAGAGGGCCAGATGGGACAGTGCCAAAAGTTCAGAAAATTGCAGTACTGTAATGACAGCCTTTTGCGGCCAGGGGAAAAAAAAAAAAAAGAAAAGAAAAAAAAAATCTCTTCATCAGAAGAGAGACATCAAATTAAATTATTTAAATGATGCAGCCGGTGGTTTTGCCATGTCCAATACCTGGGGAATCTCTGGGGAAAACACTTAAAAACCTATCTAAAACTTAGCTCAAATCCTGCAGGAGGTGGAGAGTCAGGGAGCTGCAATGATTCAGAGATTGCCTTCTTTTCATTTTCTAGAGGTACTCTGTAGAATTTGAAGGGACTGTAGCCTGCATAGGCTTCCTAGGTGTAAGTGTAATAAACCAAATGATTCTGCCATCAGTTATTTCTTTTGAGCGCTCTTCCCAGGACAGTGCTCTGAGCGCAAGGGGATTTCTGTAATAATTATTCCCGGGAACCCGGTGGAATAAGTGGCAATTACACTATCTAAATACAGAAATAGATCCTTGTGCCATTCGTTCCAAAACTAATAGGAAACCTTACTCCAAATTTCTAAGGGTTTTTTAGTATTCATAATCTTCCAGCACTGCAAGATTGAAAATACACACAGGGTTGCACAGATTTTCTTGTTCTGCAGCTTATAAGAGCCACCTGTCTCATAACTGGTATAATAAACAGTTGCTGTACCCTTGGGTTCCTTACCTCAGCTACAGAGTAGGGACAGCAGATGTTCTGCAAAATGAAGTCCTCCATGATTATGGGATTGCTCAAAGGGCTATAATACCTATCCACCCCCAAGAGAATGAGTCAGTCAAGCAAGCTAGAATACTATTCGTATTTCCTATCAGTACAAGTGGAAATCATAACACTGTTAGTAAACCATGCCACCAAACAGAGGCAAAGAACCAGATGCAAAACTAGCAGAAGAAATTGATACCTGTGGTGTGATGGTCTGAGAGATCCTATGTAGTGTACCAAGGAGAAAAACCATTCCATCGGACAAAAGGCTCACCTTCACCATCTGGTACTTTTGTCAAGCTAGGGGGTCTCAGGAAGAATGAAAATGTTGAAAAAGCTAAAAGGCAAACTGAGATCTTTGAGACAGTGTGTACTATTTGTACTACTATTCTAGAGGGTCTGCTCAGAATCAGTTCACAACATTCTAGTCTTTCACAATTATGTACTAACTTTCACACTTCCGTTCAGAAATATTGTTCATCTCATCAGAGTGACTTGCTGAATCAAAGATTCTAAATTTCTTTTTTGTGCCTTGGACCAAGGCACCAAATATAAACCCTCTGTCTACTCAGTCTCTAAATATAGCCAAGAATTAAGATATTCCTGCTTCTGCGTCCTAAATAATCTAATGGAATCAATTACTGTTTTGCGTAGATGACATCTGGTATTTGCAAATAAAAGATGAAACATGAAATCCAACCAAAATAAGCATGAAACTAAAGTTTCCACCCATCCAACTACATCCTCAGTAAACATAACAGTTTTGCATCACAGGGTGGGTTTTTCATATTTCTTATAGACTTCGGCTTAAAAGCTCTCTGAGAGAATGTAACACAAACAGAAGAACAGGGTTGATGACTTTGACTGCAGCCAGTGGTTAAGCCGGTGAACACTTCATGTATTCACTGAGAACACTGTCCCATTGCTTGGGGCTTCAGCCTCATGCTTTTATTGATCAGTACACCAGTCATGCCAAGCAAAATCATTTTGTTTGTACCATGAGACAAAGCAAGGTTCAGAGTGAACACCAATGTCAGCTGTGGAAAGGACAGAATCTGAAGTGGATTAAATACAACTTTTTCCAACTCTGCCAGTAAGATCTTTCCCTGTTCTATTTGGAAGCTAAGGATAGTCCCACTATATAGTATCTGTGTTTACAACCCATTTCAAACTATACTCCATTGCAGCACTTCGCTGGCATTGCAATCAATGCTTTATTGTACTAGGGCCAGAATGCAAACTCTCCTTGGATGTATATACAGGATTTTGGGAAGTTGCTCACTCTTTCTTTCTTATTTTCTTTCTTTCTTCCTTCCTTAGGAAAAAAATTCTTTACTGTGAGAGTGGTGAGGCACTGGAAAATGTTGCCAAGAGAATTTGTGGGTGCCCCATCCCTGGCAGTGTTCAAGGCCATGTTGGATGGGGCATTGAGCAACCTGGTCTAGTGGAAGGTGTCCCTGCTCATGACAGGGGATTGGAACTCGATGATCTAGTTGAGGTCCCTTCCAATCCAGGCCATTCTGTGATTATATGACTCTATGATTTTTTTCTTTCTTTTATCTGTTTCTTTTTTTTTTTTTCAAATACAGCCTAAACAGATAAATATAACTGTACCTGCAATCAAGGACTGCCCTCTTCCTTCTCCAAATAATGCATGGCCAGAAAGGGGATGGATTATGTGCTTCCCCATACTCCAGAGCAGTTAGAGCATAGCAAAGCAAGCAGCTCTGCTCTAAAGACTGGCAAGACCGGCTCTGAGCAGCCTTGGAGGAAGCCATTTCTCCTGAAATGCTCTACAATGGAGAGCCATGTTTCCTCACAATGCTGTGTCCTGCCAGACTTGCAAACCTCTGAAACAGTTGGCCGTGGTAGTCTGTACCAAAAGATGGATGCTGAAGAATTTTCAGTGGTTGAGGTTGCTGGGCAGGATTAAAGGTGTGAACCATTCCTGTGAAACCCCACTTCTGACTGTCCCTCTCTGCCGTATTCTGTGTGTTGGGAACTGCAGCTGCAGATTTTACCTTTCTGCAACTGCACAATTCCCAACCATTTCACCATCACTTGCTGACAGTGTGAGCAGGAATGGAAGAAAGCGGTCCCCACGTTCTCCTTGCCTGCCTGATGTTCAGTTTTATCCCTTGCTCTGGTCCAAGTGCTTACATCTTCCTGAGGTAAATGAGAAAGTCACTTGAAGCAAGTTAAACCTATTTTTTTTCTTTCCCCTCTAGATTAAATTTAAATCATGCCTACTCTTTTACCCAATTCACCAGGTACCTTTACAAATCCTGCTGCCAGCACAGAGAAGGGGAACAGCTCAGGTGAGGGAATGGGTGACTGTGAGCTGTGCAGGAGAAAAGGGAGAGGGACGTTTATTTTAGTGGCAGCAGCATCTTGTGGTGTGGTAAAGTTTTTGTGAAACTACAGCGAAGTTGCCAACTGTCATCATCATGTCTGAATGGATAACCTTCATCCTGTCCGCTTTATTTATAGTGCGACGTTTTCTAGCCACAGTACATTTTTTATACACAGCTAAAATTGACAAAAAAAAAAGCTTGACTTCAGGTACACAGGTGGAATGAATGGGATTACAGCCCAACAAATGCCTAAATATGGGTAATTTGACTGGTTTCTGAAACTAATAAATTTTGTTTGGTTTTTTTTGTTGTACAAATATTTCTAGAATCTCTATCTTACTTAAAATAAAAAAATGTTCCTTTTGAAAATATCTGGCTTTAATTCCTTTAACCATAGCCATTACACTTGCTGAAAAAAATACCAATTCAGAGCACGACACAGCTCTCTATGAAATAATTTAACTGCATCATGCACAGTCAGCAGAAGTTCTGCACTGCAATTTGGAGAAAGAGACTTCATACTGTCACTTACTCTCTGAGCTACATATTATGCTTCAACAATTTTCCTTCCTATCTATTGTAAAAATATGGGCGGTTATCCAGTTATGCCAGAGCATCCTTTGTTAACACCAGAGGTTTGCATTTGACATGAAAAAAAAAAGTTGTGGGTTTTGTTTGCACGTTATTTTAATTTTCAAGAGCAGCTGTAAACCATAAGTAATAGCAATAGCATAAGCAGGTGCACCTACTATGGACAGTTAAATGGTTCTTCATTGTTTGATTTGACCAAACACTTCAGAAATTACTTGATTCTTCTCAGTGACAGTATACATGGAAAAGATAACTATGCAAGAAGCTGAAATAACCAACAACCTTGAGTTTTAGAGCATGCCTTTGAGTTCTAAAGCTTAGTGTCCTTGCTATGTGTGATTGTGTGTAAGCTGTCTAGAAGGACACTATTACAGAATAAAAACCTCAGGAGTTTTAGCATGTAAATGAAAACTCTCACAGCTGCTGCTTGAGTGCGTGTAGAAGAAGCGGCACATCTCCTGTTTGTCTGTGCATGGTGTACCCAGGTGGCAAATCAATCAGTTTGCCTTTGCCCAGCACTCCTGGCTGTAGCAGGATGTCCTGGGAGTGTAGAGCACAGTGCATGCTGCTTACACCAGGCCATTTCTACCCGCTTCTGTTTTAAACCAGGCTCCTCCCCACAGTAATCTGACAATCTGTTAGTACTTTTTCAAAGGCAAAAGTACTAAATTTATTCTAATTTATATGTTTGTGCTAGCCATTACTCTGGGAAACTTATAGTTGTTGTACAAAGATGTGAGCCATTAGAAGGACCCTGACATCTAAACCTTCCTAAATAATCTAACTTAGCAATAAATGTTTAACTTCTTTTGAAAACTAGATAATGCATGGTATACTACTTCCAGCTGCGTATTTTGAGTCACTGGGAGGAAAAAAATCTTGGCCTAATAAAACCTAGAAAAAATTGGCAGTGAGCAAGAGAAGATGTGAGACCAGAAAATAGTCTCAAAGGTCGAAAAGTGTTTTATAAATACATATTTATTATTCATTTAATTTACTGAGCATAACTCTTAAGTAGCAAGCCTCTCATTTATGGCCCATAAAAATCTTGGCTCTTACCAGACAGCTGCCCGTGATATAATATCACTTACATCAATTTCACTGGTCCAGCGCAGACTGAAGAAGTCAAAAAGTGAAAAAGATCCATCTCCAACCCGTGATTAAGGTGCATAACCATCCCACTGTATTTTTACTACAGTGGAAAGAGCTGTGATAGTCCTATGGATCTATTCCTATATCCTAAGGAACAAGCCAGGATCTCCCAAGTGCTACACAAGCTGTGTGGCTTGCTGTTAAAAACACTGATAATAAACAGCCCTTTGAGTGCAGCCAAAGCAGTAAGAATGGGCGTGATTCAGCGGCACAGGAGCGTAAGCATGTCACTGAAATGTGGTCTTCTGGAAACTGCTTTTAACACAATGGAACTATTTCCTGGCCGGCTCAGTTGATGGTCATGTGCTTTTGTTGCCATGAGCTGTGAGAACCAGTTGCATCAGACATTGCTGTAGAAATGTGAATGTAATTGATGACGGTCTGTAGTAATTCTGTACATCTCTTATGTCTGTGTTCTTATAGCCACTTGGGCACTGAAGTAGCTGAAATGAGAAAGAGGCAGCAGTCACAAAATGAAGGAACATCAGCTGTGTCTCAAGCACCTGGAAACCAAAGGCCCAACAACACATGTTGCTTTTGTTGGTGCTGTTGCTGCAGCTGTTCATGGTATGTCCTGTAGTATATTTCCTTCCATATCCACCACAGGTAAACAATGAGAGTGGAAAGCACTGGGAACATGCAAACTTCTGGGAGAGGAGGCACAATTTAACTTTTCACTTAAAAATTTGATTTAAAAATTCCCTGATTTGGTTGGACATCTTGTGAGGGGGAAGAGGAAAGAATAGTAAATTCAAGCTATATTTACCCTACTTAAGGCATAACTAAATGAGGAAATTTCAGTTGTAAAACTTGTGAGTGAGAGACTCAATAATGAATACTTTATACCTTGCATTCAAAACATTTTTTTTCTGCTTGTACTTTTGATAGTACAGTTCTCTGCATTCAGGAGGATAAAAGGGAGATGGTCATAAATGTGAATATGTGGTGTCCTGTTGTATTACTAATATAAATTCTGTAAATCTGAAAACACGAGCCTTAAATTCTACTTTATCTTTTAAATGGAGTGGCACAATTTTAGTGGCTGCTTGTCCCTTCCTCAACAAAGAGTTCACTTGTAAAGTCAAAGATTTAAAGTCAGTTTCAGAAATAGCCTTAAATTCTCAGTGTCTTGAGATTCATCAGGTCTTTATTTCCTCTGTTTATGAACACAGTATTAAAATATAAGGTAAATGACATGCAGTAGTGTTCAGAGTCAGTGCATCGTATTAACTTGAGAGTTCAGGTTTTTTGGAGTGACCATTCCTCTGTGTGTCTGTGCTATTTTCACTTCAATCAGCCATCTGGCCCCAATCTAAAATCTGAGGCTATTTACTTCAGTATATTTAAAAATACATACCAGTGTGTATGCACTAGGTACCAAATGGGACAGGTTTTTTTCCAAGATACTGCACATCCTCCAGGCAGTAGCAGGATGGACCTGCCTTGGCTGTTACTTCCAGTTTCACCTGGAGGCAGAGTATATTTGGAGCAAGGATGAGCCAGAGCTCATGCTTTTATCATTTATACTTTGCAATATGTTCAATCCATATTGAAGAGTAGGTGGACGTGTATTAAATAGGAAGTAAAGAGAGGGTGTTTTGTCACTTTTCTCTCTGCTCTGGGACAAGGGCACAATATCAGCTATGCTGTTACAGGCCAGAGATTCATTTACCTCAGTATCCTATTTCAGGAAGTGACGTTTATCAGATACCACAAAGAAAGGATGAAACAAGTAGACATGTACCTCCTCAACCTACCCAGATTAAAACACCTCACAACTACTGCCACCCTGCAACTTAGGGATGTCCTGGCCCAGAGTTCATTTCTGTGTGGTTTATAGACCTTGCTGGAATTTTCTTTCCTTAATTTGTCAAATCATTTTCTCAAGCGACTTCCTGAACTCATCTAAACTTTTGGCATCCAGGGTTTCCTCTAGCAATAAATTCTACAATGGGCCTGTGCACTCCATGAAGTATTGCTCCCTTTTATTTTTGTTAACCTTCTAGAAACTAATTTCATTTGTTGTTTCTTTGTTCTTATGTGAAGAACAGTGACTAATCGTTCCCAGGTTGGTCAAGATTTTACAGAGCTCTCTCATATCTCCCTTCAGCTGTTTTTTCTTCCACAGTCTTCTCTATTTTAATCTCTGTGATACAGAAACTGACCCGGACCATGATTTATCCTCATCTGTCCTATTTACTCACCTGCCTTGTGTCTCTCTATGTACTTTTCCTGTTCTACTATTTCCTGTCTGAGATGTGTGCCTAGATCTGCTTTAGTGTCAAGACATGGGTGCACCATGTTTTGTGTTTGCTCTTGAGTTTTGTTTCTAATTCCTAGCACTCTGGTTATTTTTTAACAACCCCAGAGATGGTGTTTTCATGGATTTATCCACCCTGAATACAACATCTCTTTCTTGAATGGAAATAAAGCCCATCATTGTGCATGTACAGCTAGGGTTAGCTTTTGCCTTGCATACTAGAATACCAATAGCCATAAAATACCAGTCTAATTTCTGAAACTTGAAGACAACTAATTTTGTTTTTTAAGCATGCTGTAACTCAAGAAATCTCATTTGATAGCTATACCCTATTTTGAAGCTCTTGTGACCCTTTCAGTGCCTCCAGTCCTTAGAAGGCAATACCATTATATGTGTAAACAGATCATGCATATGAAATCTAAGTCAGAGTAATTATTGATTTAAAACATAGGATGTACCTTCAGCTGCTCTAGTAATTGTTTTTTCTGTCTTTCAGGGTTTTTCAGGGCTTGAGGTTGGGATTTTTTTTTTTTTTTTTTTTTTACAAAATAGATTAGACTGAGCATGGAGAAATCCTGTTAGCTAGTTTTCAAGATTAAGTCAAATAAGTGATCAAAGGAATAGTTACATCACTCATGTTTGCTAAAATCAAAAAGACAGAAAAGGTGATATAATAAGTATTTTCCAGCTCTATCTTCTATGATTCTGTAGTGGAAATTCCATTAGAAGAGAGATGCGACAAAACTTTGAAAAAAGCAGTATGAAACGTTTCAGAATCTCAATTAAAATGAAGTAACTGATTGTGGTGCCAAATTTGTTTTGTAAATCAGAACTGTCCAGGAGGAGTACAGATAACTGTTCTTGCCTCAGTTGTCTACACAAAAAAATCACAAAAATAATAATATTTTTTTAAAAGTAACTAACTTTATTATTCTCTCATATATAGGGGATTCTAGCTAATTTATTCTCTAGGGTAGTTCTCTGTAATAGAAAATCCTAATCAGCAATTGTAACAGGTTCTCTGGACCTAATGTAATTACATGTTTTCCCTAGTTCCACAGGTCTTTATATTTGAGTAACATGAATTTCTCAAGAGGTACCTGTCTGGAAATGTTGCTGGATTCATTAGTGGGGAAGGCAATGTTCTATCAAGATTAGAATTTTCTTCAGTTTTTCCACCTATATGTGACTGATGATAGCTCTTACATCACTAACCTCTTGTTGCCTCAACTTCTTCACCATTCACAGAAATGGAGGGAGTATGTGCAGATTTTAGTAAAAAAATTTCCCTTTTTCCTGTTCAAAGAGTTAGTTCAATAGTTCATATATCCAAACAAATCATTACAGTTCTGAAAATATATTTTGTGAATCACATGATGCTTGTTTTCTTTTGTTCTACTCCATGTTATAATCAGAATAGGCATTAAGTCTTCTGTTTGCACAACAGCATAGGCAAATATTCACACCTTTGTTTGGGGAAATAGTATATTGCCTAATAGAGACTTGTTAACAGCAAAAAATTAGACTGAAAAACTATTTGGCACATCTTACTCCAAAACTTTTTTTTTGTTTTTCTCTAATATATCTTTCTTAAAGGTAGCAACTATTTAGAGGATTTCTCTGTTGTTATGGGATAATCCTTGTAGGTAACTCAGCCCCAAGCAGATGTTTACTCCCTCCTCACCAGCAGGATGGAGAAGAGAATCAGAAAAGTGAAAGCGACAAAACTCTTTCTTTGAGATAAAGAGCTTAATTGAAAAAGCAAAGCTGTGTGCACAAGTAAAGCAAAACAAAAAATTCATTCACAGCTTCCCATCAGTTCAGCCATGTCCTGGAAAGCCAGGCTCCATCACATGTTTCAGTGACTTGGGAAAACAGATGCTACAACTCTCAGCCTCCATCCTTCCTTTTTTTTCTGCAGCTTTTATTGCTGTCATATGGTATGGAATACCTCTTTGGTGAGTTGTAGTCAGCTGTCCCAGCTGTGTCCCCTCACAGCTTCTTGTGCACCCCCAGCCTGCTCACTGACAAGGCAATGTGAGAAACAGAGAAATCCTTGATGCTGTGCAGTGACTGCTCAGCAGCAGCTATAACATTAATGGGTTATCAACACTGTTTTAGTCAAAAATCCAAAACATAGCACCATAAGGATTCCTGTGAAGAAAATTAACTCCCTTCCAGCCAGACTCCATACATCTATTGGCACTGATAATTGTCAGGACAGTAAGTTGCTCGGTTTACAGGGACAAAGCAAGACTTATTACCAAGCTTTGCTCAGGTTGGAAAAGAATGGAGATAAACAGGATTATTAGGATGGTTATTTTTATTTTAATAGGTATGCTCATGATGTTGCCCAACTAGTTTAAGCTCTATACTTGTTTCTGAGTACAAGTAGTGAAGGAAACAGTCCTCCTCAGTGGAAAAAAATAGTGTTTCTGAAGTTCCCAACATGAAAAGCTTGTCCCCTTACAGCAGAAGCCGATGATACATCCCTGTGAAGACCTTCTGTAGACCTTCCTCTCTTCACTGACCAAACATAGACCTTAGGCACTCATTTCAGGAAGACTGCCTAATTAAAGCAGCTAACAGATAAGTACCAGTCACAGACCTATGGTCCGGTACTGAATCACCCCATATCTTAAGCTTCTGCAAAGCTCCATTCCAATAGAGGACAGAAGAATGTGCTTCGTTACAAGGTGTAATTTCAATGACTTGGGTAGCCTGAGACTTGCAAAATTTGCAGCAAGTCTTTTAACGTGACAGTCCATAATTGCTTCAATTATGCTTTCTCCAGAGAGTTGCTCATTTAGTACTTAGAGCTGTGACTTTAGAGTTTTGAGCTCAGCTTGGCGAGGTAGGAGGAGAAAGCCTGCTATTTCACCTCCCCAACCTTATTTAGCAATCCATTACTCCAGCTTCCTGAGCAGACATGAAACCAGTTGTTCTCTTGCAAACACTTGTAAATTACATTCTTCAAAAAAAGTCTTCAGGCACTAGCACAGGGAGGTTGGCTTTTCTGCCAATAATTTTTTGCTTCTTCCTTTGTCTCCTACCCAGAGCAGGAATCATATCTTTTTATCCCCTCTTCCTTTCATAAGGTGCTCAGTGAATTTGAAAACTGTGGGACACTCGGATGCCTGATAATCTGTCTCCTTTTACTGTACACAGAAGGCTCAGAAGGCATCTGACATCTCCCCTGCAAGAGACCTTAGCAGTACAGCAGTCTGAGGGACATGAAAAGGCTCCCAGGGGATAAGTGAAGATGATCATTTAGCTTCACTCGTAGTTCAATTGAAGTGAGTGAGCTGAAAGGCCTTTACCCAAAAAGGTAACCATTGGAACTGCTGAAGACTTGTGGAAGAGAGTTTCCCACACACAAGGGATGCCAGGGAAGATAGGGTATTTGCCATCTTGGCAGTAAACAAGAGTTGCTCTTGGCAAGAAACCTCTCCCCTCAGTTCTTGTAACTTGTCTATGACTCCTGCGAGTTACTCTGAAACTTCTTCCTGGTGATGTTGCTACACAAATATTTTTCTTTATTGAAGGGAACATTTTCCTTGCAAGAGTTTAGCAGTTTACTTGGGCTTACAAGAAAATATTTCGTCACTTGTGCCATGAATATGAAATGGCAGAAGCAGTTCTAAGAACAATTTTAAATTGCATTAATATTTGTTCTCTATGGGTTCAATGTTCTCCTCCTCCTAAGAGTGTGCTCTAAATGAAAAAAAAAACAACAAAAAACCCACTTTTTTTTTTTTTTTTTGCACTTCCCACCTCTCTAGTACTTTGAGAAGAATAACGTTTTCCTGGCATATTCAATGTTATTTTGCTATCAAAAAATTGTGTCAAGGCCTTGCATGAGTCTATACAAGATAATCTCTGGGGTCTACAGTTATGGCTGCTTTATTTTACTTAACTATGGTAGAAAGTTTGAAGGACAGAGCAGCAAAGAAAGGATGGAAACAAAAAAACAATTTAATGTAATGAATTATAACCACATGTTCATAAGTATGTCAAAGACAAAACCCGTATCCCTCTTCCCACGCCTGTCTGCAGCAGAACTTTCAGACTAGAGCAGACTAGAGGTGGGCTGGTACAAAAAAGTCACCCAGGCTCCAGGATTTTGTTAAAGCTTCTAGCAAGAAAAGAAAATCTTTATGTTTGAAACAGAAGCACTGATTTTGAAAAATGTATTTTCGCTTTTGATTTTATTTTTAATTCTTCTTTTCCTCCCTGAACACATAGAACAACACGTCTGAAACAGATGTACTCAATTCTCTGTGTTTTACCTTTTCAAAACATCACACCTGTGAAAAAGCAAATATGGAAAAATGAATCAAGAATTACTTTAGTGCAGAATACAGAAGTGAAGGCTACTGTTCTCTATTTTACTGAAATAGAAGGTGATATTTTTAAAAATATTTAATGGGAAAAGATGTTCCAATCTGAGCCTTTTTATACTTTAAAATATCACAGAACACCCTTACATTTTTTCCCACTTGCTATTGCAGAGGTCAAAGATGAAAACATTCCATCTCTTTCCTGGAGAATAATTTATTCTGAGGGAGAGTAGGCTTAGCTAGCACAGGAGCTCGTGCTTTGTGCAGCTGTGGGACAGTATCATCTGATCATGAGAGTGTGATGGGCAGCACTGGTGCTTTCTTAGAAAAGTAGCACCAGTTCTTTGATAGGTAGTATTTAAGGCTGGATAAAATCCATTATCTGACTTGTCACACAACCTACTGAACGTGATGTTCATGAAAATCAGTCTTAAATCACCTTGTCTTTAAATCCACGTATCCTCAGTTCTGAGGCCATGAGAGAAAGCTGGCAGACATTCCTGTTGTTGCTGGAATGCACCATGGGGTGAGTGTGGACTGAGGATTTAAATACCTAGTCCTCAGGAAAGGACCTCTCAAGGTTCTCTGAGATACTTGAAATAAAAGAATTAAATTCTCAGCATTTGGAAAAATAAGCAGAAGACACACTAAAAATAAATAGCTTCTCAAGTATTTATTTTTTCATACTTTTGTAAGTTGACAGTACTTATTAAATAATACACAAGTAAAGTATTTCTTTTCCCTTTAAAGCAAAAGAAAAGGATGATCTCTAAACTGAAAAAAATCAGAGCAGGGAAGCATGCCTTCCTAATAGGTATGAAATTTAATAAGCTCTTTCTCCTTTACAGTTAAGATAGGGGAAGTGATTTTGCTGGAAATTTATGGAAGTTTAGGTCCTCAGGGCAGGCTGGGGACAGGTGGCTCTGTTCATGCTTGTTTACACAACTCTCCTAGGGGACCACAGCCTGACTTGCCAACCTCTGGGCTTGTGCCCTTCTGTGACACTGGGCCAGATTGTCAATGTCAGCCTAATAATTCCTGGAAGTCTGCTCTCTCCTTGAGCCAGACCACCCATTTACCTCATATGTGATTCAACACACAGCCTACCCCAAAGCTCCAGAGCTGGCAAGTGAAGGCAGCTTCACCCCCCTGTGAAGCAGACGTGAAATGCTACCTTTTCAAAAGAGGGAGGCACATTTCTTTGCCGCAAGGTGTAAAGGTAGGTGAACTCACAGATATGCTAACTTCTCCTAACTACTAGTCCATAAATTTTCCTGCATCTGCTTCTAAAGAGTTAGATGTGAATGCAGGAAAATGAGATGTTACTGGCAAAAAAAGAAAAAAAGGAATTTAGAAATAAAATTTGCAGAAAACAAAAATTTAATGTAAAAACAACTAAAGGAAGCTTAAAGTCAACCTACTGAATCTCATGAGAACCTGCCTTGGTCACTGTGGAGCCCTCTTGTGGAGCCCTCTCCTAAATTAATCAAATATATCTCACCTCCCCTCATCAAAAAGCAGCTAAGAAATCCCTTAATCCAAGTTCATGCAACACCTTTTATCTTCTTCCTTTCTTCTTCTCAGCTTCCTGCCACCTAATTCCAAATTCCTGTGGGAGCACAAGCTCTTGAACAGCCTGGGAATAGGGGCAGGGACAGTGAGCCACCAGCTCCCACAGCAGAAAGGGGTTTCCACAGGAAATTTGCCAAGAAGAAGATTTGATGCAGGCTATTGCTTTGTGGGACATGCAAAGTAAATTAAAATCATGACCTTCTCTAGGAGAAAGCTGTAAGATACACACTGCATTTATTTTGGCAAGTGATGCAAAGAGGTAATCACTAAGGCGCTGCCAGTCTACCATGACATAATGGTGGAAGCACAAAGATACACTAGACACTACACAGATGTTCAGCATATATAAATAATTCTAAATTAATTTCCAACCAAGAACCTTGGTTTGAAAAAACTTTTAACACTGTAAACTGAGTCTAAGTCCATGTAAACTGATAAATGTTTCTATTTTCAAATGTATGAGGTAAAATTTTTTCTCCCCATAATAAAATAATTAAAATAGAAGGCTAATGCGAAGAGTGGAGCAACAGCTTCTTATGCAGCTGGTCTGTTAACTTTCATCACAAGCCAGTGGTAGAATCCTCATTAACATCAAAACCAGACCTGGGCTCTCTGTGCCAAGCTATCCTAGTATCAGGATTTTATTCTTAAAAATTTAAACTTTGGAAGTTCATTTTGAGGAACAGATGGAGGCTCATGTGTTTACTGACATTTTTCCCCATCTGTGATAACACAAGCAGGTTAGAAAAAGAGTAGATTGTAAACATAATAGATTAGCAAATTTTAAATAAATGTTTCTGAAGATTCACAAATGAAATGCAGATTCCTTTGTGTGTAGTACTGCTAAGATACAAACCTCTGATCAGTCAAACTGCAGAAAATAGTCCTATTCAGGCAAGATTTCTGTAAAGAAAATAACAGTGAAAAAAAATCAGAACTACAATCCTTCTAAATTGAAGAATAAATACATGCTCGGAGGGGATTTGGGATTACACAAGGCTCATTCTAATTCAGTGGTGCAAAAGATACCAGCGGTAGCTCCTTAGAAGGAGAGAGCAGACTAAATCTAGTTAACTTTAGAAAATGGTCTTGATTCTGTCCTGGCACAGCACACAAGAGTGTATTCAGGGACAGCTGCTCTTGAGGAGACTAGAGGGAGAGAAAGCAGTGGCAGAATCACTTCCACTGGTGAAAAGCAGCTTGATGTCTCCTCTGAGGCTGTTTAAGAGATGGATTTCTTCAGAGCATCAGCATCTTGGCTCTCCCTCACTATTTCCCACCTGCCTGCACCAAAATGCTATTCAGCTTGGTGTCTGTGGAACAGTGGCTGAAGGAAGATTCATAATGTCATGACAGATTTTCTGTCACCAGAGCACAGCTTGAGTGTTGCTATGGAGAAAAGAAAAAAAAATAAGAAGTCAGGAGTGCTGAGAATGCCTGAGTCCAGCTTATGCTGTGATTTTCAGATATTAGGATTTTGGAGCCTTTTAAATCTTCCCTGACAGGGTTTGGGCTGTTTTTGGTTTTCTTATGACAAATTTGCAATCAGATATTTACACTAAGATGCATTAACTCAGAAGTCCATGGAAAACCACATAAATGGAGAAGTATGTGAAAGGTCACAATGGGTCTGAGATCAAAATAAAAGCTGAAGTAAGGCATATTGATTTATGGTGACATTTTAAAGGTGCCAAAGTGCCCTTGAAAACCCTCTGAACTTTATTCATTGTGGAATAATAAAAACTTTAATATTCAACATGCAAAAACAGTAAAAAAAACAAATTAAGCACACTGACAGTGTCTATACCAGTAAACTAAGCAGGGCTAGGGTCTAACATGGGCTGCAGCCAGCCTGCACAGTAAATTGCTAACAAGAGTTAACTCCCTGGCAGAGATTTGGCCAGTGCCAGAGTGCAGTCTCAGTCAATGGCCTGTGGCAGGTGCAGAAACCCTGTTTTGGGTATGGGCTTTAGGGGACTGGGGTTATGAGGTGCCAGTCAACCTCTGGACTCTCCCAGACCGTTTCATCTGCAAGAATAAATGCAGCCTGTAGTTCCAAACCAAAAGGGAAAAAAATTAGGCTACTAAAATCTGTCAGCAGCAGAATTTCCATCTCACATAGGTTTATTTTTTAACCATGTATAATTCCAAATCGGTTTAAAATGTCAGTTAAAACAGGAATAAATGTCTAGCGCTTTGAAGAGAAAAAATGAGAATACTTCATGGAAATGAGTCTGGACCCCTAGTAAGTAGAACTTATTAGATGGAGATCCTCTCTCTAGAAAAGCGGGTCAGACATTCATTGTGTGAGTCAGAAAAGGCAAAGGAGCTATGAGTCTTGTCTAGTCACCCCTTAATAATTCCATAGCACATATATTTGTCTAGATGGCAGCTCTGGTTCTTGCGAAATACCTGGGTGAGGGCCTGATACTGGCAGATGCTGAGCACCCATTATGGAGGAATGGGTAATTTCAGTTCTTGTTGACATCCATGCTGAAAGTGCTTCCCAGCTGATGGCCTTGTCTAACAAAATTTGGAAACCAGCACCAACACAACAGATGTCTGGAATATACACAGACTGGCACGGAGGGTCTCCATCCTGTTTGTTATCTGGAAGAATGTTAAGCAGGAGATTACCCCATCTTACTTGACTGTTATGTGGATAAGTGTAAACTAATTTAGTCCGGGCTAATTTCACAAAATATAATGTTCATAAACATCAAAGTAGGAACTATCCTTTGAAATTTCCTAAAACTCTCTTTAACTGGATTACTTTGCAACACCTCATGAAAAGAAAAATGTGAATTTAGTATGAATGTTTCCAGGCATCTCTTCCCATGTGGAAACTTCATCTAAATCTATGGAATCTATCTACATTACTGAAGTAGTGACCCTATTCAAGCTCAATTCTTTACTGTTGCTCCTACTTTAATATCTGAAAACCAAGAATAATAAAGAAAAAGCCGCTAAAGAAACTGAGGCTAGGCTCATTTATCAGAATTAATTGAGACCATTAGGTTTGCTTGCTAGTGATTTGGAGGGCTTTTATTCATCTAGCTACCCTTTCAAGGGATACAACTTCCATTTCTTTGAACACTACAGAACTGTCACTTTTAACTGTCTCAAATATATGAAGGAATTGTTTGCAAAATAGCTGTAGCCAGGAGTAAGGACACTGCAGATTGTCTAGTAATTAAATATATCCATCATACAAGATGGAATATGAATGGTAATGTTATTCTGAAGGAAGCAATGAAACTGACAGCCAGACTAGCGATATGTTGGGTGACCTGACAAGAGAAATACATCCTTGAGTTGAATATTGCCTAAAGCAGAAACCATCTCTAAAGTAATAGAAGAAAGCTAGAGTAACTCCACTAGAAATCAACAAAAATCTCAAAAAAAATCCTAGAAAGGACTAAAAGTTTACAAAAGTTGTAATCACTTCTGATGTGGCTATCATTATGTAAAAGTAGTATAATTTCTTTAAGGTAAAATCCAGCAGAAAGTATATTTTCTTACAGATTTTCAGAAGAATAAAATAAAAAAGATTTTAGGAAAGTAAGATTGCTTTAAATCACTAGTTCTTTCCTCTCCCTCACAGTTACAAATTTTGCTCATTGCTAGTCGAAGTTTGAGGCAGATATTGTCCTTCATTTCAGAAGTTCAAGTACAGTGCACACCGGTAGTTTCCATCTGCCTTTGAGCTCCTGCTGAGCTGCAATATCTGTAGGTAGGTAGATTAAATCAGTCACACAAGAGCAGAGGAAGAAAACAACATGTTCAGCAAGGCTGTCCATTAAAAGGGCCAGTCTTTTTTCACATAACATTTAACCTGCACTGACCTTGAGAACCAGTTCTCTCCTTCACTCTGAAGTCATCCTGAAATGTAAATGTAATCGCATTTTTTTAAGTAGATCCCCAAAATATTCCTCAATTGCAGTCTCTTTTTCAATATGTTGTTTGTGGCACTACTGGCCACACCTGGAGCGCTATATCCAGTTCTGGGCTCTTCACTGCAAGAGCCCTGGATATACTGAAGAGTCCAGCAGAGGGCCTCTAAAATGATTAAAGGACTGGAGCACCTCTCCTGTGAGGAAAGGCTGAAAGACCTGACATGGTTCCACCTGGAGAAGAGAAGGCTCAGAAGGATCTTATCAATATGTATAAATACCTGAAGTGAGTGAACAAAGAAGATGGAGCCAGGGTGTTTTCAGTGGTGCCCAGTGACAGGACACCAGAGGTAAGGAAAACAAGCTGTAACACAGGAGGTTCCCTCTCAACATCAGAAAACACTGAACTCAGTGCACTGAACTCAGTTTTAAGACTGAAACTCAGATCTTGAATGTTTGCAAAACATTTCTGGGTTTTTTTGTGAGTATTTTAGGAGAACGTCCCTTTTATCAAGAGTTTTCCAGCAGGTTAGTTTTTCCATTACCAATACACTTCTGAACTTTTTCTAAAAGATGAAAGAATCAATATAAAAATTACATCAAAGATCACATTGCAAATATCAGTCTATGATGGAAGATGTATTGACATGTGGATTTTTAATTCTACAAGGCTTTGCTTTCAAATTTTTCATGGGGTCCAAAAGGAAAATGTAGTTTGGACAAATTTGACAATTTGTCTGCCAAACATATACTAATTTCAACTTTGATGGAAAATACTGCAGGAAAATATAGCTCGTGGCTTTAGAAAGAGACTGTTAATCTGACTGTCCCTTATGAAGAGAAAAGGTTACCAGATTTTAGATCTATTCCATTTTAAAACATTAAATATACAGGAAAGGGAAGAGAGTGAAACACTGCAGATTTGCCAAAACTTTTTAAGTACTTGCTTTACCGAGCACATCCCTCTATGCCTTACTTTGGTTTAGCACTCATATTTCTGTAAGGATGATCTACCTTCAAGGTGCCCTATGGGATGCAATTTAATAACCTTATATAATGATATTACATAAACTCCAAAATCTTGGCCAAGACTTCCCATTAACAAAGACATGATTATACCCTTAAGCAGCAGATCATTTGGGTTCAATTCTGCTTCTACTCAAGCTGAGGAATAGCACAACATAATACTGTCAGGACAGAGCTAAACATCTTAACTGACTAGACCTTAATATCCTGAGATGCTCCAGATATCTTAAACTGGGATTTGCACCAATCTCTTTTTTCTTTTATGGTTTATAGTTGAATCTGTATTGACTTTTGACCAATTAGGTTGAATGCTGTTCAGTATTAAGAAAACACAGCAATTGAAAACCAGTAAGAAATTGAACCCACTCTCCCCCACATTCAAAGTATGGCAGAAAGATACAATCTCAAATGAACTGAGAAGTTTCTTATTTTTCATGGGAAAGTTCACAACTCTCAACATAGATGATCTGACCTTATCATAAGCCTTTGAACAAAAGAACTCACAGAAATTAGCCCAGGTTTTGACAAGGAAGAAAGGTAGGACCCTATTCATCTGTAGTATTTTAAAGTGTATTTCCCTCTGAACTCTTAGATATTTCACAGGGCTAAAAGCTGTTCCTTCACACAGAAAAGTTGAAATAGAACTGCAAGAGCAGCACTAAAGAACAAGCACAGGGGAATGGGCAGTGATTCTTTCAGTCATCCTGGATTGCTGCTACAGCATTGGTGTCAGAAATAAGACAGAGAATGGGCCAAGATACCCATGTGTAGGCACAAGGGGTTTTGACTACATCTCTCTTCCTGTGTCCACACACTCCACAGCCATACCATCAATGCTACTCTTCTAGAAATCTCAAGACTATTTTAGGGAAGCAAGGATACTTCAAATACAAAAGAAAAATGCCAGTTTTGCTGTGCTTTGGGATTTTAATGCTGTAAGGCATTGTTCTTCACACTTCTCTCCACAGCTCTTAGTATAAACACGATTCTGAGTGAAAAATGGAGATATTATTTGCAGGACTCTGAGAGATGAAGCTCTAATAAATACTCCATGTATCATGAAGTTAAGAGTTATAGCTGCTGGATTTCCTGATGAGCTGTTTTCTTAATAGAAAATCTCTTTTCTTGTAATCAGAAAGCCTACTGGAAATCTGTGATGACAGAATGTAATTTTTCTAAAGAGCTTCTTAAATTTAAGCACAATATTTCATTTAAATCTATTCTTTTATTACATTAACTAGAATTACTCACAAAAGAGTAGTTAGAATAATGGTAACTAACAATGAATAAAATCAAGACAACTGATTATTTCATTTTAAATTGTAACAATGATTATTTTTAAAACTATCAAAAGCAATTATGGAATGTCATTAAACTTTTCCACAAACGCTATTTTGTTAGAAATCCAATTCAGAAGTAAATTAATTTTAACTGTCAAATCTGTGCAAAACACAAACTCAGTTCCAGTCAGCTGCATTCTCCACAAAGCCCTAGTGGAAGGGCCTGTGAAATAGCTTCTGCATCCATCCTGGGTAGCAAAAATCAGACCAGAAAATTTACACCTTACGCTCCCGCTTGGCCCACAGGATTCATGGTATGCAGAAATGTGCACATGGGAGCCAGAAGTTTGCCTGCATTTAATATTACTGGATCCTGAGCAGAGGATCCTAAGATTTTTTGTTGAAAGCACATTCACAGCACATAGAAGTGCCCAACCGTCTGTTACAGACTGTTTCTCAGCTGTATGCTCTTCAAACAGAGATTAAAAAAGGGAAAAAATATGAACTACAACACTACACACACTACAACATAACAAACTGAATCAAGGGGAAAAATTAAACCGAGAAAAATTGGAAAGGAAAAAATTGTATGTTTTCTAGCCATTGGAAGAGATGAAGCATTGGAAGAGACAAATCACTTATTTCATTTTATCTTACTTTTTGTGACCTATGAGAAAAAAAAACAGGCGCGTTATTACCGCAGCTTTTGTAGTTACAGGCTAAAACAATGAGACCACACTGTAAGCTGAACAAAGAGCTGGGAGGTTTGTGACTGCACATTCTATCCCTCGCCTGATGCTTTGAAATATTGGAGGAGTTTTAGCTGTAATACAAAATCTCCAGGATGGTTAACTTGCAAATACTTGCATTATTAAAAAAAAAAAAAAAAGTTTGGGGGTTTTTAGTTACATGAGGTAAGACTCACAGAATCAGATGTCAAGTATATAAATTCAGCTTGCAAACACATATTTTTTTCCACTCTAAAACAGCTGAGTCCAGACTGGAGTTTATGCTTGTTTGTTTTTTTCTTTTAAAAACAATTTGGATCATATATGCCTCTTGCACCATCTTATCACCCAAGGCAAATGTAACTCTGGCACTCAGAAAACTTAGCACCACAGGTACCTGGACTTTTTGAAAGGAGTTTATAGTTTCAGTGGACACTGCCAAGTAGGCTGATTATAGCCTTATGGTAATTGTTGGCTTTCCCCCAACAGACTGCTTTCTTATGTCAGTCTGCTAAACACAATCTCATCATTTAGTTTTAAGCCCAAGGCAATTAATTTTTTACTCAGAGTAGGATGTAGCTATTTTTCATTAAATTTCTAACTTGTTTTCAGTATAAAATTTTACATCCTACATTTCTTTATTGAATTCAGTGAAGAGCTGTAAATCATCATCTTGTTAAAGAACTAGGATTGACACTAATGACAAAAAACCCTCACATTTTTTTGATCTGTTTCTTATTTGTAAAAAAATTATTATGTTGTTCTGATTGAGTTAAGATCAGATTCTGATCAGTTTAAGCAAATGTTTCCATAGGCTTTTGACCACCATTCCCCTTCAATGTCTCTCACAGACTACCAAGGCAGACATGGGAATAACAAGTTTTCTACACATCATTTATGTTTGCGTTGCAGACCTCCAGGCATCCATGCAAGCCTCCACCTAGAATTCATTTATTACCACAGATTTGGCTGACGTTTTGAATATACTGGTATTATTAGAAGAGTTTTAGAGGTTTAGTCTGTCTTGCTACTCTTTCAAGGACATAAACTCAGAGGCCAAATAAGAGATGGATCCCCTTTCTTTCTCATACAGCCAGAGGCCTGAAGGATATACTGCAAGTTTATCTGAGCCTATGAAAATGTCTAGTACAAGGCATCACCTCTTCAGAAAAATAATTATTCTAGGTCTAGTTTTTCTCAGAATAATCATTATGGATATTATTCACTTACTGTAACAAAGAAGTGAATTCTTTTCCTAACTTTAATAGAAGCAAGTTTTTTACCCTTTGCTCAGCTTACAAGAAAAAGGTTATCCCTGGATAATATTTTTCGTGTAACATTTCTTTCTCATTGATGCCTATTTTTGTGACATTAAAAGGGAGATAGAAGACAGTGATTTGAGATTAACATAGCTGTATTGTTCTTTATGAATGGATCACAATAATATTGCAGTTATTTTTCATTACTATTGATTTGCACAGTGTAGCAAAATCATCATTTGCCTCTGTGCATAAACAAACACAGTCCTGACTAGTATTCAGTGGCATCAAGGTTAAATATTCCAGCTTTCAGAAAAAAACAAGGTGATAAAAGGATTTTGAGTCATAAGTTAAATCAGGTTTCATAAAAGAAATTAAAGAATCCCAGTATAGTTGTCTTTTCCATTATAATACGCCATATGGGATATGGGGACCACATCTATATCTGACATCTAACAGAGCATGCCTCAGCATTTAGGAGTGACCTTCTGAATAGAACTGTGCAAACAATTGATTTTTCAGTGACTGACTGTTGAACTGCAGTATTGAAGACAGTCTGATCAGATTGAACTACAATCAAAAATGAAAAAGATACTAGCATGCAGGTTTTTTGCACCTGAATTAAAACTAGAAAAAATATATTTCTGTTCATGTAGCATGTTTTAAGCCAGACACTTGTAATAAAAGCAAAGGAATCAGAGAGCATGGAGATCATTAGGAGCACATCCATTTTGAATTGAAGAGATGGGCACCAACACTAAGAGTTTTCAAAACCACCTTCCCCTCATTTCAGGAAAATGCACTAAACATGTGTTCTTGTTTTCATATGCAGTAATTTGGTTCTTTAAAGGCTTCTCCTCTTCCAAACAGAAGAGAAAAGATATTTCCTATCTGCATCTATTTGGTAAATTCAACTTGTGTTTTTCAAGACTTTTGGGGAATGGTCATTTTACATCATCTACCACTGTAATTTTAAAATCGTAATTAAATCTTGATCTCTTGAGGTCTTCTGTGCGGAGAGAGTTGTGGTGGGTTTTTGAAGAAAGTTAAAAATATTATGTCTCTTGATCTGATGACAATAAAAATTTCTAGGAGTAGGATAGGGTGAAGTGCAGTGCCAGTGAGATATATTCTTTCAATCAAAGGGTTGATCAGTGAAGGAAACCTTCAGAACATCTGTTATCTAGAAAATCTTATCTGAATACTGATTTTCATCTGAAAACAAAATTCTGCTTTTAGATTATGTATGAACAATTGACTTAATGTGACCTTTGGCCTAGAATAAGGAAGATTTTTCTGTTACAGTTGTGGCTTGAGGGCTCATGGCCCTACTGTGTGACATAAACAGGTCCAGCCTAAAATGCAGTCACTGCTCAGCAGAGACTACAAACTTCAGCCACAGAGTAGAAACTGAGCACAGATCTCCTAAATGGCCAACCCAATAGCCTACCAAGCTAGTTCACAGTGTCCCAGTTTGATTTCTACTCCTTATCTTCATGGCAGCACAAAAAAGACCACTAAGGCAAAAGTTATAATAGTCACATTATCTTCAGTGCCAGACATAATTGTAAAATACTGTGATGATATACTGCATATGATGCACATAACAGAGAAAATACCTGAATGAATTGTAGCTGGTGTCAGCCATGCATGGGTAGAATATTAATCCTGGCACCAGTCACAATGGCATGGTTTTCTTGACATAGTGATAACAGTAATTTCAATGATTCACCAGATTTAGGCTACTGGTACATGAGAACCTGACTCTTGGGAAGCAGTTAAATACCATTTGTTTACTGGATGTACAGAGAATGAAAGATCAGGTCCAAGCTCTAAATTACCTTCAGTTTCTTAATGGCAGTAGAAGGTAAGCGCAGCAGTAGGGATTCAACTTATAAAAAGGCTAAAACCATCAACTGGAAACACCTGGAGGAAAAGTCAGTGAGATATTTGCTCTTAAATTAGTTTGACTCTCTTGATGATTCTATCCAATTAGCTTGGCTTTTTTATCTTCTCATGTAACAGGGTGCTTCAATACTGATTTAGCTAAGTAATTACTCAACAGAACAATTACTTAATTGCTGAACTTGAATATTAACAGCCAAATAGCAGCTAAATAAAGATTGGTTTTCTAAATCCCAGCAGTTCCCTCAACAACACATCAGATAGGAACCTGGACCAGCTTAACCTTATTTGTGGTCATTTGTTCAATATGTATGCTTCTTCAAGTATGTGTTCTTCAAGTAGTCCCTGATCATTAACTTTTTTTACTTAAAAAGTGTGTGAAGTTGCAAAATAGAAATGCATTCACTCCAAGCAGAAATTACTCATAATAATACTGTTGCAGTAGTTCAAGAAACTTACTGGTTTTGTAGCAGTCAGGAACCCAAGATATATTTGAAAAGTATATCAAGCTCAGGCCACTGAAGTATTTTTACTGTACTCTCCAGAGCAATAAAATCACCATAGAAGTGGGCAGAACAAACCTTCCATATGAACAGGAAACAAACTCATGCTTGTGCTTTCCATTTAAACTCACCTTTAGACATCCCAAACTCTCCCTTTTTAAGGCATTAGTAGTTTTGTTGTGCTTTTATCATGCGTAATTTGCATCTCCAAATTTCAAAGAAATCTGCTGGATGTATTCCAACTAATAAATAATAATAGCACCAAAGATGTTAGTTTGCATCGGATGTCTCTCTAGTACATCTCCCTTCCATTTAACTACATTTTGATAAGGTGTATCAGAAATTTCCTCTTCTTGAAGCTTTAACTAAAATAATTTTGTTAATCTTTAGCCTGTTGCTTTTAATCTGTTTAGTATTACACTATACAGCATAATCCTTCTGACACAATCAGCTAGCTTCAATGATGGATTAATGTTTTAAGGACACCAGCTCCAGGTATGCAGAACACCTTTGCTTCTGTGGACTTCTTGAATTCCACAGAGAAATGTGAACAGATAGGGTGTTTCCAGCTGAAGACAGCAACATAGGAAAGAACAGTGCAGTGTTGTCATTTCAAGTTAAAAGGTAGCAATCTGTTATTGTGATCAGTTACTTAAAGGCTGCTTTCAAGCTTGCTTTGCAGTCACAAATACTTAAATATTTAATTCTTTTTCTAAGAGATCGTGAACCAGTTCCTTGAGTGAAAAGAGAACATGCCTGAATTAAATGTACTTCAGTATAAAAATGATGGTTTCATTCACAGAAAAAACATATCAAAAGTAGCATATCTGATGGGACTCTAGCCTTGACAGATGAAGATAAATAAAAGTTGAAATGTAGTGCTAGTTTTGTCACAGGAAATGTAAAGCAGAATTCAGACCAAGATGCATTACAAATGTAGCAGCACAGTTTTAAATGCAATTCCCAAAAGGGTTCCAACCCAGTATGATACTTCTGTCTTTGGAGAGTTCTCTATTTTGCAGCCCTGACTAACTTCAGCCATTAAACTCCAGTTATGAATGGTGAGATGAAGGAATCAGGGCCAAGTGTGTACCTCACGTTGTCACTATGGTATAGATACCAGAAAACTGGTATACTATGTTCCAGGCCCACAATCTGAACTTTTTATTGAGGTTTTTAAGAAAATCAAAGTGCATACTGTCTGTCAGTTATTCCTTTGACAAAAAAAACATTGCAATGAAGTCAACATGGCCTTGTTGTTCCTATTCCTATTTCTCTTATTCACCACTCACTACTTCACTATTCATTGTTTCCCTTTCATCGACCCATGATGGTTTTCCAAAGTCTAGAAGAGATTTTGCGTGAGCAAAACAAACAGTATTTGATCCCAGACAACAAATTAAATTAGCAGTGTATACTGACTGCTCTCAGATGAGTCACCTTCTACTTCCAGTAAGACTCTTCATCCGAACCCTGAATGTCTAGTGCCTGACAAGTAAATTATCTCAGTACAGCTTAGTTGCTACTCATGTGATGGAGGAAGAAAAACAGGTGGCTTCATTCTCTTTTAGACAGACTCAAATGAACACCCTATTGCATTTGCAACCTACACAAGCCGTTTCCCCCTTCCATGGTGTTATTCTTCCATGGAACCAAAGGACACTCTGTTCTCTGCGCCCAGCAGAGAAGACAAATGCTGCTCTACCTATGGACTGCAAAGGAGGGAAGGAGGGAGGGAGGGAGAGAGAGCTTTGTGCCTTCCCTGCTTCTCCCTCATTCCAACTTTGTGCTCTGTCCAGATGCAAGGTGACCCTAAGCAGTTACATGTGTGGACTTAAAGATTACAAGACAGAAAGAAAGTGGATGGTCCCTTTTTTTTCTCCTCCTGTATATGGAACTCCTTTCTGTCTTTCCTGGGTGCTCCCTCTGTAGACTGACGAACAACAGGTCAGAGGAGACGGAAAGGCTTTTTACCTGCCAACCCCAGAGTTCAGGATGTGTTGTTTCTCCTGCAGCAGTTGATGACACCCTAACAACCTTAGCAGCACTGGAGCTGCATTCCTACGCTGTAACAGGGGAAGCAGGACCAAGGGCCTGAACTAAGGTCTTGGCAGGTAAGTGAAGGAGCAACCAGTATCAAAGAGCTTCGTTTGCAAGTGTACGTCTTTGTAATGTTTAAGTCTTAATATGTGCTCTGCTTTGCCTGGGAGCTTAAACTTCCAGTTTTTAGAAGAGTATTTGAGAATACCTCTTAGCTCTGCCAAATGCTTCAAAAAAATGTTGAAGAAACTCATAATGCAGAGAACCTATAAAGAAAGATTATTTGTGCTAAAGATGTCTCAGAGCTGGGATTTCTTCTTAGAGCTGAGCAGAAGTTATTCAGACTAGTGGGGGAGGGAGAAGCTTTATGCTACAAACATATCTTTTTTAGCAACACTTAGAGTGACTGAGAGCATCATTATATGGTGAATATTTAATATTCAAAATATGAGCTCTTGAGATTGGAAAGGGGATTTTTTGCTTGGTTGCTTGTTTTCTCTCAGCTGGACACATTTCCCCATTAAAGGAAATTTCTATCTCCTTACTACATTCTACTTCTTAAGCTTAATTATCAGAGCCAGGTTTTCCATGTGAATATCTGTGTCACTCAAAACATACTTTATTTCAGTAGTTATCAGGAATTGTGGGTTTGCTGGCAATATCATGTTCCAGAACATTCACAGAGAACACACACAGAGGAAGTCTTTACCACTGCAGCAAATCTGATTTAAAATATACTTGCAGAAAAATAAGTGATTCTAGATAGCAGCTCAAAAAAGAAGAAAAGAAAATATTAAAAACATCCTTGCAGAAAGGAAGTCTTTCTTTTCCTTGCTTGTGGAAATATGAGGGTAATGGATTCCTTTCTGCTCAGAGGCCAGTATGTTTTACTTTTTGGAATGGAAAACAAATTTAGGTCAGAAGAGGAAATCATAAGGAGCTGCCACATGCTAAGTTCTGTATCTGAGCCATCTACTGCCACTGTATCTTGGAGAGAGAAAAGGGAATATTCATAAAGATGGAAAATCTACCCAGAACTGATGGGGCATCAAAGCCCCATCAATGTCCAGTCAGATATTCATATCCCCCTTACTCATACTGTTGCTAGTATTCTCAGTTAACTAAGTGAAATCACTCCAAAAGTGACCTCTAGGTGTTTGCCCATATTTCAATGGATAAACTGTGAGCTTCTAAAAAACTGCATGTGCTAATAGCAACTGTAAATTAATATTCATCAGAGTTCAGGGGAAAAGTAATTATAAAAATTTTTCTCCAAAATTTTAGAGGCAAAACTGAAAAATGATACCCTATATAGGTCTATATCTTTTAAAATTTGCTTTACTATAGTCATTGTTTTAAATTAACTTTCTCTAGACAAAATAAAGTGTTATACTACATTGCAGCCTCACTGTTAGGAATGAAGATAGAGGAGACAATGCAGGAAGGCCAACACATACGACCAAACTGGAGAGTATCCAAGTCATAGAAGAATGGTAAGTTGGTCAAACTGTTGTCTAATAAGTGTTTTGTCTTTAATTAATATCAAGAATTGTCTTGGGTTTAATTCTTTGGGAATGTCCTTTTAATTGCTTTTCCTCCAAAAAATTCTATACAAAAGGAAGCAAAGTCTGTCCTGACGATGAAATGACAGCAGAGACATTCCTAAGTCAGGCTTATTTGCAGTTTTTTATTTGCGGGGAAGAACCACAGGGAGGAATGGAAGGTGCATGGAGAGTTCCATATGTGGATCTCTATAAGAAGCCTCTGCTACCTGTGACAGCATTTTTTCCTGTCTATCCAGACAAGAAGAAAAACTAATGGTCACAAGTGTACTTCATGACCAGCTTTTTAATGTGGCTACCTTCCATAAAACAGCTTGAACTATGGTTTCACTGGAATTAACCAAAAAACATATACCTTGCAAACTGGGTTAGACACACTGAAAGTCTGAGCTTCTGCTTCTCTCTAAAGCTTGGACCCATGTTTATTGTGTGGGGAAAAATGGTAATTATCAGGGGCCCTGAGTTCTCTAATCCCATAAAAAGGAAATTCAAACTTTAAAGGACATATATGATGGTAAAAACAACCCAAACAACTCATTGCCTTTATTGTTAATCATGGTCTTTTATGAGAAGACACTATCATAAATTTCTACAAAATACTGTACTGAAGAGAGCTTCCCAACAGACAATAAGGGAGCCCAGGTTGTTTGTCAGCCCCATCCACTTCAGCAGATTCTTTGCACTCTCCGCAGCAGAGAGTGTGAAGTCCTGAGAGGACTGTTCACCTTAAAATCTGTGTTTAAACTTTTTTACTCAGTTTACAATTACTTTGCAGAATAGTTTAAACGTTAAACACTTTGTGATTTATCACAAATAGCTTCCCATTATCCAGCGTGTCTTGCATGCAGAGTAGAAGTTGATAAATTGACTTGAACAGAAATTATATAGACAAATGTCACTTATTGTGCATCATGGTTACACAGAAGCTAATGACAACAGCTTGTAAAGCTCTTGTGTTGGATCAGGAAGGAGAGGGTGACTGCTCAAAATTAAGTTTGAAACTCTATTTAATTGTTGTTAAGTAATTTGGAGAATTACTTTCTTAAGCTATTCATTGATACATTAATGGATTAGTAAGTCTTCTGATCACTTACCCAGCGCATCCACTGGTAAAAGCCACAAATAGTTTCCTTCAGGAAATAGGAATAAGGACTTCTCCCCATTTCTTCTCTTTCCAGTTTTGCCAGCAAAATCCATCACATCTCATGCCAAAAGATCATCATTCAGGTGAATAGTATGAAACAGAGGGAAGCTTAGCAACCCTTAGGTACAAGCACAGAGAAATATGCTAATTTAAAATCTCTCTGAATTACTACTTTGTTGGGCCTCATTAGTATGCTTTTGGCTGCCAAGAGCCTTTTGTTCTTCTTGTTCTTCCTAAACCAAATCATGTACAGTCACCATCAGAGGCAGGCAGGGACATCAGGTGTCATCTAAACTCCTCATGAAAGAGAGTCTATTTCCAGCTTCCTGGAATCACATCTCCTTTAACTGCAGAGGTAGGAATTCAATGCTGTTGTGGGATTTTGTGTTTGAGCCACATGGCTAAGAACACTAGCAGAAAATTCATAGAAAGTCAAGTGCATGTCTCATAACATTAAACACATTTAGTGGGCTATTGGGATAACGAATGCACAAGTGAAGAGCAAACAAAATTCCCGTGTCACTGCTGAAGCCTTGTTGCTTCCAGTTTTCACTTTGGACTAAAGTGCAGTTGAAAGGAGAATTTTTGGATGAATGTATGAAAACACTGTTACAAAAATAGAAGTGTATTTGTAATGATATTTGCTTTTGCAGCCAAAACCCTACTGCAGATGAAATTTTATCTTGGGCTCAGAATTTTGACAAGATGATGAAAACACCAGCTGGGAGGAACCTTTTCAGAGAGTTTCTCAGAACGGAGTATAGTGAGGAGAACCTGCTTTTCTGGCTTGCATGTGAAGACCTGAAGAAGGAACAGAACAAGAAAGTTATTGAAGAAAAAGCAAGACTTATATATGAAGATTACATTTCTATACTATCACCAAAAGAGGTAAAGCTGTAAATGTTACATTTGCATTTTCTGTTATCCCAGAGCAGAAATGTTATACCCTGGACTGCCAGGTGAGGGTCTGAAAGTCTGTCAGATGACAGTCTTAATATGAACATGAAATCAGGAAAGGAAGGGACAGAAACAGTAGAGATGCCGGCACTGGGCCATTTAGCATTACCAGCTGCAACACATCCAAGTTCTCCTATAAGGCTCAAAAGCTCAAGTAAGAGAAGGGTGAGGAATAGGTTTGCTTCTTTAGTAATGCTACGTCTGACAGAGAGAGGAAGTAAGTAATGCAAATGGTTTTTTGGAGAAAAAGCAGCAAAATTAAGGAATTTAAAGCACAATCATTATAGATTTATCTGCTGCTACAGCTGTCTGAGAGAAAATCCAAATTTCCACTGGTTATTCCTATGTAAGAGTCCAAGAATGAAGATGACATATTTTATCTAATGAAACATATAATATCTAGGAAATTATATAAGATTTTCTTCAACCCTTTAACTGAAATAGACAAATTTTGAAATTATCGTCACCTGAAGTAAAGAAAAAGCATCCCCTAACAACCCATGTTTTGTAATACAGAGAGATATATAAATATATAAGCACTATAGAAGAGTTTTTCTTCGGCCACATCATGTACCTTTGTCTTCTTTGCCTTGTCTCTGTGCATTGCATTTGAATTCCTAGTCAATGGCATAATTTATGCTCACTGTGGACCTTGATTCCTATATTTTACTTCTTCACTGCCTTCAGTAATAATTTACAACTTAATTCATATGAACGAAGCCAAAAGTGATTTATAGCTCTATTATCTTCTCTTGTGACATAGTATCTACTTTTGCTTTGGAGTGAAATACAATTGCCAATACAGCAAGCTAACAATAAGTTTTTCTTCTAATATCATATTTTTACCAGATATGTTTGTGATGAATGCTCAATTATCTTTTTAAGCTAAGACAAATCAGCATTTAAAATTCAAACACTAACTAAGCATTTTAGAGTTTAACACAGCTACTCACAAACTTGGCACACTGTATGCATACAGATCTCATCAATCCTGTTGCTCCTGCCCATATTGGAAATCTTAGGAGGCAAACAAGAACTGTTTGCATTGCAGTAGAACAGCATGGGAACTGAAAAATTCTTGTTCATCCAGGCATCCCATTCCAGATGTTACCTTTTGGCATAAGAGCTGAAATACTTAGCTTGACTAGTTCAGTAAAGAAGTTATTGAGGCAGAAGGTCGTAGTCTTCTAAACAGATACTTTGTATTCATCTGTTTAGTAAGAAAATACCTTTAGTAATTCCAACTAGTTTTGCCATCTGGCTTTAGCGAGTCACTGAAAAAATACAATCCAAATTAACAGTTCCATAATTAATTTTGGTTTTTGCATTCTCTAAGTGCAATTAACTTTCATTATGTTCAGTGGCTCAAAACCCCACTATCCTGACATATTTGAGGGTTTTTTTGTCCCAGCTATTATGTGTGATATTTAAGAATCAATTAGCTGCACAAACTGTTTTTGTTGATATGAATGTGTGTGACTGAGTGTCAGGGGGAGAATTGCTTAAATCTTAGTATGTCCTTTCTGTGCTGCAGAAATGCAACGGTCTGGGCTTGAAATCTATTCAAACATATTCTGAAGACACATGGCTGCAACAGTGCCACTCAAAACTACCATAGCACTGTAGTCCTGCCCACACTCACTGGCTGAGCCGCACTGGTCTCTCATAGTTGTGCCTTGTGACTGCTAACCAAGTGACAGCAAATATTGGAGGAGAACAAGCTTGTCTGCTCTGTCAGTAGCATACTCCAGTATGCCAACAAACCAACAATGCCAGATCCTACAGCTGGTACTGAAGATAGAATGAAAATGTATATTTACTTCTCAGTGCTGTACTGTACAATACCACATCACACCTGTGTATTTCAAAGACTGCTTCACCATGTATGAAACCACAGGCTCACACATCCTAACATATTCTGAGTTTTCATCTTGGTTACCATCCTTCATGTGCCAAGGTATCTTACATGGATCTTAACATGTGGAGCTTTCCACGGTTGAAGTCAGTCCTTCAGACACTGTGAATATCTTTGTATGGTTGCAGAGCAGTAGGGTCAGATTGCAGCTTGGTGTAAATCACAGTATCTTAACTGATCTCTGCTTGGTATTTCTCTACTCGGGATTTTAGCCCTTTTCTTCTTAGCTGAGTAAACCCTTGCTGGCCCCAGTGGGCTTTGCTGCTCCTGCCATTTCATTTAATCCAGAATGCATTAATTTACTAGATTTTAGAGCATTTTGTGGATAAACTGTACATTCACTCAAATTTCTAAAGGATATTCTAAAATCATCTGTGCATTCATCTCAAGCATAAGATGTCCTTTTCTGCCTAGGCACAGGAGTTCATCACAAATGGTAAGTAAATGTGAAGCTAAAACTGAAACTTGCTAACAACTTCAATATGGATATATGATCTCCTGAAAGTATAAATTATCAGATGTTAAAGAATCCCGAAAAGAAGAACAAATCTGAAATAGTTAATATTAATGGGTAGATTAACACGATAAAAATGATAAAAATACCTGGGTAATTTGTAAAGAACAAGTGTAGTGCCTGGAAAAAAAAAAAAAAAAAAACAGAAAAAAAAATCTCTAGGGCAGCCACATAAGAATGATGAATAGAAGTCTTAAAAATGTTTAACCACAAATGCTCAGAAAAAAACCCTGCAGCTCTCTGAATGAGGGTAATTCAACATTCATTCCAGAGAAATAATTTTAAATACATACAAATTTTTTAAGGTAAAATAATATATTTTCAAAAACTGCAGCTGCATTTTATTGTACAGATCTTAAGATGGATGCAAAGACCAAGTCAAAACTGAAATAGAGTTGATGGTCTCAGTGCATTACACAGTAATTGAGTGATGGTTCTGACAGAAGCACAGAGCATTACTTGAATAACTGATAAACTCAGCATGTTCAATGGAGCCCTGAGAAATAAAGATACATATTACAGCTTTTCCAATGTTACTGTTTTATTATTCTGTGCTCATCTTCTTCAGGTTAGTCTTGATTCCCGGGTGAGAGAAGTGATCAACAGAAACTTGTTGGATCCCAGCCCTCACATGTATGAAGATGCCCAGCTCCAGATATACACCTTGATGCACAGAGACTCTTTTCCAAGGTTTTTGAACTCTCAGATTTATAAGTCTCTTGTTGAAAGTATTACAGGCTCTACTTCTGAAACTTAGTTTCAATTTTCAAACAAAATAACTTGATTTTTTTTTT